>OX579672.1:6110511-6134987 GCA_951230895.1 Carpatolechia fugitivella
TGGCCACAAGTGCGATAGAAGCGCCCTCATTTTTCCAAACTCTTTTTTGCCAAGCTGTACACCGAAAATACCGATCTTTATGTTCCTAGTGCAAGTACTACTAATAAATCACTGAACTGAACCAGTGTTGTAGAAAGTATCGAAAGTGGAATAATTGACCTCTAGGATCAAATATCGAACAAAGATCCACCTTCACGAAACATTCGAAACATT
Organism: Carpatolechia fugitivella; assembly: GCA_951230895.1. Classification (NCBI taxonomy): domain Eukaryota; kingdom Metazoa; phylum Arthropoda; class Insecta; order Lepidoptera; family Gelechiidae; genus Carpatolechia; species Carpatolechia fugitivella. The sequence continues at coordinate 6,110,725 of OX579672.1, forward strand.
TAGCATCGGTTACGAGTAAGGAATAAATGATATTATTCCACTTTCGGACCTGTGGTTTCGTACACAGCCGAAGGGACATAGAAAACGTTTATAGTTATTTAATTAATTGTGTTTCAGTAGAGCCGTACCATATTCTGAATCTTTCAAGCAAGTACGCCCCAAAGACTGTCAATGCAGACTTTGCTATCCTGAAGCCTTCATCAACAGACCTAACGAGAGGTAATGAAGACTCCTTATCTAAGCATTTTTTGGCAGAGCAGGGGGCCGTTTCACGAAGCTACAAGTTACAAATTACAAGTACAATTCGATGTACATTGCGTAGACGATTAGGTAAAACGAGGTTCTTCATAGGTTATTTCACATTAAAACATGCCTTATATTAAAGTTTATATCATGTACATTATAGTTCATGTTCATTGTACTTTTTATTTCACTTCAATACATGCTATATTACCAAAGTTATGACCGCGAGAAGTTCCGAGCGTGTGACGTCATATGCATGCAGTGTAGCAGTGTTTGCGGGCGGCGTTGCGTGCATATGACGTCACAGCTACCACTCGCCTCGTGCGGAAGTGTGCACTTTGATCGTGAATAACTCGGTAATTTTTAAAGATATAAAAAAAATAAAAACAGTATTTTTTGTAATTTTTTATAGAACATTTTGGCATTTTCAGCTAAAACCGTCGGTCAGACCAATTGTTGTTTTTGCCCCTGCCTGCTTCATGTGTTTTTGTAAAATCTTCCTACCTGTAATTTTCATAAAATCCTCCTCTTTGTTTGTTGCTTTTTTGTCAACGCCATCTACCGCGTTTTTATGTACTATTTTTTTTACTGTCAATAATAATAATAATAATAAAAATCTTTATTGATTAAGCCTAATTACATATTTTATCCATGTCTAAAGAGAAAAGTACAATAAGGCTAATGGCCGCATATAAGTGTAACGAATAGCTCCCAAGCTAGAATAATCTGTATTATAAATTCCTTATCAGTCCCGAATTATTCCTATTTCAGTCCGGAGCCAACCCCGGTATACCAATGTCCGATGTGCGACAAGGTTCTCCCTACCAAGAAGGCCCTGAGGAACCATAAGTATGTCTCGCACAAGTCCAAAGAAGTTTACGAGTTTTGCAAACCGTGTGACAAGTGGATCCCGCTTCCAAAATTCAATAATCATTTGAAGACTTCCTCCGAGCATGTCAAAGAAGAAGACAGGTATTGATACGAGATAATATCATCAACAGCTCATATACGACTCCACTGAGGGGTGATCAGACCTTAGACCGCGCTAGCCCAGTGCGGGTTGGTCGATTCACACACAACATTTTAATTTCTTCGCAGGAGTCTGCAGGTTTCTTGACGATGTTTTCCTTCACTATAATGGTCTACACAATACACAGAAAACATGTACACAAAAAAATGCATGTTTGTCTATGGTTCCTCTACACAAATTGTCTATGAAATGTTTTGCATGTGCCTTGGAAAACATTCGTTCAGAAATCTTGATTGTAAAGATTTCCTCCTCCTCTTCGGAGTCTCTCTATGTGCGCATTTCGAATCAGACTTTCAGCACTGTCAGCGATCAGAAAAGCAAAAAAACGTATGAGTTTTGCCTGCTGACGGGTGTTTTAATCGATTTCAGCGCGTCTCGGAACCGAAACATTTCTGAGCAGGAGACGTCGTTTGAAACATTTGATTTTGTGTATGTGTAGACCAAAACATTCGCAGGAGACACGGCTTTAGAACGTCAAAAAACGTATATATGACTTCGAAAAAATTAACAAAAAAAATGTGAAATACAATGCATTATTTTAGGTATCAGATTTCATAGTAACATACTTACGAGTTATGACCCTACACAATCAATATCGTCATAAAAATAATGTTAGTTTTTTTTTCTTCAATATGACCGTGTTCGATTCCCGAACTAACAGTGAGTTTTTTTAACTATGCAGTTTTTCGTGTCACTAAAATCGATGACATTTTTGGCACATGGTTCCTTAGAACACTATAAGAGATTACAGATAATATAATATACTACCGTACAGATGCAACTCGGGCTATTCTTCGGGCTATTTTTTTCCTCTATTAGCTCACTAGATGGTGCTACGTGCGCACTGACCTACAAAATTGCGCAGATACGCCATCTAGTGCCAAGTTGACGAACTTGAGAGCGCCTTTATTATAAATATACTTCTTTAATTGTTTTCTGTTTGCTATTATTTGAATCTTTTCAAAAAGCCCATACTGCCCCATCTAAATGGGCCACCTGTATGTATACGTCTCATGTCGCAACAACACGCTCCCGTAGGAACCTAGCTCTAACTTTAGTTTTTAAAGTTACCCCCCTACATACATACATACATACATACCTATACACACACACACACACACACACACACCCCCTCATACTCCCACAAGCATCACATATTATATTACTTATGTTTATGTAATTAATTAGTTTTATTACATTTAGATTTTAATTGTTCAGTGTAAACAATTTGTCCCGAGGAAGGGGCTGATTACTCACAACACAGGGTATCCTAGTGTGAGAATCAGTGTGCATTGTACTTAATTGAAGATGTTTAGCTGAGTAAATACTTTTTACTTTTACTTACTTTAGTTATTTTTGCAAGTTCTAGTCATGTTACAACTAGCGGCACGTATCTTTAGATCTGAGCGAGCGGTACCTCTCTCTCAGTCACCCCAGCCTTACCCTATGCGAGAAAGAGAGTCACCACTCGCTCAGAGCTAAATTACGTGCCGCTAGCTATAAAATAGTCTTCTTCGTCCTAGCGTTTCCCCGGCCTAAATTTTTGTTTTTTAAACTTTTTATTTTTCTCCAGCGTCTTGTGTAAAGAATGCAATAAACGAGTTTATAAGCCGTATCTGGGGACCCACATGAGACAGAATCACATCAAAACCGACTACTGTAAGACGTGCGACAAGTGGTTCACCAAATCCGAGTACAAGAAGCATCTCGCCACCAACCTGAGACACGTCAGCAAGGACAACTACAAGTAAGTTTATACAGTGTCTTTGTTATTAAGAACACTGGACGAAGTACAAAACCGAGTACTGTAAGACGTGCGACAAGTGGTTCACCAAATCCGACTACAAGAAGCATCTCGCCACTAACCTGAGACACGTCAGCAAGGACAACTACAAGTAAGTTTATACAGTGTCTTTGTTATTAAGAACACTGGACGAAGTACAAAACCGAGTACTGTAAGATGTGCGACAAGTGGTTCACCAAATCCGACTACAAGAAGCATCTCGCCACCAACCTGAGACACGTCAGCAAGGACAACTACAAGTAAGTTTATACAGTGTCTTTGTTATTAAGAACACTGGACGAAGTACAAAACCGAGTACTGTAAGACGTGCGACAAGTGGTTCACCAAATCCGACTACAAGAAGCATCTCGCCACCAACCTGAGACACGTCAGCAAGGACAACTACAAGTAAGTTTATACAGTGTCTTTGTTATTAAGAACACTGGACGAAGTACAAAACCGAGTACTGTAAGACGTGCGACAAGTGGTTCACCAAATCCGACTACAAGAAGCATCTCGCCACCAACCTGAGACACGTCAGCAAGGACAACTACAAGTAAGTTTATACAGTGTCTTTGTTATTAAGAACACTGGACGAAGTGCAAAACCGAGTACTGTAAGACGTGCGACAAGTGGTTCACCAAATCCGATTACAAGAAGCATCTCGCCACCAACCTGAGACACGTCAGCAAGGACAACTACAAGTAAGTTTATACAGTGTCTTTGTTATTAAGAACACTGGACGAAGTACAAAACCGAGTACTGTAAGACGTGCGACAAGTGGTTCACCAAATCCGACTACAAGAAGCATCTCGCCACCAACCTGAGACACGTCAGCAAGGACAACTACAAGTAAGTTTATACAGTGTCTTTGTTGTTAAGAACACTGGACGAAGTACAAAACCGAGTACTGTAAGACGTGCGACAAGTGGTTCACCAAATCCGACTACAAGAAGCATCTCGCCACCAACCTGAGACACGTCAGCAAGGACAACTACAAGTAAGTTTATACAGTGTCTTTGTTATTAAGAACACTGGACGAAGTACAAAACCGAGTACTGTAAGACGTGCGACAAGTGGTTCACCAAATCCGACTACAAGAAGCATCTCGCCACCAACCTGAGACACGTCAGCAAGGACAACTACAAGTAAGTTTATACAGTGTCTTTGTTATTAAGAACACTGGACGAAGTACAAAACCGAGTACTGTAAGACGTGCGACAAGTGGTTCACCAAATCCGACTACAAGAAGCATCTCGCCACCAACCTGAGACACGTCAGCAATGACAACTACAAGTAAGTTTATACAGTGTCTTTGTTATTAAGAACACTGGACGAAGTACAAAACCGAGTACTGTAAGACGTGCGACAAGTGGTTCACCAAATCCGTCTACAAGGCGCATCTCGCCACCAACCTGAGACACGTCAGCAAGGACAACTACAAGTAAGTTTATACAGTGTCTTTGTTATTAAGAACACTGGACGAAGTACAAAACCGAGTACTGTAAGACGTGCGACAAGTGGTTCACCAAATCCGACTACAAGAAGCATCTCGCCACCAACCTGAGACACGTCAGCAAGGACAACTACAAGTAAGTTTATACAGTGTCTTTGTTATTAAGAACACTGGACGAAGTACAAAACCGAGTACTGTAAGACGTGCGACAAGTGGTTCACCAAATCCGACTACAAGAAGCATCTCGCCACCAACCTGAGACACGTCAGCAAGGACAACTACAAGTAAGTTTATACAGTGTCTTTGTTATTAAGAACACTGGACGAAGTACAAAACCGAGTACTGTAAGACGTGCGACAAGTGGTTCACCAAATCCGACTACAAGAAGCATCTCGCCACCAACCTGAGACACGTCAGCAAGGACAACTACAAGTAAGTTTATACAGTGTCTTTGTTATTAAGAACACTGGACGAAGTACAAAACCGACTACTGTAAGACGTGCGACAAGTGGTTCACCAAATCCGACTACAAGAAGCATCTCGCCACCAACCTGAGACACGTCAGCAAGGACAACTACAAGTAAGTTTATACAGTGTCTTTGTTGTTAAGAACACTGGACGAAGTACAAAACCGAGTACTGTAAGACGTGCGACAAGTGGTTCACCAAATCCGACTACAAGAAGCATCTCGCCACCAACCTGAGACACGTCAGCAAGGACAACTACAAGTAAGTTTATACAGTGTCTTTGTTATTAAGAACACTAGACGAAGTACAAAACCGAGTACTGTAAGACGTGCGACAAGTGGTTCACCAAATCCGTCTACAAGGCGCATCTCGCCACCAACCTGAGACACGTCAGCAAGGACAACTACAAGTAAGTTTATACAGTGTCTTTGTTATTAAGAACACTGGACGAAGTACAAAACCGAGTACTGTAAGACGTGCGACAAGTGGTTCACCAAATCCGACTACAAGAAGCATCTCGCCACCAACCTGAGACACGTCAGCAAGGACAACTACAAGTAAGTTTATACAGTGTCTTTGTTATTAAGAACACTGGACGAAGTACAAAACCGAGTACTGTAAGACGTGCGACAAGTGGTTCACCAAATCCGACTACAAGAAGCATCTCGCCACCAACCTGAGACACGTCAGCAAGGACAACTACAAGTAAGTTTATACAGTGTCTTTGTTATTAAGAACACTGGACGAAGTACAAAACCGAGTACTGTAAGACGTGCGACAAGTGGTTCACCAAATCCGACTACAAGAAGCATCTCGCCACCAACCTGAGACACGTCAGCAAGGACAACTACAAGTAAGTTTATACAGTGTCTTTGTTATTAAGAACACTGGACGAAGTACAAAACCGAGTACTGTAAGACGTGCGACAAGTGGTTCACCAAATCCGACTACAAGAAGCATCTCGCCACCAACCTGAGACACGTCAGCAAGGACAACTACAAGTAAGTTTATACAGTGTCTTTGTTGTTAAGAACACTGGACGAAGTACAAAACCGAGTACTGTAAGACGTGCGACAAGTGGTTCACCAAATCCGACTACAAGAAGCATCTCGCCACCAACCTGAGACACGTCAGCAAGGACAACTACAAGTAAGTTTATACAGTGTCTTTGTTATTAAGAACACTAGACGAAGTACAAAACCGAGTACTGTAAGACGTGCGACAAGTGGTTCACCAAATCCGACTACAAGAAGCATCTCGCCACCAACCTGAGACACGTCAGCAAGGACAACTACAAGTAAGTTTATACAGTGTCTTTGTTGTTAAGAACACTGGACGAAGTACAAAACCGAGTACTGTAAGACGTGCGACAAGTGGTTCACCAAATCCGACTACAAGAAGCATCTCGCCACCAACCTGAGACACGTCAGCAAGGACAACTACAAGTAAGTTTATACAGTGTCTTTGTTATTAAGAACACTGGACGAAGTACAAAACCGAGTACTGTAAGACGTGCGACAAGTGGTTCACCAAATCCGACTACAAGAAGCATCTCGCCACCAACCTGAGACACGTCAGCAAGGACAACTACAAGTAAGTTTATACAGTGTCTTTGTTATTAAGAACACTGGACGAAGTACAAAACCGAGTACTGTAAGACGTGCGACAAGTGGTTCACCAAATCCGACTACAAGAAGCATCTCGCCACCAACCTGAGACACGTCAGCAAGGACAACTACAAGTAAGTTTATACAGTGTCTTTGTTATTAAGAACACTAGACGAAGTACAAAACCGAGTACTGTAAGACGTGCGACAAGTGGTTCACCAAATCCGACTACAAGAAGCATCTCGCCACCAACCTGAGACACGTCAGCAAGGACAACTACAAGTAAGTTTATACAGTGTCTTGTTATTAAGAACACTGGACGAAGTACAAAACCGAGTACTGTAAGACGTGCGACAAGTGGTTCACCAAATCCGACTACAAGAAGCATCTCGCCACCAACCTGAGACACGTCAGCAAGGACAACTACAAGTAAGTTTATACAGTGTCTTTGTTATTAAGAACACTGGACGAAGTACAAAACCGAGTACTGTAAGACGTGCGACAAGTGGTTCACCAAATCCGACTACAAGAAGCATCTCGCCACCAACCTGAGACACGTCAGCAAGGACAACTACAAGTAAGTTTATACAGTGTCTTTGTTATTAAGAACACTGGACGAAGTACAAAACCGAGTACTGTAAGACGTGCGACAAGTGGTTCACCAAATCCGACTACAAGAAGCATCTCGCCACCAACCTGAGACACGTCAGCAAGGACAACTACAAGTAAGTTTATACAGTGTCTTTGTTATTAAGAACACTGGACGAAGTACAAAACCGAGTACTGTAAGACGTGCGACAAGTGGTTCACCAAATCCGACTACAAGAAGCATCTCGCCACCAACCTGAGACACGTCAGCAAGGACAACTACAAGTAAGTTTATACAGTGTCTTTGTTATTAAGAACACTGGACGAAGTACAAAACCGAGTACTGTAAGACGTGCGACAAGTGGTTCACCAAATCCGACTACAAGAAGCATCTCGCCACCAACCTGAGACACGTCAGCAAGGACAACTACAAGTAAGTTTATACAGTGTCTTTGTTATTAAGAACACTGGACGAAGTACAAAACCGAGTACTGTAAGACGTGCGACAAGTGGTTCACCAAATCCGACTACAAGAAGCATCTCGCCACCAACCTGAGACACGTCAGCAAGGACAACTACAAGTAAGTTTATACAGTGTCTTTGTTATTAAGAACACTGGACGAAGTACAAAACCGAGTACTGTAAGACGTGCGACAAGTGGTTCACCAAATCCGACTACAAGAAGCATCTCGCCACCAACCTGAGACACGTCAGCAAGGACAACTACAAGTAAGTTTATACAGTGTCTTTGTTATTAAGAACACTGGACGAAGTACAAAACCGAGTACTGTAAGACGTGCGACAAGTGGTTCACCAAATCCGACTACAAGAAGCATCTCGCCACCAACCTGAGACACGTCAGCAAGGACAACTACAAGTAAGTTTATACAGTGTCTTTGTTATTAAGAACACTGGACGAAGTACAAAACCGAGTACTGTAAGACGTGCGACAAGTGGTTCACCAAATCCGACTACAAGAAGCATCTCGCCACCAACCTGAGACACGTCAGCAAGGACAACTACAAGTAAGTTTATACAGTGTCTTTGTTATTAAGAACACTGGACGAAGTACAAAACCGAGTACTGTAAGACGTGCGACAAGTGGTTCACCAAATCCGACTACAAGAAGCATCTCGCCACCAACCTGAGACACGTCAGCAAGGACAACTACAAGTAAGTTTATACAGTGTCTTTGTTATTAAGAACACTGGACGAAGTACAAAACCGAGTACTGTAAGACGTGCGACAAGTGGTTCACCAAATCCGACTACAAGAAGCATCTCGCCACCAACCTGAGACACGTCAGCAAGGACAACTACAAGTAAGTTTATACAGTGTCTTTGTTATTAAGAACACTGGACGAAGTACAAAACCGAGTACTGTAAGACGTGCGACAAGTGGTTCACCAAATCCGACTACAAGAAGCATCTCGCCACCAACCTGAGACACGTCAGCAAGGACAACTACAAGTAAGTTTATACAGTGTCTTTGTTATTAAGAACACTGGACGAAGTACAAAACCGAGTACTGTAAGACGTGCGACAAGTGGTTCACCAAATCCGACTACAAGAAGCATCTCGCCACCAACCTGAGACACGTCAGCAAGGACAACTACAAGTAAGTTTATACAGTGTCTTTGTTATTAAGAACACTGGACGAAGTACAAAACCGAGTACTGTAAGACGTGCGACAAGTGGTTCACCAAATCCGACTACAAGAAGCATCTCGCCACCAACCTGAGACACGTCAGCAAGGACAACTACAAGTAAGTTTATACAGTGTCTTTGTTATTAAGAACACTGGACGAAGTACAAAACCGAGTACTGTAAGACGTGCGACAAGTGGTTCACCAAATCCGACTACAAGAAGCATCTCGCCACCAACCTGAGACACGTCAGCAAGGACAACTACAAGTAAGTTTATACAGTGTCTTTGTTATTAAGAACACTGGACGAAGTACAAAACCGAGTACTGTAAGACGTGCGACAAGTGGTTCACCAAATCCGACTACAAGAAGCATCTCGCCACCAACCTGAGACACGTCAGCAAGGACAACTACAAGTAAGTTTATACAGTGTCTTTGTTATTAAGAACACTGGACGAAGTACAAAACCGAGTACTGTAAGACGTGCGACAAGTGGTTCACCAAATCCGACTACAAGAAGCATCTCGCCACCAACCTGAGACACGTCAGCAAGGACAACTACAAGTAAGTTTATACAGTGTCTTTGTTATTAAGAACACTGGACGAAGTACAAAACCGAGTACTGTAAGACGTGCGACAAGTGGTTCACCAAATCCGACTACAAGAAGCATCTCGCCACCAACCTGAGACACGTCAGCAATGACAACTACAAGTAAGTTTATACAGTGTCTTTGTTATTAAGAACACTGGACGAAGTACAAAACCGAGTACTGTAAGACGTGCGACAAGTGGTTCACCAAATCCGTCTACAAGGCGCATCTCGCCACCAACCTGAGAAACGTCAGCAAGGACAACTACAAGTAAGTTTATACAGTGTCTTTGTTATTAAGAACACTGGACGAAGTACAAAACCGAGTACTGTAAGACGTGCGACAAGTGGTTCACCAAATCCGACTACAAGAAGCATCTCGCCACCAACCTGAGACACGTCAGCAAGGACAACTACAAGTAAGTTTATACAGTGTCTTTGTTATTAAGAACACTGGACGAAGTACAAAACCGAGTACTGTAAGACGTGCGACAAGTGGTTCACCAAATCCGACTACAAGAAGCATCTCGCCACCAACCTGAGACACGTCAGCAAGGACAACTACAAGTAAGTTTATACAGTGTCTTTGTTATTAAGAACACTGGACGAAGTACAAAACCGAGTACTGTAAGACGTGCGACAAGTGGTTCACCAAATCCGACTACAAGAAGCATCTCGCCACCAACCTGAGACACGTCAGCAAGGACAACTACAAGTAAGTTTATACAGTGTCTTTGTTATTAAGAACACTGGACGAAGTACAAAACCGACTACTGTAAGACGTGCGACAAGTGGTTCACCAAATCCGACTACAAGAAGCATCTCGCCACCAACCTGAGACACGTCAGCAAGGACAACTACAAGTAAGTTTATACAGTGTCTTTGTTGTTAAGAACACTGGACGAAGTACAAAACCGAGTACTGTAAGACGTGCGACAAGTGGTTCACCAAATCCGACTACAAGAAGCATCTCGCCACCAACCTGAGACACGTCAGCAAGGACAACTACAAGTAAGTTTATACAGTGTCTTTGTTATTAAGAACACTGGACGAAGTACAAAACCGAGTACTGTAAGACGTGCGACAAGTGGTTCACCAAATCCGACTACAAGAAGCATCTCGCCACCAACCTGAGACACGTCAGCAAGGACAACTACAAGTAAGTTTATACAGTGTCTTTGTTATTAAGAACACTGGACGAAGTACAAAACCGAGTACTGTAAGACGTGCGACAAGTGGTTCACCAAATCCGACTACAAGAAGCATCTCGCCACCAACCTGAGACACGTCAGCAAGGACAACTACAAGTAAGTTTATACAGTGTCTTTGTTATTAAGAACACTGGACGAAGTACAAAACCGAGTACTGTAAGACGTGCGACAAGTGGTTCACCAAATCCGACTACAAGAAGCATCTCGCCACCAACCTGAGACACGTCAGCAAGGACAACTACAAGTAAGTTTATACAGTGTCTTTGTTATTAAGAACACTGGACGAAGTACAAAACCGAGTACTGTAAGACGTGCGACAAGTGGTTCACCAAATCCGACTACAAGAAGCATCTCGCCACCAACCTGAGACACGTCAGCAAGGACAACTACAAGTAAGTTTATACAGTGTCTTTGTTATTAAGAACACTGGACGAAGTACAAAACCGAGTACTGTAAGACGTGCGACAAGTGGTTCACCAAATCCGACTACAAGAAGCATCTCGCCACCAACCTGAGACACGTCAGCAAGGACAACTACAAGTAAGTTTATACAGTGTCTTTGTTATTAAGAACACTGGACGAAGTACAATACCGAGTACTGTAAGACGTGCGACAAGTGGTTCACCAAATCCGACTACAAGAAGCATCTCGCCACCAACCTGAGACACGTCAGCAAGGACAACTACAAGTAAGTTTATACAGTGTCTTTGTTATTAAGAACACTGGACGAAGTACAAAACCGAGTACTGTAAGACGTGCGACAAGTGGTTCACCAAATCCGACTACAAGGCGCATCTCGCCAACCGCCCACTGGACACCACATCCTGTACAATTTAATAACAAACTAATTACGAAAAAGTTGCTGTGCGGGGGCGCGGGGAACGCGTCGTGATTGGTTCATCTCGCTTACGCAACGTATTGAAAGGTCTCATAATTGGTCGAAACTGAAGTGAGCTGCGAGGTGTATGAGAATTAAACGTAGTAGCTAATCATCATCGCATCTCACGCAAAAACTTCTTCACTGAATTGAATGCGGTTTCCACAGTTGTATTTCTGGAAATCTAACTTAAAAAGAAACGGATTTATCTTCATTTTTGTGCATTTTTTTTATCTCGGACGTAAAATTTTGATAACGCTACTATACTCGTACTTGGGTTACTATAGGATGAGCTCTGACAGATAAAAATTTTAAAAACTTTTTAATATTATTTCATTTATTTATTTATTAAGTAAAATTACAAACTGTTTAATGATAAAATAAGAGGTGTAGTTACTTTTTTTAAATATTTTAGCTATTATGGGGTTTTTAAACTGAATATTATTAAAAAAAAGTTGTTAACGTCGTATGAAAAGCTGTCAGAACTCATCCTATAATAACCCAACTATAGCACAGTGGTGGGCTGAGCGCTAGTCCATCCATAAAACCTTATTTATCTCAAACAGCATGAAATATTAATGAACTTATTTAAATTTCAGGTTCACTTGTGAACTATGCAATGGAAAATATGTCTGTTTACGTGACATAGATCGCCACATGCAAGTTGTACATCTTAAGATGGTAAGTAATATATCAGGGTAGACAATTTTTTTTTATATAAATCCAATCCTAGTAAAATACTTTTTTCCGTATCTTTACATCCGCCATAAAAAAAATTGTTTTTACAGAGAGGGGATATTTGTTTAATAATGTTCTAGTTTGTTTTTCGATCAATTTCGATTCTGTTTTGACTGTCAGTATTCTATTTTCGTATACTTTCAGATGAACTATGAAAAAATCGAATACTTTTTTATGTATGTTCCCTATTTAATAATATTTTAATTATAACTTTTCTTTCATTTTTATTTTTTCTGTCTTTATTTTTATCATTTTATTTTCAAATATTGATTTGGGATGATGTCTGGGTTAGGAAAGCGAAATTCAATGAGGGATTTTCTGATAGCTCTTAAAAAAAATAAAAAAATTGTTCTAATTAAGATGATAGATGGCGCCAGGTGTACTTCGTGGATTCTTTTTTTTTTAATCCTTTTATGGTTCTGGCCCTTGGTGACTCGCCGGATTCATCCACGAATCGTCAACGCCATCTACCGAAGTTTTATGAACTATTGTTTTAATTGGCTGTCGGAAAATCCCCCATTTTGTCCGTCAGTTAAGTAATATTAACAAACACGTATTTTTTGGTTTAATCAAATTAACAACATTAAAGTTCGAGAGTGGGGGCTCTCTACCTCACAACTACGTATAAAATGTACTCAAGCGTGACGTCATACGCTATTTCAACTCATTATAATACGTATACGTATAATACGTATTTTTTTTATTACGTAAAAAAAATACTTGTCGAATACATTTTAATAATCTACCTGATGGACAAAGAAAATAACATTGTCATTCTCCCTATTTAACGATACGATGCGTGCGCCTGAGTTGTATCCAGCAATTATTGCATTTATTTTTGCAGTTACCTTACAAGTGTCCACATTGTAAGAGCGCGTTCAAAGGCCTGCGGATGCTCAAAAAACACGTGCTGACTTTACACGAGAAAAAGCCTGTGCCAAAGAACGTCATATGCCACATCTGCGGATCTGCCTGGGAGGTGAGTAACATACACATGTTAGTGCACGGAAATAAGGAAAACTTTCACGTTACAGACAAAATGCATAAGAATGCATATGAGCTGTTGATGAGACAGTGGCCTCGATACGGGATGTCATGCTCTAATTCTAACTTTAAAATCTAGCTATCCTTTTCGTTTTTATGACCAATGAAAGAGAGATGATGAACGAATGATAACCTAAAATCCTTATTTTATATGCCCTTGCATAGCTGTCAGTTTTCAGCTGTTGATCATAGAGTAACTTATTATATCGGTGTTGATTTTAAGTCGCATGTTTGAAGTGCTGGGGGGGTCGATTGTTAACATCCGTCCGTCAATGGCGGACAGGCTTTCGTTATAATTTTCGTTTTTTAGTTTATTCGAGTGTGTTTAGTGTATAATTTCGATAGTGTATTATCCAGTGAATGACTCTGAACAATAAACTTTAATAGGACAATTGAAACGCTTGCATTTAGCCGTCATTTATTGATGACTTGCAGCGGCCACGTGGTGGCTTCAGTAATGCTGCTATCATATTACTGGAGTCCTTCACCGTACACAGCACCCTAGTCTTAGGATTAGGGCTGTCTGTGTATCTCATGCTACTTACTTAGCAAAACCACTTGATACTGGCGAAATACTACAAGTGAAACGCCATAAATAAAAAATTGAATTGAAGTGCTCTCTAAAATTGTGCAATTAAAGATTGCGAGTTTGCTTTTGCGAGCGTGTTTTTGGCAAATAAAGACTTATCTTATCTTATCTTTATCGACACGGCCATAAGGTTCAGGTTCGACAGCTCTAATATTAGAATGGCCATCTCCTGTCCCTTTTCAATCTTTAAAAGGTAAAAAGAACAGACTAACTTAAATTAAGGATTAGAGCGTGACAGTGTGAATCGAAGCCAGTATGGAATCATGTAGGACCCATTTTAAAAGCAATGCCGTTCTTCTCCACAGAGGGCGTACACTGGTAGTGAACGTGCCATCCATGTTAGCTTTGACGTCGAAAAATGATTTGTAAAAATCTTAATTCGAATAAAAAAATTTTTGGCTTTTGAAAGTCTTGGCATTCTCACCCTAACTGGTATTTCATTTCAATTCAATTTTTGAAGAATACGGTGTTTCCTTTGTGATTTCGCCAATGTCAAGTTTATTTACTGCTCATTTTAAGGCTTCGTGAAAGGACAAGGTTATAAAATCTATAGGGAAGCTCTATTTTTAAAATTGGCCGAGTTACAAAGGTTTGAAATTCAAGATTAGACAGAGAGGCACATACCCACTTATGACGTCATTTGTTAGTAACGCCATATAATCTCCATACAAAAATCCTTTTTGAAAGAGACAGACATATTGAAACTATAAAAAATCACTGTAAATTCGTTTTTCAACCGATTCTGTTTTTTTCGTCGCGAATCGTCTGCTACTAATCTATATTTTAAAAATAATAATAAAATACTTATGGTAAATTTAGGAACAGTCTGATCCCCTATTTTTTTAATTCGCAAAAAAAAGTTATTACTGTATTGACTCGACCCACTGATCAGTTTTTATGAATAATAATAAAAAATAATATTTGTGGAACTTTTGGAACAACAGCTGCTTAGTTTCATGGGCCGAGCCGCCACCTGAGAGGTTTTGCGTAACACCACAAAATAAAAAGTTTACAGAATGGCCACTCCCACCTTCTTCAAAAATAAATAAGTCATCTTGCCAGACTCACTCTCTCACTCACTCTCTGGGCAAAAGCTAAGGAGCACTGTTTGCACACTTGGGAACTGCGTGGCAACGCCTATAGACGATACGTCATTATGTGCGTGCGTGAAATTTTGCGTTTGGCGTTTTGTTCTGAGTGGATTCTCTGTCTAGGGCCCCGCCGCGCCGCGCCACCTAATTTGTGGTAACACGTTGTGTGTTTTAGACGGCAGGACTGCTTGAAAATCACCTGGTAGTTCACACTGGCGAGCGCCGACACAAGTGCAAGGTTTGCGACGCGACGTTCGGCCACAAAGGCGCCCTCTACACACACAACAAACTCAAACACCTCAAGGAGAAAAGTACCACGAAAAAGAAGCGAAACCCCACGAAAAAGAAGCAAAATCCCACGAAAAAGAAGCAAAATCCCCCGAAAAAGAAGATGAATACACGAAGTGCTAATAAAAAAGTGCAGAACACTGAGCACGAATAAAAACGGAAAGTGGCAAGCGAAGGCTACAGATAGATTACTTAGTATCGTCTCATTCATTCAATTTGCTGTCGTGAATCATCCCATTCGCAACTCGTCCCATTCTCAATTTGTTCCATCGCAACTCGTCCCAAGAACTTCGATTGTTAAGTGTTTATTTAGTAAAAAACAACTTTGACAATTTATAGTTTTATTTTCCTTTCAACAGTGAAACTAAGTTTTCAAACGATTAAATATTACCAAGGTACTCTTTTTAGAATTCAAATACTTTGGGACGAGTTGCGAATAGTACAAGCTGCTAATGGGACGATGTGCTACTAATCTTTACAGATAGTCGGCTTAGCAGCTTAGTTGGTAGTATACTCGCGAAGCTAAAAGTCTTGGGAAAAGCCCAGGGCACATATTATAATAATGAGCACATATTGTGTTTGTCTGAATGTTAATAAATCTATTTATTTACTAATAGTCAAAAGTCAGGTATCGTTCATTACTGTATCGTTTGTTACTGTGGCATACAACTAGCGGCAAACTTCTTGAGCATCGCGTGAGGGTGGGGGAAAGTTTGCGCATGTACAGACGACGACGTTGACGCGGTGCGGGAGACAAGGGTCAACTGACCAACCAATCATGTGCGTGTTGCCATGGTAACTAGCGCGCCCCGCCTCCTCGTCCCGCACCGCACCACCAAAGAGACCAATTTTTATTTCTGCGCATTCAAGGTCGTTGCTCAAGAAGTTTGCCGCTAGCTATACTAGCCGTGACAAATTGGGTAGACTGGTTGACTTGAAAGTAAATAATTTTACACAAACCTATAAATTCACCATACTAACTTCGCGTTATACAAGTGGGGGGTTTGCTATTATCCGTAAATAAATGGCGGACCATGTTTTAGTTTTCCGACTAGTCTTGCGTAACAACAGTGCCTACCTACACCTAAATAAATAATAATGGGTCATTATGGAGTCTTGCTCCCGCGCAATGGGCGTTTTTCTCTTCTTTTATTTTAAAGGGGAGCAACCAAAGTGGGCTTAACCTTGAACAGCCATTAAAAAAAAAACGAAACATTTTGAAATAATATATATTAAAATGTTTTGTAAGACTTTCAATCGATTGATAACGCCAACACTAGTGTTACCAAATACATTCTGACGACAGTTAATAAGAACTTTCTTTTTTATTTTGATACTAAAATTCCAACATTTTTGAGAAATCCTTATTACAGACAACTCGAAACAGTCAATATTATAATAATATTTTTATGTTCATATTGAAGCCCAGAGGTCAAGCATTTTGGTTGCTCCCCTTTTAGTTCCACTAGATGTCTGTTTTATGTGGCCATAGTGCGTTGTAATTTAGTTGTCAAGCCAGCATGATGGTAATTAATGTTGCTGCGACACAAATTTTAAAGTTCTTTATTATATTACCATTTTGGTAAAAATAGCAAAAGAACGACAATGCACCCCTCCCGCACCAACCGGTACCGCACGAACCCACGAGGTTACCAGCGAACTATAGATAATGGAGAACACCGATAGGTTCTTATTTAACATTAAAACATGCCTTATATTAAAGCTTATATCATGTACATTACATTACTTTTTATTTCACTTCAATACATGCAATATTACCAAAATTAGGACCGCGAGAAGTTTCGAGCGTGTGACGTCATATGCAGGCGGTTGCGGGCGGTGGAATAGGTACGTTGCGTGCATATGACGTCACAGCTACCACTCGCCTCGTGCGGAAGTGTGCACTTTGATCGTGAATAACTCGGTAATTTTTAAAGATATAAAAAAATAAAAACAGTATTTTTTGTAATTTTTTATAGAACATTTTGGCATTTTCAGCTAAAATCGTTTGTCAGACCCATTGTGCCGTGCCGTGTGGTGACGGCAGAGTAGAATACATTTGTCACCAACCCCTACTCTTCCCGTGGGTGTCGTAAGAGGCGACTTAGGGACTACACATTGAACAGGGAACGGCGCTCTCTGATACAGTAACCTTTTAATCTGCGATCTCCAGCCCGCCTGCCAAGCGTGGAGATTATGGCAAAAACAAACACTTAAGTGGAGGAGGCTCATAATCCAGCAGTGGACTGTAACGGGCGGTTGATTTGATTTGATAGATAATTCGTTGGGTGATATGCTATGAACTTGCTATGACTGTAAGATGACTGTAGATAATTATGCTAGTTTATGACATTTGGTAAATCGGTTTATTTAAAACAACTACCATCCGATTATAATTAATAATCCTATCGCTAGGGAGGGATATGCATATTTTTTTAAATTCATTAATCGAAATATTTCAAGTTTCAGATGTTTATCTAACATATTTTTTTTTCTTGCTCAGAAACAAAGTTATAAGGCTTCAAAGTTGATGGTTAGACAGAGAGGTCCGACGTGACATGTTACGTCATTGGTCACGCGGGCCATACATCTGCCATAGAAAATTTTATGCATATTCCCTATCACTGTAAAATCTGTGGTGTCTGGGAGAGACCTGTTAACTCCAAATTGCCTAACGCAGCGACATCTACTGTCAATTGCTAAAGCTATTTCCATAGATATCTTGCATTGTGTGTCATTTATGTAAGTCAAGTATCGAGACGTTGTTGCTAGTTCTACCGGTTTGTACTAGATGTCGTTAATTACAAGTTATTTTGTTAAATTACCCGCTGGGTCGCCGTAGTTTCTAGCTATTATAAAAGCAATGGAGGTATTTTGTTTGTTCTCTTGCATTGGGTTAATCTCACCGAATATATATCTTGAAGCTGATATATGGTTTTCTTCTCTCGTCACCTAGAAGACAGTATGGAAAAACCCTTATGTTTTTACCAGTTTATTGCTCCATCTCTACAAAACATACGAGTTACCAGAAATAAACTAGTAAAGAATAATAAAAAAAAGAATAAAGAAATAATATAAAAAATATTTGTATTGTTGTATAGTAAACTAAAAATAAATAAAATTGGAGTTAACAGGTTTCTCCCAATACCGAAATAATTTGCCATAATAATAATTTAGTTATAAGTTGACTTTATTATAATAGAAAATTAAGTACCTTTTATAAACATTATCCTGTTTAGCAATCTAACTTTTATTAAAGGTGTTCTAAACTGAAATTGTTTTTCCTTTTTTTGTTTGATATTTATTTAATTCGCATATCCCCGAACATAACGTCGAATTCATATATTAGGTAAGTATGTACGTTTATTCGACGCTCTTACGGTAAAGAAAAACATCGTAAGGGAACCTGCAGCTGCGTAGGAGTCTACGAAGAAATTCAACGGCTGTGTGTGAAGTCGACCAACCCGCACTGGGCCAGCGTGATCGACTAAGTCCTAATCACCCTAATTCAAGGTAGGCTTGATCCCCTCGGTGGGGACGTATAATGTGAGCTGTTGATGATGATGATGATGATTTACATGTAAGGAAATATGAACTGCTAGAATTTTTTTTGTTTACATTCACAATTAATTAGAATTTATTATTTTATTTAAACATTATTAGACTTTAATTACATTACTAGTTCTATTATTTTCGATTTCTCCATTCTTAATGATTCGATTAAAATATCATTTGAAAAGCGTTAAATACCATTATCACCGTAATATGAAAACTTGTTTAAAAATTAAAATATTTTCCTAATTGTACCAGTCAATGTTCTTCATTTATTAAACTCATTGGGTGGCAGATATTAGTTAAAAATGGTTCGTTCTGTATCGCTTGTAGCTTTCTTAGCTTTATTTTTAATCACTTTGACCCATACCGAAGCGACACCATTGATTACCGACGAAAACGTAACGAATCCCGAAGAAATACCACTGAATCCCGAAGAAATACCACTGAATCCCGAAGAAATACCACTGAATCCCGAAGAAATACCAGTGAAACCCGAAGAAATACAGGCGAATCCCGCAGAAATACCACTAAATCTCGTAGCAATACTAACCGATTCTATAGAATCATGCCTACCGGAAGATATATCCATCGAGTCATTCAAGAAAATTATGCCCAGCGTGGAGGACATCCAGAAAGAGGGTCAGAACGGGAAGATCCTGATATTGCAGGGAACAGAAGAAATCGCTACTAGGGCGTACTTTGTGGCCATGGGAGCGCTTAAGGTAATTTAGTACCTATATCTGTAGTAATCGTTTGGTTTGTGGGTTTGGGTTTCGTAACTGGGATCGGTAGAACTTAAACTCATGGGGTGCTTGAGCGGGCGGCTGGCGAAGCAAATTAAATTTTAAGTTTCAGCTCAGTGCACACGTGAAAGGAAAAAATCTTTATTCGATGTAAGATTTTACTTAATAATTTTAAGTATTATAGTATCTAATTTTTTCGAAGTCAGAGCTATAAACCTGTCGGTTAGGTCCACGGAGACAAATACAATTGGTCTCCGTGGTTAGGTCATATGTATCATATCGTTAAAGTCGCAAATAGCTAAAACTGATTATAGAAATAACGTGTATTTTACCTGTTTACTTGTTTACCCTTACCAAGAACATGAACAAACAGCCTCCGCGGCCGAGTGGTCGAGATTTCGCCGCTCATTACGGAGGTTCCGGATTCGATTCCCGGCAAGCAAAAATCTCTTTGAGACTTTTCGCAGTTTGGTTACGAGTCGTAACTTACGACTTTGCATGCTGAATCACCCGATTGTCGGAAAAGAAAGATGATTCCGGTCCCGGCTACTATCTAGTCGTTGCACGAGCCATGTCAGTGGCCTTTAGCGGCTCTATAACACTGATACTAGGGTTTGTGAGGTCGGTTATCGACCTTACAATCCACACGATGTATAGAAGAATAAGACAAGAACAAAAGTTTATCCATTGCTGGCATCCTCACTACAAGGTAAAGAAAAACGGTCAGGTGGCCGCTACAAGATACAAATTACAAGTACAATTCGACGTACATTGCGTAGATGATTAGAGAAAACGATAAGGGCTTACAGTTTAGCCAGGCGAATTGGCTACGCAATGTATATCAAATTGTAACTTCGTGAAACGGCCCCCAGAAGAAACTTCACGTATCAGCAAATACCAGTTTTTTTTTATAAATGTTAATCTATTATGTTATGATTATATTATTACTCCCTCCAGGCAGGAGCCGACCGCGTTCATGTTTTTACCCCGGAATCAATCGCGATCCTCACTCAAACATACAGCCCAGATTTTGCCGTGTTCCCTTACTTCGGCCGGCACGAACTGCCCATGATAGAGTACGCCATTTCCACCGTGGACGTGGTGGTGTTAGGACCTGGGCCGGTCGAGGATGGGTTGCTCCATGGGGACATCATACAGATCTGCAAGGATATGAAGAAGCCTTTGATTTTGAATACTGGTATGTATTTTTTTAGTTTTGACGTCGTATATGAAAATATATTTGTAGGTTTAGATGTTTGGATGTTTGTTCCACCTTCACGCAGTAAGTAGGAATGAAGATGGTGTGTAACCTGGATTAACACATAGGATATTTTTTACTGTGAAAAGTCTAATTCCCACGGGAAATAGTAACGTAGTATTTCTTACAGGTGCAGTCTTCGACGTCGCAATGAACATTTCTATTCTGAAGAACTATCCAGAACCAGGCGTCATATTAATGCCAGACCAAACGGAATTAGAAGCCCTAATCAACGCGATTGGTGATAAGGACTTCAGCGTGTGGGGAGACCATGTGTCTGTTCTCGTCAAGGCCAGGGAGGACGAGTTTTACTCCAAGGGGGATTTGAAGTGGAGCATCAGAGAAGGTAAGACGGTTTGACGGCTTCCGTAGCCTAGGTGAAAGTGTATCTGCCTCCGACGAACAGGGTCGCGGGTTCGAATCCCGCCCAGGGCAAACATTCGTGTGATGAGCGCTTGTGTTTGCCTTGTATCTGGTTGTTGTTTATCTATGTATGTATTTATCTAATTATGTAATGTACCTATATCAGCTGTCTGGTACCCATAGTACAAGCTCTGCTTAGTTTGAGATCAGATGGCCGTGTGTGCAGATATCCCCACATATTAGGGCCTGGTTTTTAAGAAGTTTTGCATTTTTAACCTTTATATCTGAAGAATTATTAAGACTTCAATAGTTTCTGACTTGGAACCAACGGCACTTGGGACGTAAATTAACATGCCTTCCGAAGCAAGGAATCATGTTACTTTTTGGACACACTAAAGCCCAAGTCACACAGAGCGGGAGCGGCGCGGACCGGGGCCGGGAAAGCGGAACGTTGCTACGCGCCGCGCCATAGCACCGTCCCGCTTTCCCGGCCCCGGACCGCGCCGCTCCCGCTCTGTGTGGCCGAGGCTTTACCTACTTTATGATTTAACTGTCGTGGTATAGTAAACATGAAGTAAACTTTCTTTGACCGTTCTCACCGGGATTCGAACCCACAAAGCTCAGCTTCGTAAGCTGTTCATTTTTATATTTAATGACGAAATAAAAAAATAAAAAAACATAGGTATATTTCGAATGGGGCTAAGGGCGTCACAGGCGGTTAAGATACGATATTGTAGTACGAAGCAGCCAGCTCTCTCGTCGCCATTCACTTTATGTGCAAAGCGGGGGTCAAGCAGAATGGCTGGTCACTGATTGATTCGCCATTTTGTTTGACCCCCGCTTTGCATAAAATGTGAATGGCGACGAGAGAGCTGGCTGCCTCGTGCTATAGTATCGTATCTTAACCGTCTGTGACGCCCTTTACCCTATTGACATTTAAAATAAAATCTTCGAATTTCCAGAAAGCATCGCAAAGCACACGGAAGAACAAGCAGACATCTTAGCAGGATTCCTAGCCACCTTCTACAACTGGGCTCTGAAGTCCAAAGCCTGCGACAAGTCCCCTCAGTTCCGTCGAGACATAGCGGCGTTCGCGGCCTCCCATCTGATGAGGGAAACCGACCAAGAAGCGTACGCGACCTTCGGCAGAAGCACTACATCCACAGACATCCTAAGTTTAGTCTACAAGGCGTTTAAGAAACTGTTTGGTTGAATAATTAAGCAAGTTTAATAATAATAAAAAAACGTTTCTGAAGTCATAGCTTTGTTTTACGTTTTATAATAATAATAAATAATACAGCTACGAAAAGACGGTCAAGTACCAGCGGTTAGCTGAAGAGATCCGTCAGGTGTGGAAGCAACTGCAGGTAATCATCCCGCTGATCCTTTCCGCGACGGGAGTTGTAGTCACTTACCGAGAACCTCACCAAACTGGGGCTCTCGGTGAATGATAGGAACAAAATCCAACAATCTGTAATAATCGACACCGCGGCGGTAGTACGCCGCCACCTCCTTGTACCTTAAATACGGCGACATCTTGTCATTGGCCGATGTCGTCGTTAAAATTCCCCTTAAAGGTGAACTGAAGAAGTGTCCCCATAGTAAATAATAATAATAATAGTTTTTTTTTTATTTTTTATTTATTTAATGGTCCGTTTATTTTCTGTGCAGCTATAGCGCATAGAAAGAGAGTGAGCAGCGAGCGAGGCGTGGTCAGATGGTACATAATAAATAAATAAGTGGGGACATCTCACACACACACACACACACACACACACACACACACACACACACATCCATCTGATTCCAAACTAAGCAAAGCTTGTACTATGGCTATCAGACAGCTGATATACATTACATAGATAAATACATACATAAATATTGATGAACTCCATCGTGCTCATTACACGAATGTTCGCGACCTGTGCTTCGTAGGCGTAGGTGTTGTGTTTTCTAAGAATAACGATATATATATTTTTTATATAATAAAAATATATTGAGTGAGGGAGCAGAGCAACAAAACATTTTCGGATACATGGTAAGGGCATCACACACGGCAGCTATAATGTAGGTACATTTACCTGCTGCGTGTAAAGCTATACATCCCGGGATGTATAGCTTTACACGCAGCAGGTAAATTAATACATCTTTCCCTTCACAGGGTGTTCTTATTTTTATGTTAAATATTATGGACCCCTCGAGTTACTTAGATTTACTAGATAGTTCATCAGAAGACGATTCTGATTGGAATTTTGATGTGCGTATTGCCAGATGCGAAAGTTGCAACAAAATTGGTCCTATTATTTTATTTTATATTATTGTTTACATTTGTCACCAACCCCTACGGGAAGAGTCCCGTGGGTGTCGTAAGAGGCGACTTAGGGACTACACATTGAACAGGGAACGGGCAGCAGCGCTCTCTGAAACAGTAGGTAACCTTTTAATCTGCGATCTCCAACCTACCTGCCAAGTGTGGAGATTATGGCAAAACCCTAAGTGGAGGAGGCTCATAGTCCAGCAGTAGACTGTAACGGGCCATTGATGTTGATGTTATTGTTTCAATTAAATAAACAGGGCCACTATCAGAAAACCGGTTACAAGAACTGAGACGGCACATTAATAACGTCAAGGTGCAGTGATACGCAATAGTTCTCAAGTTTCGTTAGACAAGCTTCGGAGACTTAAGAACTTTTTAGCCCTCTTGAGCCTGTGGTCCTTTTTGGTCCTCGGAGAACTAAAATTTTGCGCAGAGTTTTAGAGCTCTTTAGCCTTTCAGCTTCCGCAGTCTCTACAAAAAGCCTGCGCGCCGTATAAGAGAGCTAAATAAAAGACCATGGTCCTTTGGAACACTACCTCCAAGCCATCTCATTTATGCAAAACTACATACCTGCCTGAACATAATGTTTTGTTAAATCATTTTAAATAGGAAGGTTTTACTAATATACCTAACGCAAATAACGATAAATAACCCGATAGAACTAAAAAACTAACAGACCAAACAAAGACAATACATAAAAATATAGACTTTCTGTTGATTAATTGATATTTTACTACGCCCTACCTAATCTCACTCTATTTTGAGGTAAGCAAATTTAAGT
>OX579672.1:6135187-6431690 GCA_951230895.1 Carpatolechia fugitivella
CGAACACATCAATTTACAAACCCTGGTGGCAGTGTTATGGAGGCGCCAAAGGCCACTGACTTAGCTCATGTAACGATGAGATAGTAGCCGGGACCAACGGCTTAACGTGCCTTCCGAAGCACGGAATTATCTTTCTTTCGGACAATCAGGTGATTCAGCCTGCAATGTCCTAACCTAAGTGCGGAAAGTCTCACAAAGAGATTTATGCTTGACAGTGTCCCCACCGGGAATCGGACCCGGTACCTCAGTAATGGGTGTTGAAACCTCGACCACTCTGCCACGGAGACTGTTGAACCCTGAACACACTCAACACTCCTTTTTTGGTCAGTCGTGTAAAAACCGTTGGCCTGTAGGGAATGTGCCAACTATGGAACGCTTTCCCCGTCCTTGGTAGCATAAGAATGTGGTATTAGCTATTTTCGACATCGAAAAATGCTTTTGAGACATTTTAATTTAAAAGATCTGATATTTTCTTCTTCTTTTCGTGTCCATTCGCGACTAGATGTTGACTTGGTGCTGGAACACGCGGGGCAGGACAACCAATGAGCCATCATGCGTAAAATGCAGTTTAGGAGAAGCCCTTGAAACAGAAAAATGTAATGGTGAAGGCTCAAACTTACTTGAATTTTCCTTGGCAGTCGAGACAGCACACGCTTTTTTTGTGCCAGTGCACGTGGCTGCGCATGTGCAGCTCGTTGTAGCACTGGTACGAGCACAGCGCGCAACACAAAATGAAGTAGTGCCGAGCGATGTGCGGCGACAGCACCGCCTCGCTACTGCACGTGAACTTGCAGATGTGGCAGACTAAGGGATTGCTTTTTGACTGGAAGAATAAGTGTGAATTCTTAATATAATGTATCGGATATGTCGTGGTAGAATCGAGATAGATTGATGTGATCCTTTATATCATTGTGTTCTCGACTGTTAACTGTCTTAAACTATATACTATTATCAGACAAACATAAATTATAAAAAGAGTAGGACCTAAGAGGCTACCTTGGGGAACAAAATATTTGGTGCCAGTAAAATCACAAACTTTGTTCTCCACTCTAACGTGCTGATAATGGTTTCAAAGATAATTTCTAAGCCTCTCCAATGCCAATCCTCTTTTATTAAATGCTTCCAGTTTAATCAACAGTATACCAGAGGAAACTGTATAGAAGGCTTTGGTGAAGTCCAGAAAAACTTTTACCCATGGCCTGGATTCGTCGCCCCAAAAACAATGTCAAGTAATAACCCAATAGTTTATTATAATTTAAGGATGTCTACCTGTGACATTAACAATTAGCATGCTCTAGTCGCTTATCAACTAGTCAATGCACATGTTTGCAATTTAACTGATTGTAAGAGATAGTCGCCAATTGAATAGTAAACTTATTTGTTCACTTTGATTTTCACTCATAATTCACGAATAGCTAACTTAAGTTAAAGGATTAAGTTTGTATTCTAAGAAACAACGCAACGGATAGTATGCTCTCACGTCTTTGATTAATAATCAAGGCCATGAAGGTTTTTTGTTCATACATACATGGTAAACCTTTTGGTGGTCCTCGTTACTTGGTATTTCAGATATGCACTTGTTGCACTTCTTCCGTTTGGTCAGTTTGTAGTAGGCGCTGTTCCGCTCGCACTCGAGCCAGTGGCTTAGTTCGGACTCCGCTATCGGCTCGCGTCTTATCTTGGAGTCCACATCGTAATCCTCTATCTCAATCCTAAAGCGTAGTGGAGGAGGCTTCATCTTTTCGTGTTTGCGTTTCGATGGTACAGACTGTTTTGTCTCTTCCCAATCCGAATCTGAACTTTCTGATGATGAGTCTTCAGTTTTGTCTGTGGAGTAAAAACAGTAAACTTTCGACATAATTTGCTTATTGATCCCCGATGATGATCTACAATGGATAAACATTTTTAACTCAAAACAAAAAAATGTACAGTAAGATTGTTGAAATTGAATCTACTAACATATCTCTAAGGAAGCTATATAATTAGTATCATGACACCTAGCAGAGCTTTTCGCCCCAGGACTTACCTGATTTGTCCTCTTCCTCTTCATCATTTTCTTTTACTCCCTTTGCTACGTTCGCTGCCGATCTTCTTGGCCGTTTCGCATCTGATGCATTATCCATTTCGTCATCTGACCATCCATCATCGTCCATATTCTCCTCATTCTCTGTCACAGGTCGTGGAGAAGAATAAACATGATTTGAGTCTCTATTTTCATTAGTTTCCATACATTTATCGATCGCACTTTCGTTTCTTGATAAATTAGAGCTGTCGTTTTGATTAGTTTCCTCTGTTTGTTCAAATGTATTTTCTTCTTCAATTTGTATCCGCTGATCCTCACATTCGCAAGAAACTACTGTTATGTCAGTATAAGTTATGGATAATGTTGACAGACATTCCGGTCGCGCCTATAAAAGATGATATTTTAATATTAGGAATTTGCGAAGGTATCGTCAGACTAGAGGCTGGCCTGACAATTTTGATGGCTTGACTTGACGATCAATACTAATGATAGTACTCTTGACCGACAGTTAAATCCGAAGCCACGCCTTCCGAACCATAGAAATGGCTCTAGTTCATATATCACTAGCGATCACCCTATTGCCAGACACATTAACACAAGATTATCATACACCTTGAAAAGCGTTCGTTAATGCTGTTTCTGTGACTAAATAGTAGAAATGGAACATTGACACGAAGAAAAAGATACCTGCGGTGCGAAAAATAGAACGCACGATATTGTATTTTTTATTTTTTTCATATAGGTACTGTATTCTGGGAGTGTTCGCATCAGTTGGCTTGTTTACGCGCTGGCTGTTGTGAACACTCCTTGACAGCTCAGATCGCCACTGTTATGGTGGCATCTGATTTACGTTCATTTTTATTTTATTTTTTTAACTATGTGTGTTTTGTTTTATATGCCGTAAATAAATGTTTTCTTATTCTTATACCTTGCTGCAGGCTATGGACTTGGAACTGATTGTAAATGTTGTAAATTAAGTGAAATCTGATAGGGTGCATTCAAATCATCATTTAGAATATATTGTTTGTATACCTCACTCAGTAATCTGTGCGCGACCTCCGCCCTCACTCGGAAGCGCATGGCGTGAGCCAACGCAGCGCGGCACTCCCAACAAACCAGGAATAACTTTGTGTCGGCCTGGAACAAGTGGTTCACAAATAATACACAATGATATACCTCAACAAGGGTACGTAAACGCTGTTATCTGTCTGTTTTGATGATGATGAGCGTACCCCTTGTATGCGGCTGTCAAGACGTATTGACGCAGCGGCGCAGGCGACTATAAGCACCGCAGACAAAGGAATGTTACAATATCGCGCACGCCACATATAAAATATTAAGATTATATTATTTACCGGAACCGGGACAACATCAGCGCAAATTTTCCAATACATGTCACAGAATTCACCCAATTCGTTCAATTTTCTATCGGAGCTCAAACAAATGCTGCAAATCAACTTGTT
Organism: Carpatolechia fugitivella; assembly: GCA_951230895.1. Lineage (NCBI taxonomy): Eukaryota > Metazoa > Arthropoda > Insecta > Lepidoptera > Gelechiidae > Carpatolechia > Carpatolechia fugitivella. The sequence continues at coordinate 6,138,674 of OX579672.1, forward strand.
TTTGTAATCCTCATCATTGAACGACTCGTTTTGTTCACAAGTCATACTATTGTCGCCATCTAGAGAGGGAGTCGTGTAATCATCTCCAGAAAACACATCACAATCATCTTCAGTAATATTTTTTTCGTTTTTTATTTTCAATGATTGCTTGCTTTCTTTCTTTTTCTTTGTAATTCTTGTGCTACTTCTTTTCTCTTCCTCCTTTTTTATATATATATCTAGGATATCTCCCAGACTTTCCTTTCTTTTCGTTTCAGCGCCTGTAATTCTTAAACTTTTTCTTTTTTCCTCTATGATATTTTCTTCTTTGGGGTTGTTCTTTTCTTCCTTGTCCTTAATTTTTCTTATATTCTAGAAATTAAATGTATAAATTATTTGTAAGTTGTAGATCTTGGTACTAAATGGCGCCACCATCGACTATAAAACAAACTACACCACGACTTTCAATAAAAAAATTACTGACATTGGATCCAATTAATACCACTTTAGTTCCAATTTTTAATTGCTTACCTTTTTGTTTCGCTGTTTCCATATTAGACCGTCTTTTTCATCCTGAATTCCTTCTTTATTAGTATTTTTCATAATTGTGACCACTGTACTATACCCTGGGATGGAGGTAAAATAAATTTTACCAGGATATTTAGTCTTCAATCTAGAGATAATAGTTCTTCCTGTCGGTGTATCTTCTTGCAAGTCTGTCAACTCTTTCAAGGTGTAGTTAGTTTTTCTGGTTTCATTTATGTATCTAAAGAGAAATTAAATAAAAATATTAAAACAACCTTCTAATACATGTTTTAAGATTTTCGTGGTTGTTCACTACACTAACATTATCACAATGACCATGACTGTGACCATGGAGCGTGTAACCGTTCCGAATTATCGAGGTAACAATATTAAATATAACCGTGGTAACAAACCCGCAAATTGTGATAATGTTAGTGTAACCTTCTAATATCTAATATCTTCTTGTAACCAAGGAACAAAACCAAGAAGGGTGAGTTTAAAGTTATGAAATGCTGCATGATAGGTGTGGCCCGTGTCAGAAACCTACATTGTATAATCATTTGGTAGGATATTATTTTAGTAATGTCAAAATACACCTTCAAAATTTTTTTGCCTTGTAAATGTGACCTGTACCTTAAGTACAATAAAATTTACAATTACAATAAAATATATAATGTAAGTTGTCTATAGAGCGTATTTGCACAATCTATTTAATTTAGTATCATATTGGACACGGACCAAGTAGGAAGAGGACTAGGCGCTATAAACATTTTCATACAGATTGAGTGTGACATCGCGCGGGGTCGAAGTCTGAGACGCGGGGAGGGTGACTCCGCCTTTTTATCTCTAGCCACCTAGTGGCGAAAACCAGAATTAACGGTCACGTTCATATTGCGGATAGTTACACTATTCACCACTAGAGGGCGCAACGTGTTAAAACATACTTATACAGGGCCGTACTGAGATTTTATTTTTAAAAATAAGTACGTCCTCTCGCTCAAAGTCTTAGATCAAAGTACCTGTATCGTGTACAGTGATGAACTTGGAAAAATTAGCGCGCGGGTCAGATTACAAACACATTTTTAAAACAAGAAATAATTTTAATAGGTACAAGAAATAATAAAGAAATAAGGACAATTCTTTCTTTCTTTCTTCCAAAACTTCGTAAAAAATGGTATTCCGTCGTAAACAGAGTTGATAAAACTCCACCCTCTGCTTAGGCTACAATACAAGACATTTATGTGAAGATCATTTTGATGTAAGTACATATTACTAATTTACTATTTACTAATAATATGCATGTATGTTTGGATGTATGGTTGTTTGGTTGGATGTATGGATGTATATAGACGTTAATAAGCTACTTTTAAAACCTGTACCTAATTCATTTAATCACCCATAAATAGAACAATTTTATTTAACTGCTGTCTTTTCGTTTCTCGAATATTCTCACAAATTCATTCTCTAAATGCGGCCCGTTGTCGCAGGTGTTGCCTGTTTAGGGAAGTTTGGGAGATTTTGCACAGATTATAATTATAAATTAATACCTCAATGAAAATGGATATTTCACTTTGAAATAATAATATTGTCTTTTTTACACTTAAAAACAAAAGATATGTAATAATTAAGACGAAAAACTAAGAAGATGAAAGTAAACAATTCCAAATAGGTATGACTGCACGGGTTATTACATAATTAACATGTTTACTTAATAAAAGCGTGCGTCACACTAATATTATAAAATTTATAATATTGTTACGTACAAGGGTTCGATAATTTGGATTAAAACACCAAAGACGTAATTCGAGGGTTTATTCGACGATGAACAACTGGTTCCAGGGCAAATCACACTATAATCCAATTCACAGAGTCACTCGTAATCCGTAGGTATCGCTTAGGTCGCAGGTTTCTTCGCTCTTGCTCGCTTTGAAGTTTTCACTCTGATAGCTCACTCGAACGAAACTGAACTGAACTCGCGCAGAGCCGGCCGCTTTATATATGCGCCGAAATCGAGTCTAGAATCTTCCAGAAACTACCAGTGCAGTCCCACACTACGACGAACATTCCGGAACAAAGCCGCCATCTAGCATCGAGTAGACGCATTACGTAAACAGCTCTCGAGCGTCTTGAGATATCTAGATAGTTCCCGGCTCTGTGGATAGATGGCGCTAGTTGCTACTGCTAGACCGTAACAATATATTTGGATGTTTAGATGTTTGTTCCGCTTTCATGCCTTAACCACTTAACGGATTTGAATGAAATTTGGAATGGAGATAGTTGGTACCCTGGATTAACACATAGGATACGGAAAAAAGTTTTATTCCCATGGGAAAATCTTACATAACGCGAGCGTAGCCGCGGGCGGAAAGCTAGTGTAGAATCAAAATCTGTAATACGTAACACCAATAATTGCTATTATTTTGAGAACCTCTTTTATCTTAGCATATCGACATTTTAGGATATTTACTTGGTCCGTGCATAAAATCCTACCGACAAATCGGGAGAATTTATAACACTACCACATATTTTCCTTACTAGTACATTTTCTGCACGCTAGATGGCGATCTCGCGTCATCTGACCGTGGGGATTTTTTCGACGAATATAATAGTTTAACAGAAAATCTAGTTTATAAATTAATAAGTTTTCTAAATTTCATGACAGAATCTAATGAAATATAAACATTAAAGCTCACATAGTCGCAATTACACTTATTAACCAATCTTTATTAGCCATCTAGTAGCACAAAGCGTAATTTACTCCTCGTATCAATTATTACAGTGCAATGTGGGCTGTAGAGGGTTCGTGAATGAAACGACTAGATCGACGTTCAGAGGTATAATGCCCGCGAGTGCAGGCTGTAATGCCTTATATCTAACTTACAAACTAGCTTACGTAGGGAGAGTGTGTCACTACACTACACCACCCCCCTTGGTTTTTAAAATTAAAAATCATTGATGTTTTTAATTTTACTCTTAAAATATTACCTAAAACATAGTTATAATATTTTTAATACAATTTATAATTTTGCTAAGTTTATTAACTTTGAAAACAGATATTAAAATACCTTTTATTAATACTATCATAATATGTAATTATATCAATCTACCAAAAAATAAAATCATTAGTATTCAAAATGTAATCTTTTTGAAAAAATATATTTTTGGACTAACAAATTTTAATCAAAAATAAAAAAGAAATTACACTTTTAAAATCCTATACATATTTCAACTAGTTTCCAAACAAAAACGTTATTATTTAAAATTTTCTGATTATCGAATAAGAATACAATACGTTTCTTACACTAGTACTATTGAAATAGGTTGCTTTCAATGACAATTAATAACAGTAAATATATTTTCAGTCATTGAAATAGAAACTGTTAATAATTATATTAATTTGCTTATACTTATTACATATAAATATTACACTATACTTAGTAAGTACTTTCATAGTTAATCTTTACTAGTTTAAAAGTTTTTTTTTTAACTCATTTCATTTATACCATAATAGTAAAAAGTTATTAAAATGCATCTTTTTTGTTTTGTCATTTTAAAACTGTTATTCTAAATTACATTTAATTTTATCATCTAATATCTTACACCTAACTAAATTACCTGTTATTACTTTATTACCGAGGGCCTTTATCTTATTTTTTAAATTTATTGTAATTCATAATTTTTTTTTATTGTAATTAATACAATATAATCATCATCAATTTTCTATGTTGTTATCTTTCATAATAATTTTAATTTCAAAATTTTTCATTATTCCAAATATATTCAATTGAACATAATTTTATGTACCGAACTTGCTAACGCAGAAATACTCAAAGCATTAAACATTAACATTATTGCCACCTTAAATAAACGTCTATTAATTTTGTTTATCAATCGTCATACAATTATTTCTGAATAGATTTTAATAAAATATTTTCTGTTTCTACTGAACGGTTACATTTCTTTATTATTTTTCTTGTTTAAAGACCTCTGACAATTTATTCGATTAACCATACTATTACAAAATTTCATTATTCACATTTTGTTTTTTTTTCATTACAATTAAATCTAATATTCTTTATTTATTATCTTTCTCTACTAATCAAAAACTTCATCTATCTCATTCAATACATTTTCTAGAACATCACACACATTACATTTCAGTCAACAGAACACCTATAATATAGCTTCTAGCTATCATAAGTCCTTGGAGGACTAGCACACTTTTATAACATGGGCTGGCCAGCCATTATTAAGTCGGTTATTTATTTATTTTATATAATATCATTTACTTACTTTTTTAGTGAGGCACTTTTACCGACTACTTAATCACGACTTTATTTTAGACTATTTAGTCTTTTATTATGAAACCAGATCTCCTAACGTTGCGTAGCTCGCGTCCACCGTCAGTCAAGTATCGTGGTCCATTTAATGAAATGCATTTCAGCATTCATTATCCAAGGTCATGTTTTAAGACTTTATATAGTCTCCAACATTTTTCACGGGGAAAACTCGTTTCGGCCATGATCAAAAGAAGGATCTGAAACCTTGTAAGTGCCTTTGTGCCTTTTATTTTGTTGACTGTGTTCTACTTATAGCAACTTGTGCTTTTCCTACACATACAAAAACCTAAGTTTACTTATCTATCCATGATTGAATATTTTGTTTATTACAATGTCTTAACATTTGGGTGATCAATCCAAAAGTATTTTGATATAATAACAACCAAAATAAACCCTATCTCTATATTAAAAACTGTGCTAACTTTTCGTAACTTTCTTGCTCTATCAACCTTATAATCAATCTCAAATTAAGCTAGTTGCTAACTAAACCATACAGTCAAAAGCAAACAAACACGTACCAAATTGAGTATAATAATATTATCTCAAAATGTTTTTTAATACGCTTTGCTTTTGCTATTCCATCTAAACCCTGTTTCTTTGTTTTACTCGTATTCACAAATTATCTAACTGATTTCTAACTCGTTTAAAAAAATATATATATATCACAAAATTTAATTAATCACCTATAGACAGCATAGGTGATGATAATGATATGATGTCTGACGGTCATGATAAGCTCATTTAAATTCCCAAAACAAATCTGTTACTCATGTATAAAATTTATTATTGTGTACAGTCATGTTGTTAAAAAAAACAAACATTAATACAACACTGTAAATTGAAACCTACGCCCTGCAACTGTTATACAAATCTGTAATATAATAAAAACAAACGCATCTGTCACCTAACTATTGAAATGTAAATATAAAGCGTAAAAATATAGAATTCCTGCATTTTTATAAAATAAAGTTAAACGTTGTTAAAATAAAACGACTATCACAAAAATAAATTAAATACTCAACTGTTTTTAGTTGCTGACTGTACTTGATTGTAGGTACACACATGTAATCATTAATTTTTATATTCGAGAAAATGTAAAGGTGTACATTAATGCAACTGTACAAAAGTATATTTCGAGCATGACGCAACAACTCATCACCTATCACGCTCATAATCTTAAAGACGTTCGCAGACACTTCGCTGACACTCAAAATGTATCACTCACGTGTATCATCATTTAAACGCAAGGTAACAGGATTGCAATACTTGGACCTGTAATAATAACAATACAAACTGCTTCTAGACTAAACAATTATGGTTACGATGTGAATTCCTGCCGTGTTGCAACTTGGTTTCATATTGTAACCCCACAACCCTAATGTAAAATAAAACTATGTCTAACAACGTGTGTCTGTTGAATGGCATAGAAAAAATCGAAATAAGGCTGAATAAAAATCATGGCGCGGAGCCGAAAATTTTATGTTTCCTAAAAAGCGAATTATTTATATGTGGCTGAGAGCAGACGATGCCAACGAACGAGCAATAGCTATCCCTGTGCATGGGAACTCCGAATACAAGGTTTAAAACCGTATTTGGACATTTTTCACTTCCGTTATACGTTCTTGTATTGAACTTTTTCGAATAACTCAAAAACTAAAAGAGATAGCGCCAAACTAAGAGCATATGTGTGATGCCGAGACCGACTTACATCTATATTGTGAGTTTCAGCAAAATTGGGGAACTTTGTTGGAAAATCCGTGTTGACCCTACGCGTACCGTCGATGCGACTCTCGAATATATGTATGGGGAAGGCAGCCGTCGGCCAGTGATGGTCGGAGGCGACAAGTATTAATGATAAAAATCATAATATGTTAAAGTTTGGATATTGACTGAAAAGTTCAATATAGGTTTGGAAAATATGAAAATATTTGCTATAACCAAAGTTACAGGCGCTGCTAAAAACTTCCCCTGTTCGTCTCTTACGCCGCCTAGCTTGAGACGACGGCATCCTGAGAGGCAAAGGGGCCACCCTTAAACCTTTATTGACTAATCCAAACTAACCAGTGTGGTCTGCACATCCTGGTAGAATATATTATGGTGGCTGAGTGGATGATGCTAGATAGCAGATACAGACGCCGGCTGGAGCCTATACCTCTAGAGTTACTTAACAGAGGACAAGCATACGTAGACCATCGGCCGCAACGCATTATGGATCTGGAACCTCTCACGAATCCGCGTTGTCTCCAATGCCGCTGTCCTAATAAGAACCACCTCACGTGTCGCCCAAGCACGCAGAATGGGGAGAGGAAATGGCAAAGGCCCATCCGCAATGTATTCTAACTATTAACGAGGGCCATGACTAGGGAAGAGGATTCGCGACCCTTTACCCCGGACATGGGCACTCAAAACCATGTCTGACGCTTGAAGATGTGGTATACCCGTCATTAGCTGATGTTGACACTGCATGCCCAGCTCTGAACCGCTGATTGATCGAGACACGTATAGCAACTTGAATACATCTTCGCCGATGGGACTTGTCCACATCTGTGCGCTGTGGACCTCAAGATGCTTAGTATCGATGAAGGTCTTTCAAGTATTACCCCCGGTAGTGGCATCGGCGAAGGCTAATGACTCCTCTGAGATGCAAGTCTGCGGAGCGACTTTCTGTGAAGTTTTCTGCTCTGGACGTGAAGCTGCTCGAGTTATGCTCTAATTAATGTATAATCACAAGGCAGAATAAGACCCGAATATCGTAAAGCGATATCAGTGCATATGATTGTAAATGCATCTGCTAAATGGGCTTTGGTGAATGAATCTATGACCACATGCTGCTGTGGCTTAGATCACGCTAGACAAGGGATAGTTATGCAAGCCCAAAAGAGTAGTGTCCCCAAAAGGACCGGGTGCATATAGCACCGTTCCCTTCAGAGAAATATTGTTGCACTCAGCGAAGGGAACATGGAGCATACTCGAACCAGTGGATCAGTTCGGCAGGAGATGAGCAGAGAGTTGGGAGTTATTTAATATGTTTAAATAAGTATTTAAATGTATATATAAGGGGTTATATTCCCTTCACTCCCATCGAACGCAATACGTCGGACACTTCGGTGGAAGACCAGGATTAGCCTCCTAAAAGGTTACCACAGCGGCTCAGCCGTATCGGGAACGCTACGGCTAGTATCGATTGGACGTAGTCCACTAGCTTCGGCTTACCACGAGAAGCTTATGCTTTCAACGAAGAGACTTTGGTCTCCAACCAACGCTTAAGGCGCACCGGTCGGACCAGAGTCCGCTGTAGACAATCCTTCGGGATTGTCTATTTTTTTAACCTTTTCCTACACCTCTGTGGTGAGGGGAGGTCAGGAGCGTTCTGGAGGACAGAATGGGCAGTGTCTCACAGAGAGCGCGTTGGCGGGGCGTTTATTCTCGCTCGCCTCGTAAATGCTTTAACAGTTGGTTTGCTGTAAAGGTGTGAGCGTATCGGGTCTTTGCTTCTGAGCTGTTGTCTTGCTCGGGATCTGGGGTCTAGCAATCAACTAGCTGAAGGAACTAAAACTAGTTCCTTCGTCAGGGCTGGATCTTGCTGGATCTTGCTGGATCTCTTGTGGGATGGTAGTAAGGAAGACACAGAGAGATTATGTAACTGTATTTTTCAATACGGTTGACATAGCTTAAGGAGAAGGTTGCCCAGGGCGAGGGCAAGGATGGCCGTCTCCGAGCAGTATCATTAGAGAAACTTGGAGCACGGCTATTCTGTTGAGGAAGAGAGACTCAACGAAAGTTCTTATGAGAACTAGAAGCTCATAATGAGCTAGAGCTTCCAAGGAAGCTCAGGTCAATAAAAGACCAAAACCAGGGGCGATACGCTATGTGGGAAATACATTGTTCATTCAATGATATTTCCTACTTTTTATAACTTCCCTGATGATCGAGCAGGGAGGAATTGATAGCTAGGAATTACATAGATGTTGTACAGAGACACTTTGTTTAATTTCGTAGTTAGAATGCCCAAGAAAAACGAGCTCACTGTAATCTTCTAAAAGAGCTTGGGTTACTCACACAAAGTAGTACGATTCCGCTACTAGATGATCATTGGCCAATTTTAATTATTATAGAGATCAAGTGTGCAGTTACAATTTGGTGCCTAGAAACCAGGATTTTAGGACCGTAACAAGAACAGTGGCCTTAAGCCACAATTTGTTGCTAGTGAAATGGAAAGAAGATTACAGTGTGGTTGTTGAAAATACCCGTAGAGATTTGTAGAACAAATTGGATTGTAGTAGAAAAATACTTATGTGCGTTTCTTTTGTTACAGAGTCTTGGCTGCAACAGAAATAAAGAATAATTAAACAGTGCATATAAACAATATTGACAAAGTCAAAAAAAAAAAAAAGTGTTAAAAGAACAATTAAGTGAATAGGATTTGGTGCATGACAATGGGCAGTAGATCCGATTATGAGGAGTGCCGCGAGGAGAGGGAAGAAGAGAGAATGCAAGAACCTCCTCGCAAGAAGGCCAAAAAGGCCAATAAACAAAAGAGAAGGGAGAGAATGGTGGTTGAGCCAACGGAGGACGTTGGCTCTAACAGTAGGGAGTTTATGCTCTTGTACAAACTCATGACAAAGACAACTAGAACTCTCACAGATAAGATAGAGGAGTTAGAGAAGGAAATGTCGCGAACAGCGACAGCGCACAAGGCGCTTGAGGTGGAAGTTCAGAAAGGAACGGGGGGTGAGGCCAGTAGTGGCACCCTATCTCCATTAGGGAACAAGAAGGAAGAAAAGAAAATTGTCTATAGCATTACCAATCTCAATTCTGAGAAACCAAAGTTCTCAGGAATTGGTAACAAAGACAAGTACGGGAAAATAGTGCACCCGGTTACATTCCTAGAAGATCTGACCGCGTATTTGCGGAAGATTCCTGCCCAAGGAAGAGAACTAGATATAGTTCAGGAATGTCTGATGGACCAAGCGAGGGATTGGTCGCGTATATACATGAGTCGTTGGCATTCTTTTGATGATTTTAAATCAGATTTTTTGGACACATATTGGAGTGAAGTGGAACAGAACAGAGTCCGTAGAGACATAGTCTCCAATAAGTGGGATAAAGGGAAATATCCCACGATGTTAAGTCATTTCCTAGGCTTAGCAGGCCAGGTAAACTTATTGACATTTACAATCCCCGAAAGACAGTTGGTGGCTGATATAATGCGCCACTATCCCAAAGAAGTGCAACAACTATGGGCGCTGTCCAGAGAGGACTCTATACTGGCAGCGTCAGAATTTCTAAGGAATATGGATATGATCAATCAGTCAGAAGGGGAATCAGCCAAAATAGTGAGTCAGTCGATGAACTCCCATTCGGGAGGGAGACAGGACCCTAAACAATACAAGAGGAGATTCGAGAACTGGATTCGACCGAGAGGAGGGGCGCCACGCGACCGAGGCGGAGTGCAAGCAACGAAACCATTCGTCGCGACCAGTTCAGCAGCAGTCGTGGAGGTGGAGACTCCGAAGGAGAAGCCCAGTTTAAACTAGAAAGTACTATTTGTCCAACCCCCGGGCAGGTAGTCAATGTTATCAGAGACGGGGGGCTGACCGATTTGGACTCGACTTCGGTCGGTTATAAAATCATGTCAAAACAAGGTTGGAAGACAGGCCAACCTTTAGGAAAAACCTTTAAAGGAATCTTAAAACCGATCATAGCACGAGGCCAGAGAGGGAGGGCCGGAATCGGATATCATACTGGCGAAGATGAAATTATATCAGAGCTGATTACAGCCCGATTTGATTTGCTATCAATGGAAAAGGTCGTGGAAGCACATGCCACAACAATGACCAGTACGGTCTTTAATGATGACCAAAGAAATAAAGAACTTATGGAAGGGCTGCGGCCTGATATAATTGTGATCTGTGAAGGACTTAGAATCATGGCTTTGTTAGATACGGGGTCAGAGATTACATGCATCTCAGAGGACTTATATGTGGAATTAAAATCGAAAAATGAGAAAGTCCCCGTGGTACCAGTCAAAGGGTTCCAAGTAAAGGGGGCTGTCGGTCAAAGATCGTCAAAAATAACTATACAGGTTCATCTTAAAGTTGAACTGACGAAGGGGTTTGACATGGAAATACCCTTTTTAGTGGTGCCAGGTCTTACAAGACCCATGATTCTGGGTTTTGATTTTATGTGCCAATATCAAATCCGAATCTTATTAGATAAAGCCGTTGGAATGTATGTCAGACGTGGCGTGGAGCCAGTATTTGTACCGTTTGCACATTATAAAGAGAGTCTAGAAACGAAAAAGCTAAATTCATTAAATTCTAATTCGATTAAAGGTGATTGTTTTGAAAGCGCGAATTTGGACCGAACTGAGATCAAAACTGGAGCAGACATAGGGTCGGAGGGGATGGAGAAATTGACAGCTTTGCTGGACAAGTTTAACACGCTTTTTTCGGCAAAGTTGGGTCGAGCAAATTGTTATGAACATAAGATTGTTATGCAACATGGGACACCGATTGTTAAGCAATCGTATCCTATACCATACGCTTACAAAGCGAAATTGGAAGAGAAGTTAAATGAGATGGAAGAAATGGGGATAATCTCAAGACGATCAACGCCATACTCTAGTCCGTTGACGTTTACACTGAAAAAGGATGGTTCAGTGCGCGTTTTATTAGATGCGAGAGGGATAAACCAGTACATGGTACCCGAAACAGAAAAACCACCAATGCAATTGGATGTGTTGAACTCGTTTCACGGAGCGAAGTTTATTACTACCATTGATTTGAACAATGCGTATTTTCAGATACCAATAAACGAACAAGGGAAGCAATATACTGGCTTTACATTTAATGGGAAAAGCTATGTATACAATGTTTTACCGATGGGCTTAAGAACGTCAGTTGGAAGTTTCTCTCGAGCCATGGATGTGATACTGGGTCCTGAAGTTAGAGAGTTTTGTGTCAATTATCTTGATGACTTAGCTGTTATAACGACAGGGACTTTAGATACACATCTTGAGCACGTTGAAACAGTCCTACAGAAGTTGTTGAAAGCTGGACTTACTTGTAATTTACGGAAATGTGAATTCATTTGTAAGGAGGTAAAGATGTTGGGGTTCATTATTTCAACCGATGGGATAAGGACTGATCCTGACAAGATACGTGCGATACGCGAATTTCCAATTCCAAAGAAGGTAAAACAAGTTCGGGCGTTCCTTGGCTTATGCAACTTCTATAGACGGTTTATTCCGGATTATAATCGAAGTATAATGCCCCTCTGCGAGGTATTAAAAAAGGGACGCAGCTGGATATGGGGAGATGTTGAACATCAAGCATTTGAAGATCTGAAAAGGAGATTCATTAATACAATAATGTTACATCATCCAGACTTTTCCAAACCTTATTATATCCAAACGGATTGTTCAGGAATAGGTTTAGCTGGAGTGTTGTTTCAGAAAGATGACCAAGGAAGCCCAAGGATCCTGGGATTTAACAGCAAAGCTTTAAGAGGAGCCGAACTTAATTGGACCACCACGGAACAGGAGTTCTTCGCAGTTATTAGCACAGTCAAGAAGTTCGAGACTTATCTCAGAGGGGCGAAATTTTGTGTACTAACTGACCACAAAGCACTCTTGTTCGTGCAGAATATGAAGTTATATAACAGCCGTATAACAAGATGGATATTATACCTAGAACAGTTTGATTATACTGTTGAGCATGTGGCGGGGCGATTGAACACAGCAGCAGATGTGCTCTCTCGATATTTGCCTAGTAGTGAGTTCATACAGGAAGAAAAAGCTGTATGCCCAGAGATAGCCTATCTGGGAACAAAACCTAATCGAGGTTTGAACGAACAAATCAAGCAACTAGATCGAATGCAAGAGGAAGATGAGTTTTGTGGCAAAAAGATCGAATTGACAAAACAAGGCAAAAAGTCCAGATATTTTATAAAAGAAAGTAAATTGTATATTCAGTTTGGAGAAAGAGAGGTGATAGTGTTGCCGGAAATTATGAGAGAGGAGTTGATCAAACAAGTGCATCTAGAAATGGGTCACCAGGGAGCCTATAAGGTTATCAAGTACATTAAGGACAGGTTCTTTTGGCCCAATTTGGCAAGGCAAGTTAAGAAGCAAGTTAGAGGATGTCATATTTGTCAGTTAGCAAAATGCAACAATTTCAAATATGTGGGACCATGTAAATCAATAGTTACACAGAATATTGGGGACTTGGTAATGGCAGATTTGTATGGACCACTACCTTCAGGGGTGTTTGGTTTTCAGTACATTCTGGTTGTCCAGGATTCCTTCAGTAAATTTGTGAAACTATTTCCGCTAAGAAAAGCAACGGCGAAAGCTTGTATCACCAAAATGTTGCAGTTTACGGAGATAATTGTACCCAAAGTAATCATGACTGATAATGGAAGGCAATTTAACTGTAAACTTTGGAAAGAAACATTAAATGGAATAGGTGTAAAGACCGTCTACACCACGATAAGAAATCCTCGACCAAACACAACTGAAAGGGTGAACAAAGAACTGGGACGGATGTTTCGAACATACTGTCATGAAAAGCATTCTAGTTGGGCCACTAGATTACCTGAAATTGAAGTACTATATAACAATACTAGACACGATAGCACTGGGTTTACGCCGTGTGAGATCTTGTATGGAAGATCGATCAACTTCTCATTTGACGAAGATCTGCAAGCCCAAAACTCAGCCTTAGATGTGGGAGAGATAAGAAATGAAGTTCGAATGAATTTGGAAAAGCAAAGCAAATATCGGAGAGAGAAGTTCGATAGGAGCCACAAGTTGATACAATATCATATTGGAGACCTAGTCAAAATTCGGCGACTAAATATTTCTAACAAGTTGCAAAAACACATAAGCAAATTTGATTTGTTATACGAAGGACCTTATCGAGTTGCTTCCGTCCCCTTCGACAATGTGTATGTTCTGGAGGATCTAGAATCGGGTCGAATTCGAGGAAAGTATAATGCTATACATTTATCCAAATATTATAAATAAAAATATTTGTCTTAACAAATTATTGTGAATTGGAAATGATGAAAATCAAACTAATTATTGTGAATTGGAAATGATGAAAATCAAACTAATTATTGTGAATTGGAAATGATGAAAATCAAACTAATTATTGTGAATTGGAAATGATGAAAATCAAACTAATTATTGTGAATTGGAAATAATGAAAATCAAATTGATTATTGTGAATGTTTAAGGTTGTTGTTGCAAATGATTGTAAATATTTACTTTTTAATGCCTGATTATTGTGAATTAAAATTGTGCTATAAGAAACTTGAATAAGTACAAGTGCACTGAGTAGTGTTATGCTAAATGTTAACGTGGTTAACATACACGATCCCTGTGATTAATAAATATTTAAATTGAAATGTCAGAATTATAAAGAAAGGCGACATGCAACGTCTTTATTGTATCAATTTACTTGGGAGTTTTGGGTTACAAAACCCCCAAGTACATTGAAACAATGGAATATGTATAACATATTCAAATTTGTACTTAGTAGGTAAGTGAATTGTAAAGATTAAACACTGAACTCAAGGTTGGTAAATCAGTGTCTAATCTAAGAGAAAAATTGTTTATAATAATAAAACAAGAAAAAAAAAAAAAAAAAAACTGTTGAATAAAAGGATAGCCGTTGGCGACAGGGAGTGGCACAATCAAATCGATTGTGGAAGATCGAATTTAGTACAAGTTGAAAAAAGACTAAATTCGAGTAGCATATTAAGTAAGACAAAGGTGGGACTTATGTCCGCGTCTCACCAGGTCATTAGCTTGGACTAATGAAGATTGTGAAACAATCGAAGTGTTTGTTGGGGAAGGAGGCGGCCACTTAGGGAAGAGTAGGAAATCAGAATTAATAGGTTAGAATTTAGGATAGGGACGTAGAGTTAGGTACTGTAATGTTTTGTATTATTAGTAGATAGTTGTGTTTGTTAGGAAAAGGAATAGAATTTATGTCATTTAGGAATTATTAGTGTTATAGTATCAGTAGTTAGGTAGTCAAATAAATTTTATTCCATTTAGGGATTTTAAGAGTTAGATTTAGTATAGGTAGGGAAAAATCACGAAGGCATAAAAAGAGAACTATAAGTACCCTGCAAAGGGGAAACAGAAATAGTTCTCTATTTTTTTGAGCTGAAAATAAATAGTGTCATTGTACTATAATAATAAACAATGGAAAAGCGAAATATTTGATGATGAAGATTGGGAGAAGGAAGACCGGAAACGGTCTTCAACAATTATTGTAACAATGTCGACTTATTTAGCGATGTCTCAGGGGCCTCTACGGCTTCGGATGTATATCACAAAAAGCTAAATTCAGAAGTCGTTTAAAAGCTGGGTGTCGAGCGTACTGACGATTGTATCGTTTACGTTTTCGATGCTCTAGCGAATTGCGCGTCAACTACAAGGTTAGTGGCGGTTTGTCATTTTAATGTGGAACTCATCTAATTCCGGGCGGAATCGTTTTTGTCTTGTTGATGGTAAACAAATGTTTTCAGTGAGTTCGACAAACTCGCAGGGTTAATTGGCTTAACACTTGGGTCGTTGCAATGGAAGAGAAGTAGTTGCAAGCAAGTGAATGATGCACATTGTGCACATTAACGAAGAACTTTTAAGTAAGTCTTCGAAAACTGATGAGGGGATCAGTAAGAAGAGATGGTTATTGTTCCACAGTACCTCGAGCGAGGGAAATAATAGATGGATCAATATTGATGAAGAGCGATGGTTATTGAACTACAGTACCTCGAGTGAGGGAAATAATAGTTAGTTCAAGTTGTAAAACACACAATCCTATTGAATGAAATTTATTGCACCTAAGGGTTAAAAGGTAAACCTATGTAGAACAACGTGTGTCTGTTGTATGGCATAGAAAAGGTTGATTGGAAGTATTAGATGAAGTGAATTTTAGCTATTTAAAATTTTTCTTCATAAATTCCGTCAAATTTTGGGGGCTGGATGTAACCCCACAACCCTAATGTAAAATAAAACTATGTCTAACAACGTGTGTCTGTTGAATGGCATAGAAAAAATCGAAATAAGGCTGAATAAAAATCATGGCGCGGAGCCGAAAATTTTATGTTTCCTAAAAAGCGAATTATTTATATGTGGCTGAGAGCAGACGATGCCAACGAACGAGCAATAGCTATCCCTGTGCATGGGAACTCCGAATACAAGGTTTAAAACCGTATTTGGACATTTTTCACTTCCGTTATACGTTCTTGTATTGAACTTTTTCGAATAACTCAAAAACTAAAAGAGATAGCGCCAAACTAAGAGCATATGTGTGATGCCGAGACCGACTTACATCTATATTGTGAGTTTCAGCAAAATTGGGGAACTTTGTTGGAAAATCCGTGTTGACCCTACGCGTACCGTCGATGCGACTCTCGAATATATGTATGGGGAAGGCAGCCGTCGGCCAGTGATGGTCGGAGGCGACAAGTATTAATGATAAAAATCATAATATGTTAAAGTTTGGATATTGACTGAAAAGTTCAATATAGGTTTGGAAAATATGAAAATATTTGCTATAACCAAAGTTACAGGCGCTGCTAAAAACTTCCCCTGTTCGTCTCTTACGCCGCCTAGCTTGAGACGACGGCATCCTGAGAGGCAAAGGGGCCACCCTTAAACCTTTATTGACTAATCCAAACTAACCAGTGTGGTCTGCACATCCTGGTAGAATATATTATGGTGGCTGAGTGGATGATGCTAGATAGCAGATACAGACGCCGGCTGGAGCCTATACCTCTAGAGTTACTTAACAGAGGACAAGCATACGTAGACCATCGGCCGCAACGCATTATGGATCTGGAACCTCTCACGAATCCGCGTTGTCTCCAATGCCGCTGTCCTAATAAGAACCACCTCACGTGTCGCCCAAGCACGCAGAATGGGGAGAGGAAATGGCAAAGGCCCATCCGCAATGTATTCTAACTATTAACGAGGGCCATGACTAGGGAAGAGGATTCGCGACCCTTTACCCCGGACATGGGCACTCAAAACCATGTCTGACGCTTGAAGATGTGGTATACCCGTCATTAGCTGATGTTGACACTGCATGCCCAGCTCTGAACCGCTGATTGATCGAGACACGTATAGCAACTTGAATACATCTTCGCCGATGGGACTTGTCCACATCTGTGCGCTGTGGACCTCAAGATGCTTAGTATCGATGAAGGTCTTTCAAGTATTACCCCCGGTAGTGGCATCGGCGAAGGCTAATGACTCCTCTGAGATGCAAGTCTGCGGAGCGACTTTCTGTGAAGTTTTCTGCTCTGGACGTGAAGCTGCTCGAGTTATGCTCTAATTAATGTATAATCACAAAGCAGAATAAGACCCGAATATCGTAAAGCGATATCAGTGCATATGATTGTAAATGCATCTGCTAAATGGGCTTTGGTGAATGAATCTATGACCACATGCTGCTGTGGCTTAGATCACGCTAGACAAGGGATAGTTATGCAAGCCCAAAAGAGTAGTGTCCCCAAAAGGACCGGGTGCATATAGCACCGTTCCCTTCAGAGAAATATTGTTGCACTCAGCGAAGGGAACATGGAGCATACTCGAACCAGTGGATCAGTTCGGCAGGAGATGAGCAGAGAGTTGGGAGTTATTTAATATGTTTAAATAAGTATTTAAATGTATATATAAGGGGTTATATTCCCTTCACTCCCATCGAACGCAATACGTCGGACACTTCGGTGGAAGACCAGGATTAGCCTCCTAAAAGGTTACCACAGCGGCTCAGCCGTATCGGGAACGCTACGGCTAGTATCGATTGGACGTAGTCCACTAGCTTCGGCTTACCACGAGAAGCTTATGCTTTCAACGAAGAGACTTTGGTCTCCAACCAACGCTTAAGGCGCACCGGTCGGACCAGAGTCCGCTGTAGACAATCCTTCGGGATTGTCTATTTTTTTAACCTTTTCCTACACCTCTGTGGTGAGGGGAGGTCAGGAGCGTTCTGGAGGACAGAATGGGCAGTGTCTCACAGAGAGCGCGTTGGCGGGGCGTTTATTCTCGCTCGCCTCGTAAATGCTTTAACAGTTGGTTTGCTGTAAAGGTGTGAGCGTATCGGGTCTTTGCTTCTGAGCTGTTGTCTTGCTCGGGATCTGGGGTCTAGCAATCAACTAGCTGAAGGAACTAAAACTAGTTCCTTCGACAGGGCTGGATCTTGCTGGATCTTGCTGGATCTCTTGTGGGATGGTAGTAAGGAAGACACAGAGAGATTATGTAACTGTATTTTTCAATACGGTTGACATAGCTTAAGGAGAAGGTTGCCCAGGGCGAGGGCAAGGATGGCCGTCTCCGAGCAGTATCATTAGAGAAACTTGGAGCACGGCTATTCTGTTGAGGAAGAGAGACTCAACGAAAGTTCTTATGAGAACTAGAAGCTCATAATGAGCTAGAGCTTCCAAGGAAGCTCAGGTCAATAAAAGACCAAAACCAGGGGCGATACGCTATGTGGGAAATACATTGTTCATTCAATGATATTTCCTACTTTTTATAACTTCCCTGATGATCGAGCAGGGAGGAATTGATAGCTAGGAATTACATAGATGTTGTACAGAGACACTTTGTTTAATTTCGTAGTTAGAATGCCCAAGAAAAACGAGCTCACTGTAATCTTCTAAAAGAGCTTGGGTTACTCACACAAAGTAGTACGATTCCGCTACTAGATGATCATTGGCCAATTTTAATTATTATAGAGATCAAGTGTGCAGTTACAATATTATGATTATGTTACAAATTATGATACGCTACCGATACTTATTTTAACACATTAATGACTATCTTTGAAGATTTTCTTTTCTTATAAACAAGTATGTAATGATTTGAACAAAAACAAAAAACATTTTCGCTAAATTTACTATACTAAAATTTTTGGTTTTAGATGTCATAATTATTTTCTTGTTAGATTCAAAGTGATTCTGCAAATTATTGAATTAATATAGCACTAAATGTAATATTTAGTAGGTACATTATTTTACAAAATTCATAAATGTAACACGTAATAACGTAAATTTTCACATACATTACAATGTAGATACTTTCCAAAATAAAAAGCTACCAGATCTGTACAACACACAGTATTGCTACTTAGCAAATAAAGTAAAAGTTTATTAATTTATTTCTTTTGTAAAATAGAAAATCTTGGTTAATGAATAATATTTCAAATACGAAATAATTTGAAAAGAAATGGTTTTACATAACGCAACAACATACAAAGTTTTACATCACTCATATAAATATATATTTTTTTTAAATATAGAATTTGAACACTATGTAATTCTGATCATGAGACTGCATATTACTGTACGTGTTTTTTTTTATTATTTAACTTCAATACAAACCTTAATAAAATGAGTATTTACTTTACTGTGTTGCAGAAAAAATGTTTCATAAATTAAGACGCAATTTGTTAATACGAGAATAAGGATTACTTTTTATTACAAAATTCGTGAATTGAAAGCAGTGTTAACTAATTTGGTTTTGATATAACATCATGTTGTTGTACAGTATGATCTCTATACCTGCTTCAATTATTCCATATGAGATACGAAGAAAAATAAATATGATCACTTGCTAACTTTGCTCTGTCTAATCATGATTAAATTAAAATTTACTCTTGTTGAATACTACAACATTTTAATCGGTTTTATACAACATGCAATATCAAAATTGACTTACCTGGTCTGATGACCAGTCGAATAGTTGCTTAAAATTAACCTGTATAAATATAAACAAATTTATCAATGAGGTTTTGAGGAACATTTTCTAAAATATAAGCATTCTAAATACGAATAGGTAATGTTCGTTGCTTCTTACATCCTGTGCACTTGGACAATGAACAGTATCAAATTTCCTTTACTGGAAAATATTGCGTTGCAATACTTGACATCTTGCACAATTAAAAAAAATATATAATATCTAAATTTGATTTCAAGTAACAAATTGATTCTACTTGTTGATACAATGGTACTTTTTTATTTATACTCAGATTTATTAAAAGTTAGAACTTTAAAAATAATAAAGGCTCTTGGCAGCTAATTATGTAATTATTTCTAAACTTTGATTAAACATTTTACTTAAAACTAATCACTTTCCCTAAACACATCACTTACTTGACATTCCGAGCACTTCTTCATCTTCATATTCACTGCACTTATTCACTTCGACCGGATTGGACTGGTTGGTGATACGATTTTACGGATGACGAAATTTTACGAACGATGAACCTACGTGTGGCTCTTCATTACGGGACCTACATTTTCTCCCGGCTGCATCCATCCACTTCCGACTCGAGCATCGCCCAGCGCCCTGCGACTCATCATCTATTATCCATCCGACACCATCGTCTCCCGGCCGCCTGCATTTCACATCCATATTCTCATCTCGACTCCAACGACCTCCCGGCGCCCTGCATACACTCTTATTCCTTTTGTCCATTTTCCATATTGCTCTTAGCTCTCTTGCCTTTTTCTTTAGCTCTTGTCACATTTTTATCTAATTCCATTTACCTATTTCAAAATTACTTTAGATCTCCTCCAGTTTTAATCAAAATTTGTTTATCACTCATCATCGCTTCATTCATATTCACGTTAAATCATCACATAATATTGCCGAATAACTGTAGTCCAATAGTTCACTTTTCTATATTTCACTTTTTAAAATTTTAAACAACATTGTGCACATCGCGCGACGCAAGGAACACCTCATACATCCAACCCATATTAGGTTCCCACTACTCAGCACTGCCCGATAAGGCAGTACTGGCAGGGTCGCCATGCAATGTGGGCTGTAGAGGGTTCGTGAATGAAACGACTAGATCGACGTTCAGAGGTATAATGCCCGCGAGTGCAGGCTGTAATGCCTTATATCTAACTTACAAACTAGCTTACGTAGGGAGAGTGTGTCACTACACTACAACAGAAAAGTTGGGATGAAAATACTGAAATAAGTTACTTACACGTGAAATGATAACTTTTCAGCTGTTTCTCCTTGCCTCTCAGAACAATTTTGACACATAGGTACACAACACTTCATATTTTTAGCACTATTTACTCAAATTTCAATTAATTTTTGACCGCACGACGACAAGTGTTTAGTCGCAAGTAAATAGCGTAATGGCCGCTAAGCCCCGCCCCCTCCGTGACGTCATGGCCGACTAAATTATCACGCGGCCTAGTTCATAGAGCCTAGTCCTCTTCCTACTTGGTCCGTGATATTGGACTTCCAATATACATCAAATTGTACTAACAATGTACAAAATGTAGCTTTATGAAAGATCTCATGATAGTCAACTTACTTGTAAATATTTTGCATGGTAGCAGCAATTTTAGGGTTTTCAGGACGCCCAACCTTTAATTCTGTTTTCGGTTTTAAAAATATATTATGCATGCAATTTTTATGATATCCAGCTTTTGCTTGAACCAAGTCAACATCTTTAATGTATTTTATAATCTGTAATAGAAACCACAATGAATACTTACATATTAGAAGACCGGAACTAATACATTTTTTTTTAAATTTAGGAGCCTTTTTTTCAAACTTGTGATGGGTTTTTTGAGTTAAAATAAATTTTAATAAAAGCATCCCCAAACAGTGTGGGTGGGGACTATTCGAGCCACTCAATCTCCTCGAGGAACTGCAGCAAATACCGATGCTACCAAGCACCTCGCAGATCGACCCCAGAGAACAGAGGTACTTTACCAGGGACACGGTCAACTCCCAATACTCCAATAACATGTGGGCTCCTCTACCTCCATGCACCTTCTGCATAAAGGGCTGTCTGTGACACCTATGGTGATAAGATGTTTGTTAAATGAGCATTTGAGAAGTGAGCATGATAGCCAGTGATTTATTGCTGAGAGCCTGCTTAGCCTGCAATACTCGTATTCAGCCCAGAAGCTGCTGTGTTGGTTTCTGAGCATGGTGTGGAGTAGCCCAGTGGTCTCAAGGCCTGTAAACTATATGGTTTTTATACTTACTGTTTGGTTTTTATGAGAATTGTACTTAGAAAGAAAGCGGATTACAGTATCTTTTGTCTGTTCACGTGCTACCCTCAAAACCTTATTTCTTCTGTGTGTAGGTTTTTTCCTTTCTTTTTCAATATATTTACTGCCAATGTCCTTTGCACATAGAAAACAAAGGTGTTCAAATGGGAATGGTTTCGAGGGATCAATTTCTTCTTTTGACACCCCTAGGTTTTCCGCGTGAGAAACATCATAACCTGGTACTTCAGGTTTCTGTGTTGTGCCCCTTGCAATTTGAGGCAAGGAGCTGTCATGAATTGTTATTGGACTGTAATTTATTTCTAATATATCACTTTTGACTGATAACCATGATGATCCCGGTTCAAAACCAACAGTAACATTTACAGGTGTATCAACATGTTCTTCCTTAATTGATAAAGATTTCTTTGTTTTCGCTCCACCAGTCGCCGGTAAATCTGAATTCTCATTTTCTAATTTATAACTGTTTATATTGCCCTCTGTTATTAAATAATTCGTGTACGTATCGTAATCCTCATTTAACGATGTATAAGCAGTATTTTTACGAACCAAAGGCTGCACTTTGTATTCGCCCTTATTATTGAATTTGCCATTAGTATAGCTACGCCGACAAGTGAGGTGTAAAATTATAGAATCAACATCGCGAAATTCTTTGCCGAGGTCGTCTTTACGCAATACGCTGTACTTTAAGAGTGTTTGTAGACCTTTCTGCTTCACACAAATCGTCGGTTCTTCACTCAAATCTTGTTTGCATATCACACAAGACATTTTACTGGATTTTTGTTGTGTAAACAAATTAATTATTAGCACAAAGCAGAAAAACACATCAAAGCAGTCGGGTAAAAATTGGTCTCTATTCCCTGTATTATTAAAAGGTTCTCTGTGAAAAATTACCCAGTTCAAAACGGGTAGAAAGAACCAAAACCATAGAGTAACTTATACCAAAACAATTATTGACAGACAGCACAGCAGTCTGTTTCACTGGGCGCATTCCGAATCAGAGATTCAGCGCTGTCAGCGATCAGAAAAGCAAAAAATGTATGGCTGATATCTTTGGCTGACAGTGGTCCGGAACGCGATTGCGGGTACTTTAATCGATTTCAGCGCGTCTCGGAACTGGCACTCGCATGAAGATATTCTGAATCAGATTTCACTGCTTAAATCACTGACAGCGATTACTCGCGTACCGATTCAGAAATCGCGATAATACGGCTCATGAGCGAAATCAAAACGGAACGTCAGACTAGGCAGTATGGGCTTAGATCCCCTCCCCTGTTCAGAAAGGCCAAACTTAAAAAAATGACGATTAGTCTGTACAAGGTTATCTTTACTAATAGCGCTTTCTGTCGTCATCGCTTGGAACGATAACAAGTGTATCTTCTCCTCGTTCATAGATGGCGCAGTAAGTTGCAGAAACAGAAAATCTTCGACACGGGCGGACACTACTCTCCTTTCATACTCGCACCAAAGGCTGCTGGACCCTAAGTCAGGTATAGATCCTATCGCGTAAAAAAGAACGCTGGTGGAGAAAGTGGAGTGCGTACAATGGCTTGACAGTACCTAACTTACGAAAATAGTAAAGTATTATTATACCCAAAAGTGATTAAATGCTATGCTGTGCCTATTTTATAGCAAAGTGCCTTATTTTGTAGCAAATGCATACCCTTCGTCGTGAGCTTTTTTTACGGGAAAGGAACTATAAGCGTTGTAGCAAAGGGTACCATGAGAATTGCTGATGGAAATAAAAAACAACCACTTTTAACTTAAATCTGTATTATAATCTTATTCGTTCTCCTGGCTGCGCAGGCGAGCGGCGGCGTTGGTGACTCTGATGCTGAGTTGTTGCGCGCGCTCAACAATGCTCTTACGCTTCTTTGAGGACACGCCGTGGGCAATCTCTGCGCAGTATTTCCTGTTCTGCATCATTAGGATTTCAAGTTCCCGGACGTTGTGTACCAATACCTGGAATAGAAAATAAGATCGTTGAGAATAATTCCCTTAAGAGATATTTTCTTTGTAGACATATTTAATGGTAGAGTATCCTTATAGTTTAAAGGGCTGACAATGATGATACTTATAGTTTATGTGCTATGCGAAAGAAAGTGGTGGGGATATCACACAGTCAATGAAAAGTCGACTTAAATAACCAGTAGACCTATCTGTAGAAATACTGATGGTGAAGGTAAATAAAAGTTAGACGTAATAAAATAAATTGTATCTGCCGATATGACCAAATAGCTAACACTAGCTACTTGGAATAGGAATAGGCAGGTTTGTTTTAGCAAGGTAACAAATTGTGAGTACCATATCGATTATGGATAACACAGAGTGCCCTTGCATCTTATTCTAGCATGAAAAAATGGGAATATTATTGAAAAAGTATTACACCCACAATCCACATAGAAGTGAAGTCCTTGTTACTATTAAAAGTTTTCTTACATCTTATTTTTACCAAAGCTGACTGGTGTAGGTGACTGTGCCTGCCTAATAATTTTTATGATTAATTAATATTAGTTCCGCATGTTTCTTTTTTGAAGAAATTATTATAATATAAAAAATAACCATAGCTTATCTCACTCTATTATGATTATTAATAAATGTGATTATTGTTATGTAAGTAATATGTTTTGACATTGTTTGATTTCATGTGTATTACAGTTTACATACAAATTGGAAAGTTTTGTATAAATTATTGCTAGGCTTCTTGTACTGTGAAGAGCCTTGAAACCTCTGGGATACTAAGTATGAAATGGTTCAACAAAATTGATAGTATTCTCACCTTGCGGAAGCCATTGGGCAGCATATGACGAGTCTTCTTGTTGGAACCGTAGCCAATGCTAGGCATCAAGTATTGACCCTTGAACCGCCTGCGGACACGGTTGTCAATACCTGGAAAACAATTTGATACCTAAACTCAGACATTTCTTAACTATTTGAAAATATTTGAACCTATTGGTTGGGTTGATGACTACTTTATTTTTCTTTGTCAATCAGGTAGATTATTAAAAAGTATTGGACACAAGAAATAACACTCTGGTATCTTAGAGATAGCAAAAGAAGGAAAGGGAGACCACACCGTAGATGGGAGGATGAATTAAGAGAAGTAGCTGAGACCTTGTGGACAAGGAAAGTGCTAGAGAAGTTTGGAGGTCTATAGGCGAGGCCTATGTCGAAAGCCAATTCAATAAAAATTTATCTTGAATAGAGGAATGCTCAATTTATTTATTTTTAATGTTATTATAATATACATGTTACTATAGAATTTAGCATGTAAAAATTTATTGAATAAAAGGTTATTTTATATTATAATAATTTTTTAATGGACATATAAATTTTTACTTTTTCATATAACCAAAAAATATGAATATAATATAGTTGGTAATTTTTGTGAAAACCAGCAAGGTGGTGGTCTAGAGGCTATTCAGTATTGAAGGGCTGACTACAGTAGATCCTTCTCGGGTTGCACTGGTCATCCATACTGTATTGCCCGACTACTTCTCAACAAATCATAATCATAGTCAAAACCAGGAACATTAATAAAAATTTCTAAAATTATCACACTAAACATAATCAGCAGATTTGCAAGACCTTAATATTGTACTTAGTATCTTCGGAGAAATGTATCTGCCGCTATGACCAAGAAGTAAACACTAGTACTACTTGGAATAGGAATAGACAGAATTTTTCTAGCAAGGTAACAAATTGTGAGTACCATATTAACAATGGATAACACAGAGTGCCCTTGCTATCTTTGATATAGATCATAGACTACTTAGAAGAACATACGGTTATATAGATAAAACGTGAAATTCATTTCATTAGATACATACATACCTAACCTATAACAAGTCTAATCTATACATGTAATTATTTAAGTGATTAAATGCATTTTAAATAATTTGAAAGTCGAATATAGCATAAACATACCAATTTAAACGTAGAAACTTAAAAGATTTTCATAATAATTAGAAAATCGTAAAAATATAGCAACGGGTTTTTGTAACTCAGTACTCACCTCTTGGCTTACGCCAGTTCCTTTTGAGTTTATCATAGCGATCAGATTGATGCCTGATGAACCTTTTAGTCCTCTTTTTGACGATAGTCGGCCGGTAAACTGGTCTGATAGCCATTTTATTTGCAGATAAAATGAAACGCGGTCGGCAGCTAAACCACGCGGTAAGAAAAGAAAGATGACGTCTCTATCCTGTTATTCTGTACACGTTGGGCCAACCAAGTTCAACCAACCAGCAGACGACCGAACCAATGAGATCACCACGGTGCTGCCAGCTCTTACCAAGACGTTTCATCCAAAATATTATATTGTAAAATATTGTATATTAAAAAATCATTTCATGGTGCTAAAAATATTCTATGATTATTTCCATATATTACACCATTTCCAATCCAAACTATGTCATTGTATTTTAAAATAAAAAGAAACTCTAAACAAATGAATAAATGACTGCTGTGGCTGTTTACACGCTTCATTTATCGTTCATCTCGATGAACAATGAACGATGCCCGATGAAAGCGAGCGGACGGATTTGACTTTCATCACAAAAACACATCAGTGATGAAAGATGCAACGTCAAAATTAGACATTTCATATTTAAGCAAAAGTGAAATATCGGCTCAAACAGAAGTAGCTATTTATTTATGATTTATAATAGCCATTGCATAGTGTACGAGTATGTATCTTCTAAGTATTTTCATTATGTATGTGTTAAGTATTTTAAGTTTCAAGTATCTCTGGGTATGTAGTTAATATAATTTTAACGTTATTTTTTTTTTTTTACCACCAACCCGCTTCACTTTTTCTGTGTGATTTTCCTAGGCCCAAGGTTGCCTAGAAGAGATTGTTACCTTAGCAATAAGGCCGCCTGTTGACTCTTATGTTTATATGTTTTCCTGTGTTTGTTTTCGTTTGGTGTCAACAAAGTATAATTTATTAGTATTGTATTGAGCAAGGCACACACCACGAACATTTTAGTCTTGTAGTTGGGTTACTGTAGGATGAGCTTTAATTTAAAAACTTTTAAATATTATGCTTTATTATTAATTAAATAAGCAGTAGATAGGTACAATAGTCAATAGTCAACTAATAGGTAGTAGAATGTCACATAAAATACAATGTCAAATTTAAAACAAAAATACAATGTCATAAAAATTAAAACAATAACAAAAACAATAAAAATCCTTAGTCAAATAAGCCACCCCGAACAGCCCCTCGACCAAACGTACCCAAGATGCTCGCAGCATTGCCGCGCTGAACAGCTAGGGAGAGAATATTATTACGTTAATTAATTTATTTATTAAGTAAAATTACATACTGTTTAATGATAAAATAAGAGGTAAAGTTACTTTTTTTAAATATTTTTATAGCTATTATGGTTTTTACACGGAATATTTTTTAAAATGACGGGGATGTGCAAACCACACCAAGCCATAAAAAAAATACCCCGAGCTTATTAGCCCAGTATTGGCCCAACTTGGTTTGATTTGTCAATCAGGGTAACTGAATTATGGGAAATTTCCCAAAATACAGGGAATTTTGCACCGATTAAGGAATTTGTGACTATAGCGAAGTGTAGTTTATTTATCTTTATTCTTTGTGCTATCCTATACCCCATGGTTGCTTGGAAGAAATTACTACCTTAGCAATAAGGCCGCCATCTGTACACAATTTCTGTGTATGTTATGTGCAATAAATTATATTATAGTTTAATCGGCAAGTTCTGCACTGAACACTTTTTATTATTGAGTGAGTTCTATTATCCAAAAATTAAAGGTACTAAATGCGGGTTTCAGAACTTTACCTCTAATGTATATTATATACCTGTCACATCGTAAGAATGCCGTCCTGACAGCAGGGCCCCGTTTCACGAAGCAACAATTTACTAGTAACAAGGTACAATTTGATATTCATTGCGTAGCCAATTCACCAAAACTGGAAGCCATTATCGTTTTACCTCATTGTCTAAACAATGTACATCAAATTGTACTTGTAATTATTTGTAACTTGTAGCTTCGTGAAACGGCCCCCAGGCAGGAAATATGAAAACCAAATGGGTGCAAAAGAAACAGAAAAAAAAATTACGTGTAGACAGCTGTCAGGACGGCATTCTTACGATGCGATTACTATAGTTGTATAGCAATAGGTAGGTTTATTGTGTATTCAATAGCCAGCGCATGCGGCTGCCGCGGCTGGACACATAAACTGAGATGAGATAGATCTTGAGAGTGTCTTTATTTTGTAGTAGCAGGAGCGATATTTATTAGTAATGCAAGTGTCTAGTCACACGCCCTAAGTTCTTTACATACACTGCTACAATAGTTTGATTAACATAATTAAATTACAGAATTGATACATTTTTGATCGAACGAGCGCGAAGCGTCTTCGTTTCAGTTTGGCCAAAATTGCTTTTGTATGTCCATCTGTATGTCTATTTGTTCCACTCTACAGGTCGCGTTTCCCAACCATTCTCGTGAAAGTATTTTTTTTTCTTCTTCCTAACTAATGGCGACATATCTTATGTAGACGTATTTCGCCAGTGTCGAGTGATATTTGTAGGTTTAAGATATTTATCCTCGGATGATTGTTCGGTGAATTGGGCTCAGTAATGTGATAGTACAATTACTGAAGCCACCACAAGGCTTCTTGGCATCATCTAAAAATGTCAGCAAAGTGCAAGCGATTCAATTATTCTATTAAAGTTTATAGTCCCGAAATATTCACAGGATAATACACTATCGAAATTATACACTAAACATTTCAATAAACTAAAACTAAAAAACTAAAACGAAGACACGTCCGCCATTGTCAGATGCTGACAAAAGACCTTCCCCCATATTTATAATAGTACTCTTTGAGACCTTCGTATAGGTATTTATTTACGACTCACTGACGACTTTTATTTTAAATTTTAGGGAATCTAGAAAATTGGTACTGGTAACGCTGGTATTAGTAAAGTCAATGACGTTTGATTTGAAAAAAAAAACTATTTTGATTGGTACTCTGTTGTGATTGTGTGCATTTTATATAAAAAAAAAATATACATATTGAAATGAATTGTAATTTGTTTGTTTGTGTATGTGTTGGTTCGGTGGACTGGACTCTTTCGTTCTTCATATTATGTTTTTGGAATTTGGTTTACCGTGTGCTTACCGTGGTGTTAACTAAAGCAGTTTGTTTGTGTCATCTCCACCACTCCAGTCTTTCATCCAGCGAATAAAGATACTTGTGTTCCAAGTCTACTATCTTGTTGCGGTTACTACGGCCACGATTCAAGGCTTACGACACCCGCCATTCTTCAAACCTCGTACCTGTACCTTCCAAAGAGGATTCTTTATCTTGGCTCGGAATCGTGGGACAGGTTACTCAAAATTTTAAGTGTCCAAGTTTTAAGTTGATATTAACCTTTAATATTTTATAAAAAAAACAAAAAAGTTTTTTTATGGCCGTTTACTGGACTGCATACACAAAAATAAAGAGTACCTACAGCAAAATTTTTTAAAAAGAGCAGAAACTTAATAGTGGCCCGACTTTAAGATATCCATTATTTAAAAAATACAAAACATAATTACTAAGTGAACAAGCAATCTATTATATTGAGTTGTAAGTTTTAAAAATGTCCTGTTTGATATGCAAAGAAGATATTGGTGATGAACCATCGGAAAAGGTTGGACAGAAAGGACTTGAAAGACTAATAAAGTGCATTCTTATACATCAAGACAACCTCGACAAAGAATTTAATGAAACTGCTTCTATTATTTTACATACATATTGTCGGAAAAAATATACTAATATCACAGTCAATAAAAACGGAGAATTGAAGGTGCTCAGTGCAAAGTGCTTTACTCCCAAAGTAGCAGCTAATAATTTTCCCTTTGTCCCAGTAAATGATGATTACGCTGCATTTACAAAATATTTATCGTCAAGAGATACTCTTTTAAATACACCAGAAACTAGTGTTCCTGCTGAAACAGGGGAATCAATAAGTAATAAGGAAGAGGAACAGCAAGAATCTGCTGATAATATTTCTATTCGTTCTGAACAGGATTTTTCTGTTTTGTCAGTTGACAGCGAATCATGTGCATTAAAGTACAATCAAATAATTGTTCAAGACAACTCTTTGCCTCAACTCGAATATTACATACCGGTTTTAAATGGGGCACCATCAGAACATGGTACACTTGAACCACAATATGATGGTTCTCTGGCAGAAAGTCTTCAAGTATCAATTAACAAAATTGATCACACAAAACCGTTTCCATTTGAGCACCTTTGTTTCATATGTGCAAAAGACATCAGCAGTAAATATGTTGAAAATGAAAAGAAAAAGCCAGCAAATAAAAGAAATGTGGTTCATAAGGTATTTAGCAAAAGTACTAAAGATACTCTAATGCATTATCTTACCACGAACCATACATTTGGAAACCAATCAGTAAGTAAAATATCAATTTTTGCTCAATGTGTAAAATCAATGTCATGATGTCTATCTGTTAGTCTTAAACCTTACCACGTATCACCAAGAGGGAGGGGGGAGTTAAAAATTGCTAAAAAAATCATGTGATTAATGGACGGCCCGGCCCCTATCCTCAATTTGGTAAATAGGTATTTGTAGATTTTTTAATTTTACAGATTATACAACGTATCCAAGACGTTGACCTGATTCTAGTGAACGCTAGATATCACAAGAAATGCTTTCAAAGTATTTATCCAAAAAATCAACCTAAAGGATGCAGAGCGCGTGGGCGCCCTGCATGTCCACAAGTTGCCGCTGCCATGGAAGATATTTACAAGTATTTATTTATAAGAAGATATTTACAAGTATTTATTTAAACTTATTATTTAGACCACGAAGCAAACATGTAGAGGAGCTGCTTTGGGCAAGTAACCCCATCTACGCTTCTAAATCGAATAGTCTACTTAATAATAGCAGGAAATTTAACCATATACAGCACTACAAACATAAGTTGGCGCGTGGGGATATTGCACAATTTTTTTATTCATAAATAGAACAAGTTCTTGATAAACATATAAAAAATATTTTTTCAAACATCTTGCTTAGAAACTAAGTAATAAAGCTTCAAAGTTGATGGTTAGACAGTGAGGTCCGATGTGTAATGTGACGTCATATTACACGCGGGCCATGCATCCGCCATGGAAAATTTTGTTTTCGTAAGAGGGATATATGCATATTTGACATATGTATCTGGTTTGTTTTTCGATCAGTTTCGATTCTGTATTGACTACGAGTATTTTTGTATACTTTCTTTTTAAAGTTTCTAAAGTTTTTTTTTAAAGTTTCAATATGTTTGTCTCTTTCAAAAACGATTTTTTGCACGGACCAAGTAGGAACTTGGTCCGTGAGTGGGTATGTGCCTCTCTGTCTAATCTTGAATTTCAAACCTTTATAACTCGGTCAATTTTAAAGATAGTGCAAAATTTATTTTAGTGTTCGATAGCAAAAACTAAGAAGTTTGGATTTATAAAATAAAATAAAAGTAGAATCCCCTATTATTCAGAGTTTCATGACAAAACATAACCAATAAGGATGATGGCAATTTTTTGTCTTTTTCCATCAGGTAGATTTATTACAAAGTATTGGACACGTATGTTTTCCTTTTTCACGTAATCAAAAAATATAGAGTTATAAGTATTGAGTTGAAATAGCGCATAACGTCACGCTTGAGTAAATACCTATTATAGTTGTGAGGCAGCCCCCATTCTCCAACTTTTATAATATAAGACATTGGTAGTGATTGCGAAAGTTTAAAATCACAGCCTAGTAAGTTTTAAACTGTATTAATGATACAAACACTTGTACTCGTTCCACATAATTATTCAAAGTCAAAGTCAAATTTTTTTATTCGAATTAAGATTTTTGCAAATCATTTTTCGATGTCAAAGCTATCATGGATGGCACGTTCACTACCAGTGTACGCCCTCTATGGAGAAGAATGGCCAGAAGAAACTCCACAGGAATTGTATCTTTTGTACTTTTCTTTTAAATATATAAAGAATCATACATGAGTCATAATTACTATACTCCGCTGATTTGGAACAACAGTTATAATTTTTTTTTTTAATACCCCTTTTTAGCTGTCCCACTGCTGGGCAAAGGCCTCCCCTTCTTCCTTCCACTGATCTCGATCTTGGGCCACTTTCATCCATTGCCGTTCAAATGCCTCTAGTTCGTCGCGCCACCGCTTCTTAGGCCTCCCTCTTCCCCGACGGCTGTCTAGGGGAACCCATTCAGTAGTGGCTCTGGCCCATCTCTCGGGATGCATTCTACACACATGACCCACCCACTCCCATTTAAGCTTCGCGGTTTTTTCGCTTACGTCAGTTATGCGGGTTTTGGAACGTAGAGTAGTATTTCGAACTCTGCCCGTTCTCTTCACTCCAAGAATGCTGCGCTCCATTGCCCGCTGGCAAACCGCCAACCTGGACCTCTGCGATGCTGTTAATAAAAATAAATAAATAATTAAAAAAACTAAACTAAATTAACTAAATTTTAAACTATTTGTCCATAGATACATAGATGGAACTAGCCGAACAAACTACACAGTCAAGGAGCTGATGGACTTGCACGATAATTCACTACACGCAAAAACATTGGTTAGAAAGTTGAAAAATAAGTACCCTGGTAAGGTCTACTTCACCTCTGTCCCAGGGCGTAGTACCGCGGTACTAATGTTAGATGCATCATTAACAAGGCATCAATATGAAATTCTTAGAAAAGCTGCAAAGGAAATTGGATGTGATATTTTTCCAGCTTATCATAATGTCTTAAATGCAAAGAAAGATTGCTATCCTCCTCATATAGATGCAACAGAAAGCTACGCTTACGTAGGTCTTCAAGAATTATTAGATCATACTGTAAAGAGGATATATAAAACAAAAACTGACGATGAATTGGCAAGTATGAGTGAGGAAGTAACACTTTTATCAAAATGGGGTTGCGATGGCTCATCGGGCCACACTGAATACAAACAGTAATTTGTCGAAGATGGTGCTACAGATACCAACATATTTCTAACAACATTAGTTCCGCTCCGTCTTAACAACAAAATAAATAATTCTTTGGTGTATTGGAAAAATGAAACTCCTTCTTCAACCAGGTATTGCAGACCAGTACAGTTTCAGTTCATGAAAGAAACAACGGATGTCAGTAAAAACGAGATCTCAAGAATGGAAAGTGAAATAGCTAATCTAAATCAAACAACGATTTCCATGAACAACAGGATTTTTAGAGTGACTCATGAACTTCATTTAACCATGATCGATGGTAAAATTGCACAAACAATCACAGATACTTCTTCTAATGCAGTGTGCTATATATGCAAGGCGAAGCCGACTGAAATGAATAAGCTGGAACATTTAAAAACAAAAGAAGTAAATACGGACGCTTTTAAAGTAGGCCTTAGTCCGTTACATGCAAGACTGAAATTTATGGAATGTATTTTGCATATTGCCTATAATAAATCGTTTAAAAGCTGGAGAACCAATGCCAACACGCTGCCACTTAAAGAAGAGGAGAAGAAAAAAATACAAGACGAGCTTTTCAAAAGATTGGGAATTAAGGTGGACTTCGTTAAGCAAGGAATGGGCTCGTCGAATGATGGAAACACGTCAAGGAGGTTTTTTGATAATGTGGATATAGTGGCGGAAATTACAGGAGTCGATGAAAGGTTGATTCATCGATTTTCTATAATATTGCAGACAATCAACTCCGGGGCTTCAGTTGACTCAGAAAAGTTCGGGAAGTATTGTGAAGAGACTACAAGACTGTATGTTGGGTTATATGACTGGTACTATATGCCAAATACAGTGCATAAGGTTCTAATGCACGGCAGTCATATAATTTCAGCTGCTGCATTGCCAGTGGGAATGTTATCTGAGGAAGCCCAAGAGGCGCGCAACAAGGACTACCGTCGATACAGATTAAACCATTCTCGAAAATGCTCACGTGAATTGACGAACGAAGATGTTTTTCACATGCTTTTGGCTTCTTCAGATCCGTACACAAATAGTTTAAGGGCTATGCGTAGCCCAAAGCATTTGCCCTTGCATGAAGATGTAAAAGCTTTGCTGCATGGAGGAAATGAAGAATGATCCTCAAACTTAATTTAATGATTTTTATTCCTGTTCATTACTGTGTATGTATTTGTATGCTTTCTTTGTATATATATATTCATTATTGTATATGTCTTAAAAAATGCACAAAAATTAATGATTTAATTTATTTTGTTATTTATTTTTTAGTTTTCTTTCATTTACTGCTTTTCTGATTTTTACGATACTATAATATAACTAAAACATTATGAAAAATATGCTTTCTTATTATTTTATGAACTAATATCCAACATTTATAACATTCCCTTTCTATAAAACAATTATTTCCGCCGCGCCATACAACGTCCACCACTGTGTACCGTGATCACTATTATTAAAGAAACTACCAATATATTTGACCCGAATCAGGATGAAACAAACTGTCTGATATGGAAAGAGCATAATACAGATGTAAGTAGAGAGCAACTCCCTATTCATACAGTATGAAATTTATATCGTTTCGTTCCCGCCGTGTAGTGATAGTACCCGTCAAACTGAACAACTTTTGACGAAGAAAAAAATTCCTGAGACTTAAATATTTTTGTGCTCTCCATACAAAATGGGTCGGTCGGGAGTCTCACTTTGTATGGAGAGACCAAAAATATTTTTGTCGCAGGATTTTTTTTTCTCGAAAAGTTGTTCAGTTTGACGAGTACCACACGGCGGGAACAAAACGATGTAAATTTCACGGTGTATACAGGGAGGCCCATTTAGATGGTCAGTCAGTATGGGCACAGAGAGTACTATACTGGTATGGGTATTAAAACAAACTATGAAAGCAGTATTTCTTGCCACTAAAATCGATGAAATGCTAGGGTGGATTTGTGGGCACGGGGGCACGTGAATTTTTCTTTCATAAATCTTTCTTACATACCTACTTGAACTTATAGAAATATGATACTTCAAATATATTAGGTCCTTACATATGAAATTGGCGTTTTGTCGTACTGGCCACTTTGATCACAAATTTCTCCTATTTGGTTAGGAATTCGAAATTCAAATTTATACAGCTATTTCCACATGTAATTGTGTTTCGTAAACCGTCATTCATTTGTTTTTTTACTTATCTTTTTTCTGTTTGCATCGCTCGATTTACAAAATGGAAAATTTGAAATATCGCGTTATTTACGAGTACGAGTTCCACCGTGGCACCAGTGCTGCGGAAACGGCTCGAAGGGTTAATGATGTGTATGGCGGTTGTGTCGCAAAAGAAAACACAGTGCGTTTTTGGTTCCAACGTTTTCGTTCTGAAAATTTCGACCTGCAAAACAAGCCCCGTGGACGGCCGGAGACCCAAGTTGATAATGAAGCATTGAAGGCTATTGTGGAAGCGGATCCATCGCAAACCACGTCCGAGTTAGCTGCAGGCTTCGGTGTTAGTGATAAAACTGTTTTAATCCACTTGAAGCAAATTGGGAAGATTAAAAAACTTGAAAGGTGGGTTCCTCACGAATTGAGTGAAGCAAACCGGCAAACGCGCGTCAACTGCTGCGTTACATTACTTGACCGGCACAATAACGAAGGGATTTTAAATCGAATCATTACCTGTGATGAAAAGTGGATTCTCTACGATAATCGGAAGCGCTCATCGCAATGGCTGGACCCTGGCAAGCCAGCCAAAGCCTGCTCCAAGCGAAAATTGACCAATAAAAAGTTACTTGTAAGCGTTTGGTGGACTAGCGCCGGTGTCGTTCATTACAGTTTTCTCAAATCTGGCCAGACGATTACGGCAGATGACTATTGTCAGCAATTGCAAACCATGATGGAAAAGCTAGCTGGTAAACAACCGAGGCTGGTCAATCGCTCTACGCCACTGCTGCTTCACGACAACGCTAGACCACACACTGCACAACAGACGGCTAGCAAATTAGAAGAGCTTCAATTGGAATGTCTAAGGCATCCACCGTACTCCCCGGACCTTGCTCCAACAGATTACCATTTTTTTCGAAATTTGGATAACTTCTTGCAAGGGAAAAAATTCAACTCAGATGGGGCAGTCCAAATCGCCTTCAAAGATTTTATTGATTCCCGTCCGAATGGTTTTTTTAGTAAAGGGATCAATGAACTACCTATGAGATGGCAAAAGTGCATAGATTACAATGGCTCATACTTTGATTAAATAAATATACTATATAAAAATTTTTCGACTTTTTGTTCCTCCCATACAAAACGCCAATTTCATATGTAAGGACCTAATATAATTGGTTAATTAGAATTTCTGATATACTATGTTCATTCTGTAATTAACTGTTGGTTTCCCGAATAAAAAAAATATTAAAATTATTATTATTATATATTATAAAAAAAGTATTACTTACTTTAAAAGTACAATAAAAAAAGTGTGTGTGTGGTGTAAGTGTTTTATTATTATTTATTTTATTAAATAAGACATAGACAGATACGATGTCACATAAACTAAAAAAAGTTTTTCTGGACACAGCAGGCCGTCAGTATATTTATGGGTGTTTACACTATAAAATCTGCACAATAAGGTGGATAGCAACTAATTTCTTTTACTACCTAGGTACCTGGATAGTAAATGAGTTGTTGTTATTTGTTTTAAAAGTGTTTATGATACTTCGAGTTTATTTCTAACAGTTATTGTTGATTTTTTTGCTTGTCCGCCCCTTATGCCCCTCCCAGAAAAAAAATCCTGGATCCGCCCTCAATGACATAGTTCCTCAGAACAGATCTCCCTGTGTCTTGATAGTTTCAGAGTTACCCATATTGACTCATGAGTTAGTGGGTAGTGGTTGGGGTAGTGGTTAGCTTGTTGCCTGCGTAAAGGCCAAAGACGTGGGTTCATTCCCCGCCGGAATGGTTACCTTTTTTATCGTTTTTAATTATTTTTACATACATTGCGTAGCCAATAGGAATATGCACATTTTTTTAAATTCATTAATCGAAATAATTCAAGTTCCAGATAAACACTTAAAAATATGTTTTCAAACATCTTGCTCAGAAACAAAGTTATAGGGCTTCAAAGTTGATGGTTAGACAGAGAGGTCCAACATGACTATTGACGTCATTGGTCACGCGGGCCATATATCCGCCATAGAAAATTTTGTTTTCGTTGATGATGAAAAGAGGGACAGATATATTTGTTTAATAATGTCGCATCTAGTTTGTTTTTCGATTAATTTCATTCTGTTTTCACTGTCGGTATTCTATTATTGAATACTTTCAGATGAACTATGAAAAAGACTAATATATTTTTATGCATATTCCCTATTCGCCTAAACTGTAAGCCCTTATCGTTCTAATCGTCTACGCAATGTACGTCGAATTGTAATTTGTAACTTGTAGCTTCGTAATACGGCCCCCTGGTGATTCACAATAAAAAAAAAAACTTAAAATTTCCAGCCTGCACAAAAATCCAAAAAAGACAAAAAGGAAAAACTTCAAGAAGAAACTGCAGTAGGAGATAAAAGAAAAAGTCTAAGGCTTACAGACATTAAAAAGAAAGGAAAGGAAAATACCAAAGTGAACACAGGAAAAGAGCAAAGAGGCCTTAAAAGGAAGAAGAGACAGTGCAAACAGACATTGAACATAGATAACAAAACAAACGGAACAAACTTACTGAAAGATGCTGGCGAGATGTTTTCTGATGACGATTACTCTCCAGACGAAGATGGCAATGTGATTGAACAAAACGAGTCGTTCGTCGAAAATGAATACAAGACCATGTTCATTTGCCGCATTTGTTTGAGCTCTGACAGGACGCTAGACGTGTTGGGTGAATACAGCGATATGTATCGGAGAATATGCGCTGATATTGTACCGGTGTGTATGTTTAAAAAGCTTTTATTTAATTTGCTTCTTTCGTATGTATGTTCCGATTCAAATCTTGCAAGCGGGACTAGTTTTAAGCGGGTATTTATTTTGTACCTAACAAAATTGTATAAAAGCAGTTAGTAATGCAACAGTAGTTACTGATAAAGAATTTACTAAATTAAAGGGAGCAATTCTTGCTGCCTACAAACTATAAATTGAGGTTTGGCAGAGGATGAAATTTTAGCAGAGTAAGTTTTGAAAATAAAGCGTTTTTTTTTTTTTCCCTTTCAATCAACTTAGGATTTAGAAACTTACTTACTGCTTGTCCAGTTCTGATGAAAATACACTAGACAGCAATGACCAGCAAGACTTTTTAAAATAGTCTGTCTACTTTGCTTCACGAGGAATTGTCAATGGTAAGATTCAAGTGAGAATAAGTTTTCTTTCGTATGCAACGTACAACTTTTCATCATTACCAGCATAACAATTCTTTAAAAAAAAACGCTTATGTGCCACGAGTATTAATTACGGTGCGCTCCGAGACTATTTTGTTTAATGAAATTATTTTTTGTTTCTTTCTCAGTCAATACAAAAATATACCTACAAAGCGATTTAATTAAGAATAGGTCGTGCTCATGGCTAACTTTACGCCAAACCCTGCGCTCCGGGACGCGCTGAAATCGATTAGAGCACCCGTAATCGCGTTCCGAATTACTGTCAGTTGTCAAAACTCGTACGTTTTTTTGCTTACCTGATCGCTGACGGTGCTGAAGGTCTGATTCGGAATGCGCCTGACTTAGTATGGGAAACGAAGATTTTTTTTTATATTGATTTGATAGATTTACGTCACGAATTTGCGGCCGCTCGGCATTTTAATAGCATTGTACTGTTGTTCCAGGACGACACAAAGTTGTTCCTGGTATGTTGGGAGTGCCGCGCTGTGTTGGTGCAAGCCACGCGCTTCCGAGAGAGGGCGGAGGAAGCGCACAAACTACTGACGAGTGAGGTAGTTGTATAAAAACATACTACTGATGAGCTGAGCTAGGTATATAGAGTACAGACTTATATTTGTATATAAAACAGGCAGCTGATGAGCGAGGTATATAAACTACAGACTTATATTTGTATACAAAACAGGCAGCTGATGAGCGATGTATATAGACTACAGACTCATATTTGTATACAAAACAGGCAGCTGATAAGTGAGGTATAAAGACTACATACTCATATTTGTATATAAAACAAGCAGCTGATGAGCGATGTATATAGACTACATACTCATATTTGTATACAAAACAGGCAGTTGATGAGCGATGTATATAGACTACATACTCATATTTGTATACAAAACAGGCAGCTGATGAGCGATGTATATAGACTACAGACTCATATTTGTATACAAAACAGGCAGCTGATGAGCGATGTATATAGACTACAGACTCATATTTGTATACAAAACAGGCAGCTGATGAGCGATGTATATAGACTACAGACTCATATTTGTATACAAA
This sequence comes from Carpatolechia fugitivella, assembly GCA_951230895.1. NCBI lineage: Eukaryota > Metazoa > Arthropoda > Insecta > Lepidoptera > Gelechiidae > Carpatolechia > Carpatolechia fugitivella. Next base: position 6,177,985 of record OX579672.1, read on the forward strand.
ACAGGCAGCTGATGAGCGATGTATATAGACTACAGACTCATATTTGTATACAAAACAGGCAGCTGATGAGCGATGTATATAGACTACAGACTCATATTTGTATACAAAACAGGCAGCTGATGAGCGATGTATATAGACTACAGACTCATATTTGTATACAAAACAGGCAGCTGATGAGCGATGTATATAGACTACAGACTCATATTTGTATACAAAACAGGCAGCTGATGAGCGATGTATATAGACTACAGACTCATATTTGTATACAAAACAGGCAGCTGATGAGCGATGTATATAGACTACAGACTCATATTTGTATACAAAACAGGCAGCTGATGAGCGATGTATATAGACTACAGACTCATATTTGTATACAAAACAGGCAGCTGATGAGCGATGTATATAGACTACAGACTCATATTTGTATACAAAACAGGCAGCTGATGAGCGATGTATATAGACTACAGACTCATATTTGTATACAAAACAGGCAGCTGATGAGCGATGTATATAGACTACAGACTCATATTTGTATACAAAACAGGCAGCTGATGAGCGATGTATATAGACTACAGACTCATATTTGTATACAAAACAGGCAGCTGATGAGCGATGTATATAGACTACAGACTCATATTTGTATACAAAACAGGCAGCTGATGAGCGATGTATATAGACTACAGACTCATATTTGTATACAAAACAGGCAGCTGATGAGCGATGTATATAGACTACAGACTCATATTTGTATACAAAATAGGCAGCTGATGAGCGATGTATATAGACTACAGACTCATATTTGCATACAAAACAAGCAGCTGATGAGCGATGTATATAGACTACAGACTCATATTTGTATACAAAACAGGCAGCTGATGAGCGATGTATATAGACTACAGACTCATATTTGTATACAAAACAAGCAGCTGATGAGCGATGTATATAGACTACAGACTCATATTTGTATACAAAACAGGCAGCTGATGAGCGATGTATATAGACTACATACTCATATTTGTATACAAAACAAGCAGCTGATGAGCGATGTATATAGACTACATACTCATATTTGCATACAAAACAAGCAGCTGATGAGCGATGTATATAGACTACAGACTCATATTTGTATACAAAACAGGCAGCTGATGAGCGATGTATATAGACTACAGACTCATATTTGTATACAAAACAAGCAGCTGATGAGCGATGTATATAGACTACAGACTCATATTTGTATACAAAACAGGCAGCTGATGAGCGATGTATATAGACTACATACTCATATTTGCATACAAAACAAGCAGCTGATGAGCGATGTATATAGACTACAGACTCATATTTGTATACAAAACAGGCAGCTGATGAGCGATGTATATAGACTACAGACTCATATTTGTATACAAAACAGGCAGCTGATGAGCGATGTATATAGACTACATACTCATATTTGCATACAAAACAAGCAGCTGATGAGCGATGTATATAGACTACAGACTCATATTTGTATACAAAACAGGCAGCTGATGAGCGATGTATATAGACTACATACTCATATTTGTATACAAAACAAGCAGCTGATGAGCGATGTATATAGACTACAGACTCATATTTGTATACAAAACAGGCAGCTGATGAGCGATGTATATAGACTACAGACTCATATTTGTATACAAAACAAGCAGCTGATGAGCGATGTATATAGACTACATACTCATATTTGTATACAAAACAAGCAGCTGATGAGCGATGTATATAGACTACAGACTCATATTTGTATACAAAACAGGCAGCTGATGAGCGATGTATATAGACTACAGACTCATATTTGTATACAAAACAGGCAGCTGATGAGCGATGTATATAGACTACAGACTCATATTTGTATACAAAACAGGCAGCTGATGAGCGATGTATATAGACTACATACTCATATTTGTATACAAAACAAGCAGCTGATGAGCGATGTATATAGACTACAGACTCATATTTGTATACAAAACAGGCAGCTGATGAGCGATGTATATAGACTACAGACTCATATTTGTATACAAAACAGGCAGCTGATGAGCGATGTATATAGACTACAGACTCATATTTGTATACAAAACAAGCAGCTGATGAGCGATGTATATAGACTACAGACTCATATTTGTATACAAAACAGGCAGCTGATGAGCGATGTATATAGACTACATACTCATATTTGTATACAAAACAAGCAGCTGATGAGCGATGTATATAGACTACAGACTCATATTTGTATACAAAACAGGCAGCTGATGAGCGATGTATATAGACTACAGACTCATATTTGCATACAAAACAAGCAGCTGATGAGCGATGTATATAGACTACAGACTCATATTTGTATACAAAACAGGCAGCTGATGAGCGATGTATATAGACTACAGACTCATATTTGTATACAAAACAAGCAGCTGATGAGCGATGTATATAGACTACAGACTCATATTTGTATACAAAACAGGCAGCTGATGAGCGATGTATATAGACTACATACTCATATTTGTATACAAAACAAGCAGCTGATGAGCGATGTATATAGACTACAGACTCATATTTGTATACAAAACAGGCAGCTGATAAGCGATGTATATAGACTACATACTCATATTTGTATACAAAACAGGCAGCTGATGAGCGATGTATATAGACTACATACTCATATTTGTATACAAAACAAGCAGCTGATGAGCGATGTATATAGACTACATACTCATATTTGTATACAAAACAAGCAGCTGATGAGCGATGTATATAGACTACAGACTCATATTTGTATACAAAACAGGCAGCTGATGAGCGATGTATATAGACTACATACTCATATTTGTATACAAAACAAGCAGCTGATGAGCGATGTATATAGACTACAGACTCATATTTGTATACAAAACAGGCAGCTGATGAGCGATGTATATAGACTACATACTCATATTTGTATACAAAACAAGCAGCTGATGAGCGATGTATATAGACTACAGACTCATATTTGTATACAAAACAGGCAGCTGATAAGCGAGGTATACAAACACATACAGACTTATACGAGTAGCAGTGTAGAAACAGACTACTGATAAGCGAGGTGTACAAACAGACCACAACAGACTTATAGTTTTTATTATATTTGGGTAGGCATATATAAATGTATTTGTGTAGTCTATTGGTATGTATGTATATATGTATTAATTAAGTATGTTAAACGTTCTTGTCATCCCACTTTAATTAAGTGTCTCACACAACACATTGGTTGGCTGCAAGAGATCTCTCTTTAGAGATAAGCTCGCCTTTGCTACAGCTATTAATAATATCATTTCTGTATAGTGTACTATTGCAATAAAGAATATATAATAGTTGTATACAAATTAGTTTAAATCATCCGTTACAGGTGCGACCAAAATGTCTATCGACAATGTCCATGACCGCCCCTGATGTATCAATAATTTCTTCAGGATTCTCCGAAAATTCGTTTGACGCTAATGATGAAGAAAATTCAATTAAAAAATGTGTGGAAGCTAACGAATATAAAGACTTAGATCAAGAAGTTGATGTGCAATATTCACCACGACCTGTGACGGAGGAAGAAGGGAGTATGGATGATCTCAACACGTTTGATGATGTTTGGGCTGATGAGGAGATGGATCGCCCATCGGATGCGAAACGACCGAGAAGATCGGTAGTGAATGAAGAGAGGGAAGCGAAAGAAAAAGAAAGTGATGATGATGACGAAGATGATGAATCAACAGGTAATTTTACGAATCTGATTGCTACGAATCTGATTGCCTTTAGTTTTCGTTTTCTTGAATAATGAAAGGGATAAGAGTTATATTTAGCTACGATCGCGTTCTGTTAGATTTTTCGCGTGGGAATAATAATTTTTCCTGTGCCTTTGTGTTAATTCAGGGTATAAACTATCTCCATTCCATTCTAAATTTCATCCAAATCCGTTCAGTACTTAGGCGTGAAAGCAGAATAAACATCAAGACATACTTATTTATAAATAACTAGTGGTCCGCCCGCGGAAACGCTCGCGCTATGTTAGATTTTCCCGTGGGAATAAGACTTTTCCCGGTAAAAAGATCCTATGTGTTAATCTAGGTTACAAACTATCTTCATTCCAAATTTCGTCCAGATCCTTCCAAAAGTGCGGAACAAACATCCAAATATCACATTTATTTTATTTTATTATTTATTGTACACAATAAAGTTAACAGAAAATTATCACATAGAAAAACGACACAACAGGCACTGCTTATTTCTAACGAAATGTCTTACAGCAGACCTTGGAAGTGAGGATTTAGAAAAGAAGCGGATAGTAACGTGCACAACAGTTTCAATTGGACGTAGTTACACGAAAAGGATCCAATCCACAACATTGTCAAAAATGACTTACGTACACAAAACTGACCGCAAATAATACCAATCGTCCCATAAATATACTATTAACAATAAAAATGTTTTAATGTTTCTCACAAAACATAACACGTAAAATTATCTTGAAACAAATACCTATGAAGAAATATTTTGAACTTCAAACTTCTATATCTGAAAAGTAACTTTGTGTGGATTGGATCCTTTTCGTGTAACTACGTCCAATTAATAATACTCGTGTATACCTACACATACATACATGATAAACCTACCTACATAAAATATTACATTTATAATATTAGTGCGATGTGATGGTACAGTTAACGGCACTTACAACTGATACCCGCTTGATTATTGACTACGCGGTCGGTTTAGAAGTGTCATTCATACATTACATACAATAAACAATAAAATAAATTATTCCACAGAGAAATCTAACGACTCATCATCAGAGACTTCAGACGCAGACTGGAAATCGCCAGCACCAAAACCTACAAAAACAAGAAAAAAACGCCAACACTCAAAGACGAAACCACTTCCGTTACGCTTCAGGATCCAAATCCAGGACTTCGACGTGGACTCTAAGATCAGGCGCGAGCCCGTAGCGGAGTCCGAGTTGAGTGTTTGGTTGGAGCGCGAGCGGCAGAGCGCCTACTTCAAACTGTCCAAACTCAGGAAGTGCCACAGGTGCATCTCGGTGATACCTCCTGGCGAGGACCATGAGACTATCTACCATGTAAGGACGTCAGAATAGGGATGCTGCCAAGAAAACGAAATGCAATAGGGAATATGCATAAAAAGAATATTAGTTTTTTCATAGTTCATCTGAAAGTATACAAAAATAGAATACTGACAGTCAAAACAGAATCGAAATTGATCGAAAAACAAACTAGATACAACATTATTAAACAAATATATCTGTCCCTCTTACGACGTCACATGTCACGTCGAACCTCTCTGTCTAACCTGCGAGTATATTGCTTCGAACGTTGTTTTAAATCGGTAAAATAATAGGGGATCAGACTGTTCCTAAATTTACCATATTTTATGAATTATTTTTAAAATAAATTAGTAGCAGACAATTTGCGAAGAAAAAAACAGAATCGGAATAATAATAATAATAAGACGGTACACAAAACAAAACACACACAGAGGGTACAAATCAAATAAAAATAAAAAAGGCACATCAACAAAATAAAATAACATTAAAATAAACAATAATGTACGTGCACAGCGTCACAGAATTACAGCGTGCGCTCCATTCCGCGCACCGCAAAAAGGCAATAGCTCAGCACTATGCTGCATTGCAGTGCCCACTAAGTAGACACTACAAAACAGCGCTGTTTTTCAGCTATTGCCCTTGCCAGATGACGCGCCATCCATACGCAAATACATAACAATAAAAAAGTGAAAATACAAGTGACATGGTAAGAAACAATAAAATAGAATAAAAGACACAAATAAGTATAAAAATGCGACCGAAACGCGACAGCTAGCAACACTAGTTTAGTGCAGGCAGCAATACGCTGGCGACGACGACGTGCGGCCATGTTTTTTTATCACCGCTGCTACAACGGGATAAGGGCGCTCTCAAGGTCAAATTGTCCAGCCGCATGCACTGGCTATTGTACATGGCCTGTGCCCTGTCCCCACCGAGGGGCTTGAACTTAACTCTGAATTAGGATAATTAAAACGTATATTATCATAACGCGTTTTTTACTCAAAGGTTTTTGAATGAAAATTACTTTTAAAATGTGTTTAAATACCCATATTAGAATGTATTCTTATCTTACTCTTCCAGTCAAAAAGCAACCCCTTAGTCTGCCACATCTGCAAGTTCACGTGCAGTAGCGAGGCGGTGCTGTCGCCGCACATCGCTCGGCACTACTTCGTGTTGCATTGCGCGCTGTGCTCGTACCAGTGCTACAACGAGCTGCACATGCGCAGCCATGTGAACTGGCACAGGAAAACCGTGTGCTGTCTCGACTGCCAAAGGGAGTTCAAGTGAGTTTTAGCCTTTAATGGGTTAGTCCACTTCAGAACTGTCTTGATTGTCAGCAGTCTCGACTGCCAAGAGGAGTTCAAGTGAGTTTCAAGGTTATACAGTTCATTTCCGTTCACTCAGCCGTGTGGTGACGGCAGAGTAGAATACATTTGTCACCAACCCCTACTCTTCCCGTGGGTGTCGTAAGAGGCGACTTAGGGACTACACATTGAACAGGGAACGGGCAGCAGCGCTCTCTGATACAGTAACCTTTTAATCTGCGATCTCCAACCCGCCTACCAAGCGTGGAGATAATGGCAAAACCAAACACTTAAGTGGAGGAGGTTCATAGTCCAGCAGTGGACGGGCCGTTGATGATGACAGTTCATTTCTGGTTGAGGGATTCCTCTTAAAACGGCCATATGTTTAGAGATCTCTTCGTGTAGATTAACGCTGTTCATCATATAGGTAAGTTTCAGCATGCTTATCCTTATGTTATACGTTAAGTATCCTTTGTCCTAATGAAATGAAATAATTGGATGTTACATCTCTTAGTTTCGTCATTACATTTTTTTGGGTGAGTTCACTACACGATGTGCGGACTCTGTGGAGAAAAGCTCACCAAAGAAACTCCATATGCGTCGCACCATTTGCGTTTCTTTTTTTGTCGAACAGTAATGTAGTCATTTACAAAATTCATGCATGTTGAAATAGCCTGTCATTCAAGAAATCTATTCCCATGGATATCTGTCCTGTAAGTAGTCGCAGATATTCTATAATAAGTATTTTTATACAATTTTTGCTTAGTGTGAAAACGTGTTAGTTTCTTAATTATTTTACTTCTCAACGATTCAACCGATTTAGATGAACTTTAGTATGAAGTTACCTGTAAGATTAGTCAATGACATAAGCTACTTTTGTACCACGAAAAAGAGTGTATTCCCTCGGGAAAAACAAACAAATAAACCGACAATAAACAAACACCTCGTTTGACAAAAGCTTTACCAAAAGGGGGTCGGACTACTTTTTTTTTATTTTATAAATCCAAACTTCTTAGTTTCTGTTATCGAACACTAAAAGAATTTTTGCTCTATCTTTAAAATTGACCGAGTTATAAAGGTTTGAAATTCAAGATTAGACAGAGAGGCACATACCCACTTGTGACGTCATTTGTTAGTAACGCCATATAATCTCCATACAAAAAATCGTTTTTGAAAGAGACAGATATATTGAAACTTTAAAAAATCACTGTAAATTAGTTTTTCAACCGATTCTGTTTTTTTTCTTCGCGAATCGTCTGCTACTAATCTATATTTTAAAAATAATTCATAAAATATGGTAAATTCATAAAATATGGTAAATTCATAAAATATGGTGAACAGTCCGATCCCCTATTGTGATGAAATTTAGGATGAATAAATAGCTTAGATGGTGGAGATGGTTATAAATAAACTAAGCTACTCTCCACATGGCCAACCTTCAAGCATTTTTATGTCTTTAGGTCCGAAGAAGAATTCCAGCAGCATTCAAAGCAGCCCCACAAGTAAGTAGAGTTTTCAATACACCTTAACCTAACAGCCTAACAGCCTCCGTGGTCGAGATTTCGACGCCCATTACGGAGGTTCCGGGTTCGATTCCCGGTGGGGACACTGTCAAGCAAAAATATCTATGTGAAACTTTCCCCAGTTTGGTTAGGACGTTGCAGGCTGAACTACCTGATTGTCCGAAAAGAAAGATGATTCCGTGCTTCGGAAGGCATGTTAAGCCGTTGGTCCCGGCTACTATCTAGTCGTTACATCGGCCAAGTCAGTGGCCTTTGGCGACTCTATAACACTGACACCAGGGTTTGTGAGGTCGGTTGTCGACTTTACAACCCACACGACGATGATGATGATGAATACACCTTGCTCGAAATTGAACTTACAAAGACAGATTCTTATTTTCTTTAAATAAATCTCAAATAAATAGGATGATGATTTGTCTATATTGTAGATTATTAAAAAGTATTGGACACTTATTTTTATTTCTTTCACGTAATAAAAAAATTACGGAGTTATTCTGTGTTGCAATAGCGTATGACGTCGTTTATTTATTTATTTCAGCTACAACGGCGAAACCAATAGGGAATATGCATTAAAAAAATAGTTTTTTTCATAGTTCATCTGAAAGTATACAAAAATTGAATAGAAATACTGACAGTCAAAACAGAATCGAAATTGATCGAAAAACAAACCAGATACAACAATATTAAACAAATATATCTGTCCCTCTTTTCATCATCAACGAAAACAAAATTTTCTATGGCGGATATACATCCATACGGCCCGCGTGACCAATGACGTCAATGGTCATGTCGGACCTCTCTGTCTATCCATCAACTTTGAAGCCTTATAACTTTGTTTCTGAACAAGATATCTTTCGCTGTCAGATTGATCCACTATATTTATCTAAGTATTATATTTATTGTTATATTTATTGTATTTTTAAAAAATATATTATATTTTATATTTTTGGGTATATATTTTAGTATCATATTGTGTTAGTTTATTTATGTATATTTACATAATATTATATAAGTAATTCTTGTGATTGTCCTGTTCTTTTGTGTTTTATAAAGTTGTGCACGTTTTATCTGCGTCTTACTATCTCTTTTCTCTTCTGTAGGTCTGCTGGAAGATATTTCTCTAGAAATAAGCAGGCCTGTTGTGTCGTTTTTTCAAATGTATTTCCATTTTTGTTATTATTGTGTACAATAAATCGTTAAATAAATAAAATAAATAAATAAGATATTTGAAAAAATATTTTTTATGTGTTTATCTAGAACTTGAAATATTTCAATTAATGAATTAAAAAAACCTGTGCATATTCCCTATTACAGTAACTGTATACATGTCAATATCATTGTCAATACAGCTAAGGATATTACAAATTTAATTTTATTACAAATCATTAATTATAAAAGTAGATTAAAATTATTTACAAAAAGTAAATATCTGTCATTTAATTGGTAAAAAATAAAATAATAATTCAACAATATTAATAAGTTTGATCAGTCTATATTACCTAAAATTCATTGATTATCATGTCGTTATACATCTAGCATTAAAGATTATGAACTGTTTATATTTCAGGAAGCATGCCCCACAAGTGTGCACCGTGTGCAACGCCACGTTTAAGTCACGCAGCTACTTGAAGAAGCATATGGATCTGAAGCACCATGTGGAAAGGTAAGTCTAACAAAGGGTATCTGGATAATATCGACACCTCCTATGAACAACAACGTAACTTGAGATACAAAATGACTTTACTTAATATTATTCCTTATCATAATTTTATTTACTCTTAATTTTCTGTCTCCTAATTTTCTTTTCTGTACAATAGAACTGGAGTTAGTATTAGTCAGAAATCCTAACTATAAGTAAAACGTATTTTGTTTTTCTCTTTAAACTGCTGTACTGATTATTTGCTAAAATTGGGTTATGTTGTTGTTCATAGGAGGTGTCGATATGTCTATAGTTCGTAAAATATAACACTAGTGGCTCTGTGAGCTGTAGACCTCGCGAGGATATATTATATATTATACAAATGGCTGATCTATGATTTTTTTACGTTTTCTACCCACATAACTCCGTCTTTTTTAAAATCCAAAAACTGTCTCGACAAAAAAAAATCTATTAATTTATCGAACCTCACGAGAATCGGGTTGAGAAACGCGACCTGTAGAGGTAAACAAACAGACAGATTGACATACAAAAGCAATTTTGTCCAAGCTGAAACGGACTATGCGTACAGTGCGACACAAAAGGGTAGACGTTAAAATAATTATGAAACTAGTGACACACTGCCTAGTCAGCAACTTAGGTGAAACGGCGTGTGGCCGAACTGCGACATGCCAGTCTTCCCGTATACGCGCGATCGAGTCGCCGTGCTCTCAGCTAACGTTCCCTTGCGCGCGCTGTGTCATTACGTCATACATTGCTTTCTGTGTTTAATAATGTGCGGACAATAATATAACCAGTTAACTTATTTTGGACTTTAATTTCCTGTACCCGAAGTAGGACACTTACCCTTCTGTCAGCAAGTTTACTAGAGTCAGATTAATTAAGTTATCCTACTAAATCACACATACCAACACACATTACTTTATCTATATTACAACAAAACCATTCTTTTTTATTTATTTATTAAATAAATGTTGTCTATGTCCGTGTGGTGACGGCAGGGTAGAATACATTAGTCACCAACCCCTACTCTTCCCGTGGGTGTCGTAAGAGGCGACTTAGGGACTACACATTGAACAGGGAACGGGCAGCAGCGCTCTCTGATACAGTAACCTTTTAATCTGCGATCTCCAACCCGCCTGCCAACCGTGGAGATTATGGCAAAGTGGAGGAGGCTCATAGTCCAGCAGTGGACTGTAACGGGCCGTTGATTTGATAAATAAAAATAATAAATAAATAAAAATTGTATTTCCAAAAAAAAGACATGTTCTTATTATAAAAAATCTGCCAAACTGCATGGCGGTTTGTAGGCAGAAAAATACTCCCTTCTACACATTTGAAACACATCTTAAGTTTACTGCACTAAATATATATCTATTCTATTTTAACCTATTGTTGTTATTTTAGCATACTATACACATGTTTTACAAAATTTGTAGCAACCACTCACAATTTTTTTTCTTAAAGTAATTTTTGGTAGCACAATTCATCTTAACATCCTTAGACAGTTCGTTATATATTTTTGGTATGAGGTATTTCCTGGTCCTTCGACCGTAACAATTGTTAGCCCTAGGTACAACAAGCATCTTATTTTCTACTTGTCTTGTATGTACATTTGGATGTGTCACCGGCACTTTAAATTCATCATTATTAAAACCTTCCAGTGCGATTAATAGCGATACCTTGTCATGGATTGGAAGTATTTTACATTTAAGATACAATTTGTCGTAGTCTGAATTACATTCATTTTTGACGTGCTTATCTACTAGTTTTTTCATTAATCTTATCTGAATCGATTTTATTTTATCTAAGTAAGTTTGGAAGGTACGGCCATAGATACTTAATCCATATGAAAGTATCGGGTCAACAAGTCCATAATACAATGTAAACATAGTAGCTCTGTATGTGAGAAAACTGAGGTGATAGAATTTTACATGATATGATTTAATTTGTATTGAAAAACGTCGTACAACACATGGATCTTAGGTTTTATAACAAACTCGTGACATTGGCCCCGATTCACACCGTCACGCTCTAATCCTTAATTTGAGTTAGTCTGTCCTTTTTACCTTTTAAAGATTGAAAAGGGACAGGAGATGGCCATTCTAATATTAGAGCTGTCAAACATCGAATTTGAACCTTATGGCCGTGTCGTTTGCAAAATTTTAGAGAGCACTTAAAACATGCGACTTAAAAATCTCTTAAACTGACAGCTATGCCCTTATTTTAGGTTATCATTCGTTCAAGTTAATATCATTCGTTCATCACCTCTCTTTCATTGGTCATAAAAACGAAAAGGATAGCTGGATTTTAAAATTAGAATTAGAGCATGACGTCCCGAATCGAGGCCATTGTAAACCCTCGCCTAAAGTCACCTCGTTTGTAATATGCCACCTACGATCCTTGTATCGTAATGTACTATTTTTTAATTGATTATAAAGGACGGAAGCAGCTTACTGCGTGAAGTGTGACATACAGTTTGACAACGAAAAGCTTCTGAAGCAACACGTCTATACTTCCGTCAAACATGCCAGCGAACGGAAACCCCTACCGTAAGCACACAATTCATATATTATTACTAGGGTTACTATACTATAGGAAGAGCTCTGACAGATTATAATTTTAAAAACTATTTTATATTATTTCGTTTATTTATTTATTACTATATAATGATTGTATGACCTTTATTTATTTATTTCGGTTTAAAGCATTTTATCCCCCTGCCAGGTGGACTGATGACCTGAAGAAGGTCGCTGGTGGTGGCTGGATGAGGAAAGCGGGTGATCGTGCGCTTTGGCGTACCCTTGGGGAGGCCTACGTCCAGCAGTGGACTGCAATAGGCTGATTGATTGATTGATTGAAAGCATTTTATGGTTTATAAACTGAATGGCTCCGATTCGGGAAGTCTTTAGCCTAGAATCTAGGCAATGGATCGTGTAAGGGACGAGCCGATACTACACTCTCCCCCTCCGCATCATCTCGCCCAACGCATCATCATCATCATCCGACGCATCATCTCCGCATCAGAGGCCAGCTTGGGATGGCCTCGGGATCAATGATTTTTCGTGTCCGACCCCGGGGCCGTCAAATAGTATGAAGTGGCTATGTGTGCCTTATACCTATCGCATCGTAAGAATGCCGTTCTGACTGACAGCTGTCATACACTTACAATTTTTCTTCTGTCTCTTTTGCACCATTTGGTTTTCATATTTCCTGCCTGCTGTCAGGACGGCATTTTTACGATGCGATTGCTGTAGTGGTTTTTTTTTCGCAGTTCAAAGTCAAAGCCGAAGGTGCCAGAATGCCACAAGTGTCCGAGCTGTCCGAACTCTTATAGTAACGCGTGGTCTCTAAGGAACCACCACGCCTTTGTGCACGAGATGGAAATAAGGTTCTACTGTGACCAATGCGACAAGGTGCGTCCTTTTACTTGGTATATTTAAGTACTCATGTATGGCCGACCGAGGTAAGTTTTTCGTGCGTCGAAAAGTACGTTAAGCCAATGGTCCTGGGTACAAAGTTTCTGCAACATTGAATGAACGCTCAGCAAAAGTAATCAGGACCTATATACCTTGATTTTTAGTTCCGTGGAATTTTGTTGGCTTTTAAAATGCATGGAACCAAAAAAATAAAGGTGTTCTTAATCTAACATATTAGCAATGCTATTAAAATAACAATTCTTCCATGGAAACTTCACTTTAATTTTGTATTGTATGGCCACAGATAAAAAAGCACAGCGTAAACCATACAAGATTCAAATAGAGTTTGCACAAGCCACTGGAATTGTTATTTTAATTGCATTGTATGTAAATTATGATTTGCCTGTCTTGTTATAATAGTGATAACGGAAATGTACATGTGAAAAAAGGTTTGCGACAAGCGACCTGAGAACTGTCAGAATTCTACGGAATTAAAAATCAAGGTATAGTTAAATTTTAAATTTTGGAGCTTTTCTTCCAAATGGTTTCCTTGTTGATTTCTTTTGCTATGGATTCAATAATAGTTTTCGGTGGAGAAATTTACTTATCTCTCTGAAAAACAGCTTTTTTGTTGTTAAAGAGAAAAAACGATTTTCCGCATTTAGTGAATTCAAATCATGTTAAGAATTGTTATTGTTACAGGCTTTCCCGAGAAAAGATGGCTTACAAGCACACATGAGGCGACACGAAGGTTACGTACACCCAAAAGACAAATTTTGTCACTTCTGTGGACTGGGGTTCAGCGTAAGTATTAGTAGTAATGTACCTTGTCCATTCGGGGTTCGATCCCCACCACGTACCAATTTGTTTTCTAATTTCGAATTCATATGTACTTACGGTGAAGGAAAACATCGTGATGAAACCTGCACACTCCTGCGAGGAAATTCAAAGGTTGTGTGTAAAGTCGACCAATCCACACTGGGCCAGCGTGATCGAGTAAGGCCTGATCGCCCTAGTTCAGGGTAGGCTCGAGCCCGTCTGTGGGAGCGTACATGAGCTGTTGATGATGACCTTATGTCCAAGGTGTCGACTTCTTAGTGGTAAGTCAGTCGAGCATTAGCAGTTTTGGCAGAATATGTGGGAATTGTTTAGTTATTTGGACACCTTTATTGTAAATAATAAATATTTGAATTTTGAATTTGAATTAATTTTTTGATAATTTACTTACTTATTGCAAAGTGTATAAAACAAAACAAACTAACGGAAATACAAGTTTGATTTGCAAACTTACTGCTGCGGTTGATTGTGCATACAATGAAAACATTTATGGAACAAAATCAGCTTTCTATTTGCAAAACATGTGCTGGTTATTTGTGGGACATCATATTTTTCATGCGGTCCCAAACGAACAAAATGGAATGGACAATTTTTGTTTTTTTTGTTAATAGTGCGCTTTTGCGCCATTCCAATACTTATTCACCATCCATGAACGAACAAACAGCCTCCGTGGACCAGTGGTCGAGATGTCGACGCCATCACGGAGGCTCCGGGTTCGATTCCCGGTGGGGACACTGTCAAGCAACAATCTCTTTGTGAGACTTTCCCCAGTTTGGTTAGGACATTGCAGGCTGAATCACCTGATTGTCCGAAAAGAAAGATTCCGTGCTTCGGAAGGCACGCTAAGCCGTTGGTCCTCGCTACTATCTAGTCACTACACGAGCCATATGGGCGTGGGCTCTATGACACTGACACCAGGGTTTGTGAGGTCGGTTGTCGACCTTACGACCCACACGATGAAGAAGAAGATCCATGCATTTATATGATTTTTTTTTGCTTTTTTTTTTCTCTTCTTTTGGAGTTCGCCGCTTTGGCGCCCCTAACGAGGACCAGGAGATCCTTTTTTTATTCACCCGTACACCTACTTTAATACATTCGAAATCACGACAAACGTACGCAATTTCCTAAAATTAGTATTATTTGTTCGCCGTGTGGTGACGGCAGAGTAGAATACATTTTTCACCAACCCCTACTCTTCCCGTGGGTGTCGTAAGAGGCGACTTAGGGACTACACATTGAACAGGGAACGGGGAGCAGCGCTCTCTGATAGAGTAACCTTTTAATCTGCGATCTCCAACCCGCCTGCCAAGCGTGGAGGTTATGGCAAAACCAAACACTTAAGTGGAGGAGGCTCATAGTGCAACAGTGGACTGCAACGGGCCGGTGATCTTGATGTTGAATATTTTAGATATTTCATTTCGTGAATTCTACAACGACCGACCACTCGTTTTTCGACTTCTACTACAGACTTACCAACATAAAGAAATTGACAGAACAGCTCTCGTCTTGTCATTGATTTATATTCCGTTCGACGGAAAGTTTTGCGATTCTTAATAGGTTTTTAAAATTGGTATGGAATGTCAGTCAACCGTTTTGAAATTGTAATGCGTGAAAAGATTTAGTTATAACGGGGGATTTTCTGACAACTCTGTAAAAGATAAAAATAATAGTTGTAATTAAGACGATAGATGGCGCCGGGTGTACTTCGTGGATTCTTTTTTTTTAATCCTTTTATGGCCCTGGGTGACTCGCCGGATTTCTTCGGATCCACGAATCGTCAACGCTATATTCAAATGATGTGCCGTTCCCGGTAAATTACTTTTGTGTGGGAATATTCCCTTGAGAACTTAAACAATTGGAAAGTTGTCAAAATCTTCTATTTTTTTTATATATTTATATGTCACAATATTAAGTTTTAGGAGACAAATCACAAGTAATATTTGAATACTTACTAACCTAAGAGATTTCGTATATTCCCAATGTTACCGGGAACAATCACCGGAAATTTCCCACATGCCTGGGAATATTCCCAAAACTCCCAAAAAATGGGAATATTCCGAGGAATATTCCCAGTGTTTTTAGGAATATTCCCAATGTTTCCGGGAATATTCCCGGGCAGATTCTGAAAGTTTTAACTGTATTTTAATAAGAGAAAAAGAAACACTGACGTTTAATTTTGATAGTTTTTATTCATGTGTGTACAAATATGCGTTATCAATATAATCAACAATTAAACATCAATAAAATTTTAGTATTAACAATTTTAAGTATACTAAAATAATTAACAAATCACAGAACGATCAACAAAGTTATATTATGTATAAAACAAAGCAACTTTTTTAAAATCCGACCACAAAGATCCAGATTTGTTTTTAAATATAAATAAAATTTCAGTATTATAAAATTTAAATTATACTAAAATAATTAACAAATCACAGAACGATCAACATGTTTTTCATAAGTTATAGGTATAAAGCAAAGCAACTTTTAAAAGCCGACCACAAAGATTCAGATTTATTTTTAACAACGAGGTTTGTATGTTTAAATACGTGCACCAAGTTACAAATTAAATAACAGGTAACTAAAAAAGGACGCTTTCATTGTTTGATGACCTTGTTGCCACTCAAATAAAGAGATTCGCAAATAAAATGTTTTTTAAAGAGGAAGCGAGACAGTTTATCCACATCTTACAGTCAGCAATGAACAGGCAAACATCTACTTGGCTGTATGTAACTAACAAAACGACTAATACCTATAGTACCTATCTGTAATAAAATTACAGTTTTCTATAGTACCAAGCTAAGGCGCGAAAAGAAAAAAAGGCAGACATCAAGGGTCATTTCTGTGTCTGGATATTGAATATTTGTCTATCTTTGACACCCATACTCGTAGTACAGGCCTTGCCTAGTTTTGGATCAGATGACCGTGAGTGAAATCTCTCACTTAAATAAAATAAAATTGTCTATGTCAAAAATAATCAATTTTGCAAATTAAATCATACTAACCAAACCAGCCAACCAACCAACCAAACTAAATTAAAACACTAGGTAAAGAAAGAATTCAATATATTAAATGTTTCATGTGTAGGGGAATATTCCCGGGAACATTGGAAACTTTTGGTAACTTACCGGGAATATTCCCATAGGGAAAATACTGGGAATGGGAACATTCCCCACGGCACATCTATAACGCTATCTATCGAAATTTTATGAAAAATTTTTTTTTAATTGGCTGTCGGTTAATCCTCCATTCAAAATGAATTACGTGTGTGAATTGTTTTCGAATGCGGATCGCAAATTCACGAGTGATTGAAGAATGCGTCTGCAACAAAGCAGTGGCCCAACCGACGCGACGCGACTACTGCGTGAAAATCTAACTCACTCGCCCGCGTGTTAACTTCTCTCAATGGCATAGCCACGGGGTCTCATTTCATAGTACGGAAATTTGGTTCTAAATTATTGATGACATCTAGTGACAACATTGACACTACGTAGAGTCTAAGCAATCGTTGTCATTTGCAGCGCTATCTATCGTCTAATAGTTATATTGTTTGTGACATATCACACATACAGCGACATCTATTATCTAATAATTTTAATATAGCTCTTGACACAGCGATGTTTTGTTTTTGCATTAAAACATTTGTAATGTTTTTGGATAGTAGTAACACGAATTTGTGTATAGTGTAGACGTGGTGTAGACCAAAACATTCGCAGGACTTTACGCTGTTTATACTAAATGGCTGCATTTAGTTTTATCTAGTGATAAAAAGCAAAAGCGAAATACTCCAGAAAAATCGTCAACTTGGCACTAGATGGCGTATCTTCGCAGTTTTGTAGGTCAGTGCGCACGTAGCACCATCTAGTGAGCTAATGGAGGAAACAAAATAGCCCGAAGAATAGCCCGAGTTTTGAGGGTACAGTTTTTTTGTATGAGATGAGGCATCTGTCTGTACGTAGTATTATATCATCTGTGGCATAGCTATATAGTTATGATAATATTTATTTTTCCAGACAAGAAGGATTCTCATCCACCACATCCGCACGCACACCGGCGAGCGTCCATTCGCGTGTCCGCATCCGCACTGCGGCAGAAAGTTCGCGCAGAAAGCCGCCATGCGCGCGCACGTCAAACATATACACGAGAAGGTGCCGAGGCAGCCCGCGACATCTAGCGGGAACACTTGAAAACATTCCATTTTAATTTTATGTACGCCATATTATGATACTGGCCCCGATTCACACAGTCATGATCTAATCCTAATTTTAAAATCCAGCTATCCTTTTCGATTTTATGACCAATGAAAGAGAGGAGATGAATTCAGATGAACGAATGATATTATTTTGAATGAATGATAAACTAAAATAAAGGCATAGCTGTCAGATTAAAAAGTTTTTAAGTGCTCTCTTAAATTGTGCAATCGACGCGGCCATAAGATTCAAGTTCGATGTTTGACAGCTCTAATATTATAATAGCTTCCTCCTGTTCCTTTAAAAGGTGAGAAGGACACACGAACTTAAATTAAAAATTAGAGCGTGACATCACTGAGAATTAGCCTCATTGTCAAATTGGGGTTATAATGAGGCTAATTCTCCAATCATTTGACATGCTCTAATCCTTAATTTAAGTTCGTCCGTCTTTTTCACCTTTTAAAGAATGAAAAGGAACAGGAGTTGGCCATCCTAATATTAGAGCTGTCAAACGTCGAATTTGAACCTTATGGCCGCGTCGATTGCACAATTCAAGAGAGCACTTAAAACAAGTGACTTAAAAATCTCTTAATCTGACAGCTATGCTCTTATTTTAGGTTATCATTCGTCCAAATTAGCATCATTCGTTCATCTAAATTCATCACCTCCGTTTCATCTATAATATAAAAATGAATCGCAAAATGTGTTGGTAAGCGCATAACTCAACAACGCCTGGACCAATTTGGCCAAATCTTTTTTTAAAATGTTCGTTGAAGTTCAAGGATGGTTTTTACGGGGGTGTAGGGTAGGTGTAGGGTAGGTGTAGGGTAGGTGTAGGTGTAGGGTAGGTGTAGGTTAGGTGTAGGTTAGGTGTAGGTTAGGTGTAGGGTAGGTGTAGGGTAGGTGTAGGGTAGGTGTAGGGAAAAATGGCAGGACAACGTCTGCGGGGTCAGCTAGTTGGTCATAAAAACGAAAGGGACAGCTGGATTTTAAAATTAGAATTAGAGCATGACTTCCCGAATCGGGGCCAATGTATGTTTGTTTTAAGAATAGTGAATGGGTGAGATGAACGAATGGTGTATTGATTGAATGAACGATAACTGTAATATTACATTACAGCTTGTCAAGAATTTGGCGTTCCACTGACGGCGCTAGTAGTCATATAAAATGGTATTTCAGTACCGCGTGTGAAACAACAAGCATTGAGGAACTGTTAAAATATAGTTCGTTTTCTTGCCACGCGCCAACTTATACTTGAGTCTGTAATGAAAAGCGGCGCTAGTAGTCATGAAAAATCGTATCACAGTTCTGAAAGTTGAAACCATAGCTCCATAGTAAGTAATGGCTATTTTAGCTATTAGATACACCGGTAGGTCTTTAATACACCCGCCCCCGCTGCATGGCGACCATAGATAAAATAAGCCGCGCGACATAAAACGTAACCGACAATAGTAACGTAGTTCTTATCTTCGCGCGACATAAACTTGGATACTATATTGGCGGTCACTTTATATGTCGCGCTTTATTTTATCGACGGTCGTCATGCAGCGGGGGCTGGATCTGGCAATATTCAGCTGTCAGTTGTTTCACGTGATTTTAAATAGCAGCCATTATTTAAAATAAAATAAAAATAGCAGCTGTAGCTGTAAACTTTACCGAAAATATTGTAATATGTTTTACTATAAGCTTTATTGTGTATCTAAGTAGGTTTAAAATTATAGAATTAAAAATTTTATGTTTTAAAATAAATTTGATTGAAACACTTTTTTATTTCTTATATTGCAAGAAACACTTCGGTCAAATTCTTTGGATTTTACAATTAAGTACATTACATTTAGGCATGCAACATGATTCAAAGATATTTAGTTGCGACACACAGGTAATACAAAAGATAACAATGCCAATAAATGGTAAAGTCCACCAATAAATTCATGGGAATTCAAGATTTGATTAGTCAAACTAAAATTACTAAAAATATACATGCATACTGATAATGTAAATAAAGTAGTTATTATGTATTATTATGTCAAATTATGTAGGTAGGTACTATTAGGAAAATACAAATATTCGTTAAATTGGAACAGAGATACATTTCAGTAGCCAGTCCTGTAATCAATAAATTCTCTTACGGGATAATAAGCTTTTTCATTTAGATATTTAAACATTGAAGTATAATGTAAGTAATAATAGCTCAATGTATTTAAATAGCTTATTCTTAAATCCAAACATGATCTATCATCGCACTTCCTCATGTCCTGGGGGCCGTTTCACGAAGCTACAAATTACAAGTACAATTCGATGTACATTGCGTAAAGTTAGTATCTCCTTCGGTGTCTTATTTGGTAAACAAACATGGCGATAAGGTGACCATAGACACAAAATAGTGCTTTCAAATAATAGATTTCATTGATTTAATTGAATGTAATTGAATTGGTGATTAATTGTAATTGGTGATTACAAGCATTTCGGAATATCCTACGTCGTATATCTCTTACTCTAATTTGTCATCATTGACGTATTTATTGTAGTGATGGGTTAACTCGCTTTGTCTAGAGTAGGTCGAGTTGAAATGGTAGCCAACTCGAGTTGACTCGACTCGAGGCGGGCGGCGGCGGCGGCGGCGCGGCGCGTGAGTGCGACGTGGGGCGCATTCCGAATCAGACTTTCAGCACTGTCAGCGATCAGAAAAGCAAAAAAGTATGAGTTATGACAGCTGACAGTAATTCGGAACGCGATTACGGGTGCTTAAATCGATTTCAGCGCACTCAAAGCGCGTACCGAATTACTGTCAGCAGGCGAAACCCATACAATCTGATCGCTGACGGCGCTGACAGTTTGATTCGAAAGTCACTTAAGCGTGTATCGGAACGCGCCCGTGATTCATTCATTATAACATTTAACATACATTTTTTAATTGCAATGGATAGAGACATCACGTCTGACCACTTATTTGTCGAATCTATTTTTCTCTGTCTACTTATATTTTTAAAGATTCAACCAGTCTATTCCGATTAAATAATTGAATTGTGTATGAGTGCATGATATACCTCATCTCTAAAATCCAAAGATAATGCAGAGATACCCGATCGAAATATGGTTTGAGGTTAGAACGATGTATTGATAATTTTGCGAAAAACTTAAGTTTTCGATGATTAATTCTAACAGAATTTGTGAGTGAATGCTTGATAAGTGTTTGTTTCAGGTGTATTAATATTTTGGGCTAGTTCTATAGTGTGATCAGCCCGTAAACTTGAGATTTTGTCGAGGTAAGTGGTTTGTTTACCAAATAAGACACCGAAGGAGATACTAACCTTAGACAAAACGATAAGGTACTGAATGGATTGGATGTAGGTGATTTCGATCACATATTTTTCGCTATGAATGACCGTTCTTCTTTTTTCCTATCCCTCCAGTTTCTCAAAGTTTGTCCACGTATGTCCTGTCGCATTATGAATCCTTTTGTTTATTGTAATGTATTATCTTCATTTATTTATATTTTCCCCTGTATCTACCCATTTGGAAAAGACAGGACAGGGTAGAAAAGAAACCCTGTCCTGTCTTTTTCCAAATTATTCCGTTGATCTTGACACTGGCACAAAGTTAATCTAGTGTAAAAAAAAAAAAAAATTGTCTGCCAAATAAGCGAGAATCGCAAACTAGAATTTCTATCCCTGCGTTCCGAGACGCGCTGAAATCGATTAAAGCACCCGTAATCACGTTCCGAATTACTGTCAGCTGTCAAACCCCCTACGTTTTTTGCTTTTCTGATCGCTGATAGTGCTGAAAGTCTGAATCGGAATACGCCCTATAAAGAATACTACCCTGCATTCCGAGACGCGCTGAAATCGATTAAAGCACCCGTAATCGCGTTCCGAATTACTGTCAGCTGTCAAAGCTCATACGTTTTTTTGCTTTTCTGATCGCTGACAGCGCTGAAAGTCTGATTCGGAATAGAGTATAACGTAACGCGAGAATACAAAACGCAACTGTCAGATTCAGATATTATGATGGTCGGTTGTCCTCGTCGAAGATTGATCTTATTTTTCCGAAGTTTTTCAGTTAATTTCATTGGTTTTCATAGTATTTTATGAATTCGTTTTTATTATAATAGAACTTTTAAAACCTACTAAGCACTTGTGTAAATTGGAAATCTACCAAATTTGTTTACAACGGACAGAAAATTATTGACTTTCTGAAGCGATGTAATTGACCCGAAGATAAGTGGTTTTAATATTTCAGCCATATTTCCCGTGTATAGCTCCAGATATATCAGTTGACATGGTCAAACTGAAACAAGGTAAAAGAATGGTTTGTACCGTCTTGTTACACCTTACTCATATAATACGTCTTTTAGTGCTATGTCTAAACTGCATTCTATGCATGCAAAATAGTAGAGTGCTAGAGTAGCACCTTATTTTGTTTTGTTTTAAACTACCAGAACACCAACACTGTGTACCGTGTAGCTTGCTTCGCTCGCCTAGCTCCCTCCGCCATCCCTTTCTAACCTTAAATCGGGGTGCCCCGAACTCCCGTGCTCGCTACGCTCGCACCCACCCTGACTAGTCTCTATCACAGCTAGAGCGACTTTTAGCAGCTTTTTATGTTCGAAAATAATAATTCTTTTGATTAGGTATTTAGTAAATATATAATGGCTAGTCCAATAAGATATATTCTACGTGGCTGTATGATGATAGAGGAACTTACTATCCACAAAAAGATAAAAACACTAAAATACTAAATTTATCTATTTTAATTTTTTTTTTTCGAAAACTATAAATTTCCTAAACTTGAAACTTTGCACAAATGTTCCATAAATATAGATCTCTTTACCAAAACTAAACTTTACGAACCCCAAAGCATGGGCTAATAAAGTACAGTTTAGCCCCAGTTTAATTTAATTTAAAAAGATTACTTTTTGGTTAAAGTCAAAACTGAGATTAAGTAGATAAACAAACAAGAAGCAAGAAGCATTTTAGTAATACAGCTTACCAAATAAGATAAGGATAACGTTGGGATTCTTTTTATTTCACTTTAAGTTTAAGTAAGTATAGTGTCAAGTCTTTTTATCGCAAAACTCAATTGTAAAATAAGTTACAGAAGCTATCAAAGTAATAACTTTATAATTTTTTTTTTTAATTAATATTGTTTGAATACAATAACATTAAAATTACCATTACATTATAACTTCATATTGTTATGTGAATTGGAATGTATAGACTACATTAGACTGTTTTACGGAGTTTCCCTACAAATATTTCGCCAGTAGCAAGTGGCTATGTACTAGCTAGCTACATTGCATTTGACTTTTTTATGGTGATTTTGCTATCAAATTACTGGAGGTTTTTTACTGACACAGCATCCTAGTCTTAAGATAAGGGTTGTTGTGTATCTCATGTTACTTACTTAGCAAAACCACTTGGTCTTGATACTGGAAAAATGCTTATAGTTAAACACCATAAATAAAAATAAGATTTAGAATAATATTGACTGTGAATTTCAAAATAAATTATAATATGCAAAATCATAAGTGAGCTATTTCACAGTTTCAGGTACATAGTTTCAAGAAGAAAAACAAAATACACAGTGCAACCTCAAAATGGTGAATTTGAATGATCAAGAAACAAAACACAGTCAACATAACAACAAAACAATAACAATAAAACCATGCTCACTTACGAAGATTCCAAAAATCTATGTCAAAGATGAACCTCCTATCTCAGATATATTATCAAACAAAATGATGATTAAATGTGAGCCGGTTGATGATTTGGATTGTCAAGAAACAAAATCCAATCAAAATGTAATGATACAACTACCAACATTTATAAATACTGTTGAGAATGAGGACTCTTGGCCAGTACCTTCATCGACAGTTGTAATAAAACATGAGACTGATGATGATAAAAGACTTGAATGTAGTGACGATGAAGGGGATCATAAAATAGACAGAACTAAAATTATGCTTGACAATGTTCTACAGAACATGTTTGTGGCAAAGGTAAGATATGATATTGTGATGTTATGGAATTTTTGCTTAAAATATATATTGCTAGTAATTAGCATATTAAATTTTAAATAACACACTAATATTATAAATGTAAAAGTATTCTTAGATGTTTGTTACACTTTCATGCTTAAAGTACTGAATGGATGTGGATGTTTAGAATGGAGATAGTTTGTACCCTGGATTATCGAACCTGCTCACAAAATTTCATGAGAATCGGTTGAGAAACGCGACCTGTAGATGAGAACAAACAGATTGACAGATAGACATACAAAAGCAATTTTGGTCAAGCTGAATCGGGGACGATTCGCGCTCGCTTTTCCCCTGGAAATTATATTTTTCTATAAAAATAAGTGGTTTGAACTCTCTATACTTCTTGGACAATAATCTATCTATCTCTCTCTCTGCTCTGTGCAAATAACTGATTGACTATCATAATCCATCACTTACGCGTTTGTAATTGTATGTTTGTATTATTTTAGTTCTTATTTCTTTGGTTATGAAAGAAATTAGAAGAACACAAATATGATAAGATACAATGTAATGTTAAGAAAATGAATCCCTAAATATATATTTCTAATTTCAGGAGCAAAGACCAACAGTCACCACTAGCCATCCAATGACAGTTGAACTACCTGCACCTATTGATACAATAGTTTATGTTAAAAATTACAATTCTTTCCCAAAGCCTTTGCTAACAGAAGAAATAAGCATTAAAATTGAATCAGTTAATGACCTGGATGATAAAATAACAACATCAAGGCAGAATATTATAGGGGAAATACCACCATCTATAGATCCAACAATTCCTGTTGATGAGGATGCCGATGATGAGGAGACAGACTTAAATAAAAATATGTTTGTAGCAAAGGTAATTTAAGTTGATAAGCGTTATATTGGAGTAAATTCAGAGTTTGTGCGTGTTCTGAATGCAGGGATAGTGTATGTAACTACTACAGCCTTGCATTCCGACCGCGCGCGGACTTTTGTTGACAAAACCTCTAGTGATAGCTCAGCCTATGCACTGAACAGGTTTTGTTTTAAAACTTTTCCAAAAATCTTAAATATGATATTTTACTTTACTTACAAACTAATGCTGACCAAGTTAATTTGTAAGATTTGTTTTTTTACGACATATTACAATGGATCATCAACAGCTCATATACGTCCCCTCCGAGGGGCTCGAGCCTACCCTGGTTTAGAGCGATTAGACCTTAGTCGACCACGCTGGCCCAGTGCGGGTTGGTCGACTTCACACAACCTTTGAATTTCTTCGCAGCAGTGTGCAGGTTTCATCACGATACAATGGATATTTTAGCTTTATTGATGGATAATAGTAGCAGATCGCCCCATTCACAAACTCTTCACGCTATTGAAATTCGTCCGATTCGCATCTTGTCCCATTCGCAAGTCGTCCCAAGGACTTTAAATTCCAAAAACTGTTTACTAAAGAAAATGAGTTATATATGGGAATATGGGATTTCTCTACCTGGTTTCATATGGGAATATGAAACCAGTTAGAGAAATAAAAAGATTTTTCTTATTCTACGCTTCAGCCTCCAGCTCCTGCTGCTGAAGAAGTTTCTCCATCTGTGGAACAACCCGCAAGAGCCCAACCGGAGGCTGCCAGTGTCGGACACCAACCGGAGAAAAGACAGGAGAATACAGAAATGACTCCAGCACCAGTGTCTGTTGAGTAAGTCTCTTCTTTCTCCAATGTAGTCCTGGACGAGAAGCAGCAGCCCTAGATTTATTTACTGCTACCTCCTACTCAAAACTGAATATCCATGAGCTTGAATGCATTTTTATCTAGTCAACAGTCCACTTGCGCGTGCGCACGTTACAAATCCGGTAAGTAAACTTACCGTCGACTGTTGAGTGGAATATTTTTCTTTTTATATCAACGCGTGTGTTTTGGTGTAAACCGTAAACTTAAAAAAGTAAGTAAGTAAATAATTTATTTACTTTACAAATATATTTACAAAATTTGTTGTTCGCTATAATATACTAATGAACTATTAATATTTGTAAAGGCTGGAGCCTAAAGTAGGATAACCTGTATTTTAGGACTCCAGGCCTCCATTTACAGTAACATATGGTTAATATTATTATAGAGTGTAGGTATGGTGACAACATTGACTTTGAAAGGAAAAAGTGATCTAATCAAAGAAAAAAAAATTGGAAGAAGAAAAAAAAAAATAACAAAATGAATGTTTCGTGTGTGTGTGTGTGCGTGTATGTCTTTGTGCGAGAGTTGTAAGAGTCCAAATCTAAACAACAACTATGCAACGACTTCAAGAAGTTTTTCGGTCTATAATTTAAAGTTAGCAACCAAGTAACTACTGCATTCTTGCATTGGTAATTGTTCATAGGATATATTTTACTTATTAGGTTACACCTTGGTTACACTTATTATGTAAGTATGAGCCAAGGAAAGTGAAGTATCTTTTTGCAAAGGAAGTTCTATGAGCTCTGGCAAGACAAACAAGATCGAGCCTTCTTTTGTTTTGAGAGAATGATGGTTCATATGTTAGAAGACTGTGTTTTTTTTTTGTAACAGTGGTGGCGATAAATAGTTGTCGTACGTACTGTTAGGACCTTGCATTCATCATATAGCTCAAACTAGCATGGTTTGTGTTTAAAAAAATGTAACAAAGTCCAGATTCCAACGATGTTGCATTTTCGCAATTTTCGTGTAGTCATCATAAAATTAAATAAATCATTTTGGACATTGATTTTCTTATCCAGACAAAAAACTGATGTAACGGAGGAAAAGAAGAGAGATATTCGCTATCGTCATCCCCATAATGTCCAATGCGACGAATGCGGTAAGAATTTCCGAGGCAAATTCTACGTACGGCAACATATTATGTAAGTATAATACTGGTACTATACTCAGGTAGTTTAGGTACTTCTTATTTTCTTCTACTCGTGTAGACTTAAACCGGTTCAGACCAGTAATTGGCCGCATCCACAGCTCTTTGGTTGGCCTTATCTAAATCTGCCATTGTGCAAGAGACAGGGCAGTCAGGACAAGACAGCAGATGCTCCATAGATAGCTACACCTGTCACTGCTAGAGAAGCCCCATTTCTTTGGGTTTTCCCTGAATCTGCCTACACCTGCCCGGATTCGGTTCAGCGCCTTCCAAGTTGCCCATGGTAGGTTGTGTCTGGGAGGCAGGTGTTCTGCAAGTGGGATCCCGTCTTCGATTTCTTGGAACTTCTCTGCCCACTTCTCCAGCCTTGCCTTAGGTGGGTCTTGGTTGATAGGCGTTGTACAGTCGCGTACAACGCCTATCAATCACGTGTTTGGAGTTGAGTCATATCACGTGTTTTTATACTTTGAAATAACTTATTTTCTAATAGTAATTTTTCTTGGATTTTGTCTTAACGTTCAGGACTTTGTACAGGACTTGTGTCAATTGTCAAAACGGGCTGGTTTCCGCAACTCGACGTCTAATGCGCCTATTTTGCGTGTGGGTGGGAATGCAGTGTCATTCGAGCCAACCCAACTTCCAGGAAACCTAGCAGGCCTTTTACGTTACCGGTTATCCCTGGAAGGTCCCTCGCTTGACCGAGGTGTTTAGCCCTGTAGTCCGCCACTCCCGTGCACTCCATGAGGACGTGAGCAGCCGTTTCTTCTGCCTCCAAGCAGGCTCTGCAAAGGGGGCTGTCAGTAACACCTAGGACATATAGATGTTTGTTAAAAGAACCATGACCAGTTAGTTAATGCTGCAGTCACCAATCGCAAGCGTGGTTTACTTAGCCGAATCAAGGTCTTAGCGAGCCTGGCACTGGGGGACGGCAAGGCCAGCTTCGCCTGTCTACACTAATCATGGTTCGTCCAAAGAATGGCATGTTCGTTCCTAGTTGATTCTCTACACGTGTACGGGGCTTTATTAATATAAATAATAATATGCAATAAAGGTCATAATAATGAAAAGATATTTCAAAGTATAAAAACACGTGATATGACTCCACTTTTGCAAGTGACTGTACATCGAAGGAAGCTGCGGCGACTTTTAAGACGTGAAGGTGGTGGCCTGTGTCCATATAGAAGACAACAGACATCCGTCTGTTGTCTTCTGACTGCTTTCGTCTTTCGATTGCGCATACGATACCACGCCTAACGTCAGGAGGTGGGATTCCTGCGAGGAAGTACAGTTTGCTCAGTGGGGTTGGCTTCAGAGTACCCGTAACGATTCGACATGATTCATGCCCGTCTGTCTGTCTGTCCGTCCGCGGCTTAGCTCAGAGACTCTTAATACTAGAAGGCTGTAATTTAGCATGGATGTACATATTAATCAAGCCGACAAAGCTGAAGAATAAAATCTTATAAAGTTTTGGGTTCCTCTGGTGCAAGTGAAGTGGGGGTTACGTACCTACTTCTAAGAGTGAATCCCCCTTACCTACCAACGAAACCGTTGTATTTGGAAATGTGAAAAATTCACAGTAGTAGTGTATATTGATGAATTTAAAAGGAAAACTATCGACATCAAGTAGGCTTTACAGGTTATCGAATAAGTCATTATCATAATAGACCAACTTATAAAATGTACTTGTAATTTGGTACTACAAATATAATAAAAAAATATTTTTATGAATGTTAACTGTGTTACAGGTTAGGTACAGGCTAGGTAGTATTGGACAACTACGGAACCCTACACTTTGCGTGGCCCGACACGTTCTTGGCCCGACACGTTCTTGGTCCGACACGTTCTTGGCCCGACACGTTCTTGGCTGGTCATGTAGTTTATTTTGGAATTGAAAGGGATATGAGATGAAGGAATTATGTTTTACTATAACATTACCATAAACAATACCAACCATCTTATGCATAGATCATCAACATAGAAGCTAAATGCCAAGTCATATTATGTCAAATGTGTTATTGTGCGCAGATCGATTTGTATTAGGTATTGTATTGGGTATTGTTGTATTAGGTCGTCCCGTTTGCACCTTGTCCAATTCACAACTCGCTCAAGGACGAATAAAATTTTCTGATTATTTGTTAATTATTTAACTGTTAAAATTTGACCCTAGGATGAATTGCAAATAGGACAAGCTGCAAAAGGGATGCGTTGCGAATAGGACGATTAGCGACAGCATAATGAGGTTGCAAATGACTAGCTTACCAATCCTGTTTTGTTTTTAATTTTAACCTTGAATGTTCTATGCCTCTTATCTTGGATGAAAAAAAAATATTTTTTTATGTATCTATCCTATTTTTAATTCGCAGGTCAGTCCACTTGAAAGTCCTTGAGACGTGCGGTGTATGTAACAAGAGTGTGGGAGTGTGCTACCTGAAGCGTCACATGAAAATGCACCAGAAAAGCGTTTACTGCGAGCCTTGCTCCGAGTGGTTCAGCCTCTCGAGCTACAAGGTGCACATGAAAACGACGACGCACGTCACGCCCGAACACTACAGGTAGGCTTTAACTATCCAACCATTCATCAACAGCTCGTTATTACACGACTGTCCAAAAAAAGTAGTGTAATGTGTTTAGGGTTCATGAATGTATTAAGATTCTTTGTTCCTCCATAACTTCTAAATACCTGGATAGATGTATGGGATGTATGGGGTATCGTTAGCTTAGCATCCTTACATCAGCCCGAGTGACACTGGCTTGTTTTAGGCAGGGCTGACGTGTTTTTAATATTTAGATGATTATTTAGTTAACATCTAGTATATTTACTTATTATCATCCCCACTGAGGGTCTCGAGCCTACCATGAAGGGCGATCAGGTCTTACACCACGCTGGCCCAGTGCGGGTTGGTCGACTTCACACACAATATTTGAATTTCTTCGCAGCTGTACATGTTTCCTCTAGATGTTTTTCCTTCACCGTTTGAGCGTCTTATAAACGTACTGTTACGAACGAGCGGGGTTCAGGGATTGGCAAATTTAATAACGAGAAATGGGTCCTTTGTTACCCCTTGTACACAAGCAACGTCACAAACGTCAATCAATCAATCGTCCACTGCTGGTAGGCCTCACCAAGGGCACGCCAAACCGTCATGTTCCACGTCTCGGCTTCTTGTGTCAATACGGGTAGGATACACTGATTATACACTCTGCTCTTCAGGCATTGCGGTAGTGGCGACGAGAAGATATGACGCAGTTTCCCAAATGCTGCCCAGCCCACCTGTACTCTTCTTGCGATTTCACGCTCGAAGTTGTCTCTACCTAACTGCAATGTCTACCTAATGTGTATTCTTGGACAGCTTCGAGCACTTCGCCATTGATCGAGATCGGTTCCGGAATTATTAGTTCGTTAAACATGACCTTGTCCAAGTTCATCCGGAGACTGTGCAGCTTTTTTTGCAGATCCTGCAACAATTCAGCCATTATCACCATGTCGTTGGCAAAGCCGAGGTGATTGAGATATTCGCCATTAATATTGATGCCCAATCCGTTCCAGTCTAAGGTTTTGAAGACATCCTCCAGTGCGTTGGAGAACAGTTTCGGAGAGATGACATCCCCCTGTCTCACTCCTCTGAGCAACTGGATGGGTTTTGTCTTATGACTCTGTACTTGGACGGACATCGATGCCATAATGTACAGGCTTCAGTACCTCCACGTATCGCCAATCGACTTGGCATCGCTGCAAGGATTCCAGAACAGCCCAGGTTTCGATGGAGTCGAAGGCTCGTAGTCCACAAATACACAGCGGCTGATTATACTCTTGCGACTTCTGTATAACCTGTCTCACTGTGTGGATGTGGTCTGCGGTACTGAAACCTTTTCGACACCCAGCTTGTTCTGGAGGCTGGAAGGCGCCAAATCTTGCGGCGAGACGGTTTGTGAGGACTCGAAAACAGCTTATAGATGTGGCTTAAGAGCGCGATCGGTCTGAAGTTTTTCAGGAGAGTTTTATCTCTTTTCTTGAAAAACAGCGCCACCATGCTCTCACTCCACGCCTTCGGGGTAGTTCCATTGGCTATGACGGAATTAAATAGCTCCTTTAGCTTTCTCAGTACAGGAGTACATGTCTGGGAGATCTTCAGTGAAGTGGCGTGTCAGTGTGGCTCTTGGGTCGTTCGCGTCAGGCGGAGGCTTTGAGGCATGCGAGGCATATAGACGGCCATAAAAGTCTTCGACAAACGTCACTAAACCGAAATTGGTGTCGATTCGGCATACGC
This sequence comes from Carpatolechia fugitivella, assembly GCA_951230895.1. Classification (NCBI taxonomy): domain Eukaryota; kingdom Metazoa; phylum Arthropoda; class Insecta; order Lepidoptera; family Gelechiidae; genus Carpatolechia; species Carpatolechia fugitivella. The sequence goes on from OX579672.1 coordinate 6,209,176, forward strand.
CCAACTAAACTAAACTAAAAATTAGTCCTGTCACTTTCTATCATTTTTAATAGAAAAGGGACCGAAGATCATCGGTTTTGTTTTTGTCTATGACTTCACGACTAACTGTCAATTTTAGTGGCTTTTTATTCGTCATGGTGTTAGGTAGGCACTAAAACAAGACTAAATTTGACAGTTAGTCGTGAAGTCATAGACAAAAACAAAACCGATGATCTTCGGTCCCTTTTCTATTAAAAATGATAGACTAATTTTAAGTTTAGTTGGGCGTATGCCGAATCGACACCATTAACAATTTTTCTTCGCTTTGTTCACTAGCACTTTAGCTTGCAATTTTATTTACTTCGGCTCTTGATATTGCACTGAACTCACACTGAACTTCCCGACTAGGCGGTCGCGGTCCTTATATACCCCTATGGCAGTACGAGAATGTTCCTATTTCAATATTCTTTTCGTTATTCAATCTTTTGAGTAGTGAACTTTCTCGTGTAGAACTTCTATAATAATCTTCTATTCAATTTTGACAGCCAGGTTTTTCGAATAGCGATTTTCCGACAGTCAATTAAAAAAAAAGTTCATAAAACTTCGGTAGATGGCGTTGACGATTCGTGGATCCGAAGAAATCCGGCAAGTCATTCAGGGCCATAAAAGGATTTAAAAAAAGAATCCACGAAATACACCTGGCGCCATCTATCGTCTTAATTAGAACTATTATTTTTATTTTTTAAAGAGCTGTCAGAAAATCCCTCATTATTGCTATTATAGTTGTTTTGACAGGATGCAAAAGTGCATTGTTTGTAACAGAGAAAAATAAAAATAAATTTAGGATGGTTGACCTGATACGAGTATGTAATTAATTGCGTTAGGTATTTTTTGAAAATGTATGTTACAATGCTAAACATGGAAGGTGCCTGGATGAGATTGCTGCTTGCAAAACCCCGTCTCAATAGAGTCAATACTCAACTTTTGTTTTGTAATATTATATTTTTTTATATTCTGTTCTGTGTATGTATTTTGTAAATCTTTGGCGTTACCAAAGAATATCTGCACCGGCTGCATAACCACCGTAGATAAAATAAACCGCGTGACATAAAACGTAACCGCCAATAGTAACGCAGTTCTTGTCTTCGTGTGACATAAACTTGGATACTATTAGCGGTCACTTCATATGTCTTGCAGTTTATTTTATCTACGGTGGTCATGCAGCCGGTGCTGTACTATATTTTTATTTTTACAGCCATGTATCATATTCCACGTTCTAGGCTGCACAGTGGTCCGCTCCCTCGCGAGCAATGCGGCGTGTGCGGCAAGATGGTTCGCGTCGACTTAGTAAAGGTTCACGCGCGCATCCACGAGCCGAGGGAACGGTTCTCTTGCGCAGCCTGCGACAAGACCTTCGCTAACCGATCAGCCTATAACCACCATCTTAAATACTCCATGCCTCATGCGAGCATGGACTTATGGAAGTGAGTTACATTGAAATATTGCAGTGAGTCGTATTTAATAGGTTTAGTTAATTGATTACCCTTCGCCCGCCAAGCGTCTTATACCTACCATCTCAAATACTCCATGTCTCATGCGAGCACGGATATATTGAAGTGAGTCTCATTGAAATATTGCAGTGAGTCGTATTTAATACGTTTAGTTAATTGATTACCCTTTGCGACAAGACCTTCACTAGCCGAGCGTCCTATACCCATCATCTGAAATACACAATGTCACACGCGAGTACGGACATATTGAAGTGAGTCACATTGAAATATTGAAGTAAGTAACTGATTATAGACGAACCAAGAGAGTGCCTTTCTTGCGCCGCCTGCGATAAGACCTTCGCTAGCCGAGCGTCCTATACCCATCATCTGAAATACACCATGTCACACACGAGTGCGGACATATTGAAGTGAGTCACATTGAAATATTGAAGTAAGTAACTGATTATAGACGAACCAAGAGAGTGCCTTTCTTGCGTCGCCTGCGATAAGACCTTCGCTAGCCGAGCGTCCTATACCCATCATCTGAAATACACCATGTCACACGCGAGTACGGACATATTGAAGTGAGTCACATTGAAATATTGGAGTACGTGATTACATACGAACCGAGAGAAAGGCTCTCTTGCGTCGCTTGCGACAAGATCTTCGCCAGTAGAGCGTCCTATACCCATCACCTCAAATACACCACATGCCAGAACGGATATAATGAAGTGAGTCACATTGAATTGAATTGGGTCCTATCATCGCAAATACACAATATATAATATTATATAGATATATTGAAAGAAGCCTCCACGCGTATCGCAATTGATAGTCTCTCCTAGTAATTCAAACCTTCGCAAGCCGCAACTCTTGCATAGGTAGCAGGTACCCCATGAAACACACATGATACAAACACAGACGTATTGAAAAGAATCTTATTGAATTGTAGCATTGAAAAGTGCAACGAGCGAACAATACACGAGCCGGCCAATAATCTAAAAATATACCTATGACAATTTACACAACATAGTAAGGCCTCTCGATAGCTCCTATAATGAGCTGTTGATAATAGGGAATGTGCGCATTTTTTTAAATTCATTAATTGAAATATTTCAAGTTCCAGATAAACACATAAAGAATATTTTTTCAAATATCTTGCTCTGAAACAAAGTTATAAGGCTTCAAAGTTGATGGTTAGACAGAGAGGTCCGACGTGACATGTGACGTCATATGTGTCGCGGGCCATACATCCACCATAGAAAGTTTTGTTTTCGTAAGAGGGACAGATATATTTGTTTACTAATGTTGTATCTAGTTTGTTTTTCGATCAATTTCAATTCTGTTTTGACTGTCAGTATTCTATTTTTGTATACTTTCAGATGAACTAAAAAATAAATTTAAAAACTAAAACCTGACTACGGAAAAACCGAGCTCTAAAAGGCATGAAACAAGAAAATATCTTCAAATTCTTACCTATCTATTAATTAGTTATTCAGTTATTTATTTAATATCTAATAAGTAAACAACTTATTTGTGTTTCAATTTAACGCATAGATATGACTAACTTGATAGGGCAAGTTTGCGCAAGTACACTTACGTGCAAAAATATTGGTTCATAGACGCTTTTTTATTACTGGAATTTTATTGCGTTAGCTAATAACGTTTCAGTTGGTGGTATAGAGAGAAAAAAGATGACGAAAGACATCCTTATTGGTAAATTAGCAATTAAAATAAGTTGAAATATGGAAAAAATAAATATCTCTCACAGTCAATCGATCAGCTAATTGGCAAATTTGTATGGAAGATTTTTTAGCCTCATGTATTTATTTTTTACATAAATAACAGTAATTGGTATTATTAAAGTGAGGAGAGTATTGTCATGAATAAAAAAATGTGTAAGAACATATTTACTAAAACCTTAAACTGCTAATCATCGTCATCAACAGGGAGGATAGTAATGCCTTCCATTATGTCGAAACCAGCCGAAGCCGAGTTGTCTTTTCAAAACAATGTTCTTTTTTCGTGGCATGGTGTAACAAAAACCACAAAAGTCAACGAAATTATAACAAAAAACTCAACAAAATCGGCACGTAATCACTGGACGCGAGTGTACACAAGAGACAGCGGGACGCCATCAACTGACCAACCAATCCTGTGCGTGTTGCCATGGTAACCAGCGCGCCCCGCCTCCTCGTCCCGCACCGCACCACCAAAGAGACCTATTTTTAGTTTCTGCGCATTCGAGATCGTTGCTCAAGAAGTTTGGCGTAGCTATATTAGTGATGTTCAGAGATTAGCCGTGGTCGCATGCCACCTTCCCTAAACTGTATAGTTTAATGAACAGCCCTTAAGGCAAGGTAGCATGTGACCACGGCTATTCTCTGAACATCACTAATATCTATACGTTAAATGTGTGTTACGTTGTGATTGATAAATCACTTTGATTACCTAAACAAACATCTGCGACGTGTTTTTTAATTAATATACATTATACGCAATTATCGAAGTAATGCAAGCAAAGTAACGTGCAATAGCTAGTAATATATATATTATTATATTTTTAGATGTGAAGCCCTTTCATTTAACACCCCACATGATACATAATAATTTTTTTTTTTTTATTGTTGAACTTAATGTCCTAGGGCGTCATATTGAATTTAGTATGATGTCATATAGCTTATAACCAGCGGACAATCAAGACGCTTCTAACGATATCATTTGTTCAATTATGATAGATAGTTTAGGAGATACATGGGAACAGACTAACATACATACATACATACATACATACTGTAGTGTTAAAAATAAAAACCGAAAAGAACTACTTTACACGTATATAATTTAGATTTTTAAAAAAAGGGTAAAAAGGCCAAGATTTGATAAAAAAGTTACTTACCAAAATAGCAAAATACCAAAATAGAACACAAACAAAAAAAAAACAGAAAACAAAGAACGGTAACACGGTAGAAGATGACTATTATAATAAAAATAATTTGGAATTAAAGTCTAACGGTTCCCCAAAATTAGTGAAGGTTCAACAAGTGTAAGAGATGAGGAGTAAATAATGCCCTACCTGTCTAGGGAATCGTTGCGCAACAAATCTATAGACTAAGTAAGGAGAAACGTTTTGTACCAAAAGTCTTTGCCAGGAGTGGTTGACGGTGGCGTGGAGAGCCGGTTTGAATTTAGGAAATAACAAACCAAACTTGCAACGCACCAATTTAAGGGATGGTTTTCAAGATGTTCCTAACTGAGTATAAAATGTTCGTTAAAAAAAAGGTACACTTAAAACTATAACCAAACTTCCAGCCGTAGGTCTTGAAAGTCCGCACGTGCAATCCCCAAGGCACCAAAGCCCAGGTTACCAATGTAGCGGCGGGTCTGCAGCCGGGAACAGTCACTCGTGCGACCATAGAAGCGACCTCAGGTCCAGTGCGCCAGACTCCGACGACTCGGCTAGGTCCGTTCGCACACGAGGGTTCGCGTTCGAACCTGATGCCCTGTCCTCAAGGCTATCGGTTATAGGATGGCTCTCCTCTGCTCCCACTCCAACAATGCTTCAAGAAGCTTTACAAGCTTTTGTCTCTTCAAACAATATTTATTGCAATATTTATATTCAAAATTGAATTAGCACAAAACTTCAAAAAAAAGTGCAGCACATACACGACAGCTCATAAACGAGTCAAGAAATTGAATGCGAAAAAAAACAAAACCAACCAAAAGCCTTTCAAAATCGAATTCAAAATTAGAAATTTGAAAAAGAAAAAAAAACTGAGAAGAACACGAAAAAAGTTTCGAACACCGAAGCGTAACACATCGCTACAATATTTTTTTATGCATATTCCCTATTGATTTTTCTTCCATTGTTAGCAGGTACAAATGCAGCGTGTGCGAGAAGGGCTACCGTTTGCGCGAGGAGCTGCGTGATCACGAGAACTACCAGCACAAAGGACACACCCGGCACCAGTGCCCCGTCTGCGGGAAGGTCAGTGGGGCGACACCTTTAGGACATGTGATTAGAGGGGATTTGAAATAATTGACGGAGAAGATGAATATGTCAATTGGTATTGTAAGTAAAACATATTTTATTTAAATAAAAGGAAAGTACAAAAGATACGAGTCCTGTGGAGTTTCTTCTGGCCGTTCTTCTCCACAGAAGCGTACACTGGTAGTGAACGTGCCAACCAGGGACAAACTTCTTTTGTCCTCCTGGCTTTGACGTCGAAAAAAGATTTTGTTAAATCTTACTTCAAATAAAGACATTTTTATCTTTAGTCAAAATACACGTTGTATGGGTAGGAAATATTCTGTTCAATCAGTCTCCATTGTTCTTTTTAAATACTATTGCCTGGTTTAAGTTTATTAGTCCCCAACTTGGATCCTTCAACTGACTTTCAAAACTGGCGGCTCTCCCGGCCTGCCCCTGTATGGTAATTCTGCATAACTACTCGTAACATAATATTTTTGGATCCCTAGGCGCTGGCGTCGCGTCGCTGTATCATGCGTCACGTGCGGCGCGTGCACCACGGCGTCAAAGACACGCGCAACAAGATCTGCCAGCAGTGTGGAAAGGCCTTCCGGGTACGTTCCTTATAGTGTGATCCCCGCTTCTTATAGCGTGATCCCCGCTTCTTATAGCGTGATCCCCCGCTCCTTACAGTGTGATCCCCTGCTCCTTACAGCGTGATCGCACCCTTTATAGTGTGATCCCCGCTTCTTATAGCGTGATCCCCCGCTCCTTACAGCGTGATCGCCCGCTTCTTATAGCGTGATCCCCCGCTCCTTAAAGCGTGATCCCCGCTCCTTATAGCGTGATCCCTCGCTTCTTATAGCGTGATCCCCCGCTTCTTATAGCGTGATTCCACGCTCCTTATAGCTTAATCCCCGCTCCTTATAGTGTGATCCCCCGCTCCTTATACCGTGATTCCACGCTCCTTATAGCTTAATCCCCGCTCCTTATAGCGTGATCCCCCGTTCCTTATAGCGTGATCTCCCGTTCCTTATAGCGTGATCCCCCGCTTCTTATAGCATGATTCCACGCTCCTTATAGCTTAATCCCCGCTCCTTATAGCGTGATCCCCCGCTCCTTATAGCGTGATTCTACGCTCCTTATAGCTTAATCCCCGCTCCTTATAGCGTGATCCCCCGTTCCTTAAAGCGTGATCTCCCGCTCTTTATAGCGTGATCCCCCGCTTCTTATAGCGTGATCTCCCGTTCCTTATAGCGTGATCTCCCGCTCTTTATAACGTGATCCCCCGTTCCTTATACCGTGATCTCCCGCTCTTTATAGCGTGATCCCCGCTCCTTATAGCGTGATCCCCCGCTCCTTATAGCGTGATCTCCCGCTCTTTATAGCGTGATCCCCCGCTCCTTATAGCGTGATCCCCCGCTCCTTATAGCGTGATCCCCCGCACCTTACAGCGTGATCCTCCGCTCCTTATAGCGTGATCCCTCACTCTTTATAGTGTGATCCCCGCTTCTTATAGCGTGATCCTCCGCTCCTTACAGCGTGGTCCCCCGCTCCTTATAGCGTGTTCCCCCACTCTTTATAGTGTGATCCCCCGATCTTTATAGTGTGATCCCCCGCTCCTTAAAAGGTTACTTCACATTTGTTTTCATCATCATCATCAACAGTTCATATATTATGTCCCCACCGAGAGGCTCGAGCCTACCTGAATTAGGGCGATCAGGCATTAGTCGATCACGCTGACCCAGTGCGGGTTGGTCGACTTCGCACACAACCTTTAAATTTCTTCTAAAACACTTCTGTATGGAGATTGCATGGCGCTGCTTGCTTGTGACGTCACATTCAGGGTCGGGCCACATTTATCGACGGCCTTTCGCATTTTGCCTATACAAAACGCGCACAAAGTATGGAAATCCTTTCGCATCGACGTACGCGCCCCGACGGCGGCGAAACGCGGTCGACCGTCCGCAGGTATCGACGGCGATTCACGTTCGACGGCGGACGAGTGTACAAAATATTTTGTATCCATTAAAATCTTGCCAATCATTTGTTATTTTCTAGTTGTGATTTTACTAACGTTGATATACAAGCCTGAACTAAGGAGAGACTACATTATTTTGGAGATCCATCCACCATGTGCGATCCTGCTGGCAACGGTTCTCCGTCAAATATAAATAGATTACTTTGTCATTATTTACTGAAATAATCTTATATATATATATATATATATTATTTAAATGAGTGATTGTGTGCTTGTTTTTGGGAAGAGGCCATTACTCTGTGTGAAACTTCTCACGTTTTCGTATTGTATTTTGTATCCATTAAAATCTTGCCAATCATTTGTTATTTTTGAGTTGTGATTTTACTAACGTTGAAATACAAGCCTGAACTAAGAAGAGACTACATTATTTCGGGGATCCATCCACCACGTGCGATCCTGCTGGCAACGCTTCTCCATCAAATATAAAGAGATATACAGTGACTCGCGAGGTCTACAGATCACAGAGCCACTAGTATAGAAGACTTGGCCTTGAGCCTTTTAAAAGAAAATAACAAAGAAAATTGGCATCTTCAGATGTATGGCTTACTTACATTGTCTTTCACTTTGGGTTATAGAGAAACTTCATCATATTTTATTATGCTAATAATAATGAAGCACAACAATATAATTTCAAAATTTACTTATTGGGGTAACTAACGGAAAATAACAGTTTCTATTCAAGATTATTTAAGTATTTTTATAGGATATAAAGTATTATGACATTATGCCTTAATATAAGTCGTAGACATTGGCTGACTATTGCTTGCATAATCTCATCCATCATTGTTTTATGTCAAGTATTTAGAATACTAAAAATAAATGTATTTACTTGTGATTTGTTACCCATCATAATTATGATGCACATCAAAGAATTTATCACCCATCAGTTTATGTTCACCAATTCGATAATTTTTACATCAAATAAATTACTTTATTGCAAATAATCAAATTGTTTAACAAAACTAGTACTAGAAATAATTCGAAAATAAACATGAAACAATACTATATTGTTTCTTCAAATGCGCAACAAAAACACTTAATTACAGAACATATAAATTATTACATACCTATACTACGTATACCTACTGTGTGCAACAATTATTTTGGACTGACGGAGCTATACGGCTCCTTACGGCTGCGTACGCATGCGAACGCGTCCGTACGGCTGCGTACGGATGCGAACGCCTCCGTAAGCGGCGGATCGGCATAATGCGTACAAGTGTGCTCCTTTTCAATCGACAAAATGCGAAAGGCCGTCGATAAGTGTGGCCCGACCCTCACTCTCTGTTCAATCTTGAATTTCAAACCTTTATAATTCGGACAATTTTAAAGATAGAGCAAAAATCATTTTTTTGTTCGATAGCAAGAACTAACAAGTTTAAATTTATAAAATAAAATAAATGTAGTCTAATACCCCATTGCAAACCGTGTACTCATCGTCCGCGTGTGTCACATCCTATATTTTCATTTCCAGAATAAGAAAGGTCTTCGCGAGCACGAAGCGATTCACACTGGCGAGCGGCCACTGTCCTGCGAAGTGTGTGGATGCACCTTTAGACAGAGCACGGCCTTATACATGCACAAGAAGAGGGTGCATAAGATACACGCACCGAGGAAACAAGTACAAGTGCTGGAAGAGGCGCGGTGAAGTCAAAGTCGTGGTCAAATTAAGATTAAATCTGGCTGTAAATTGAGACTTGAGGTCAACCATGTAAAACTGGCTTCAGATCGTTTCTATACAATCGCAAGCAGAGGGTGCACACGCGCCGAGGAAGCTAGTGCAAGTGTTGGAAGAGGCGCGGTGAGGTCAAAGTCATGGTCACACATGACCTCTACATACTCTCTCAATATCTCTTGTGATAACAAGTGCGAGTCCTTAGACAAGATGCTCTCAAGAAGACACTCGCAAGAAGAGGACTTACCGAGAAAACAACTGCAAGCGGGTCAAGCTCATATTAAGAATAAAACTGTCTTCAGGCTATCAGTATATACTGGCAAGATGAGGACTCACCGAGAAAACAACTGCAAGCGGGTCAAGGTCATGGTCAAATTAAGAATTAAACGGTCTTCAGGCTATCAGTATATACTCACAAGAAGAGGACTCACCGAGAAAACGACTGCAAGCGGGTCAAGGTCATGGTCAAATTAAGAATAAAACTGTCTTCAGGCTATCAGTATATACTCGCAAAAAGAGGACTCACCGAGAAAACAACTGCAAGCGGGTCAAGGTCATGTTCAAATTAAGAATAAAACTGTTTTCAGGCTATCAGTATATACTCGCAAGAAGAGGACTCACCGAGAAAACAACTGCAAGCGGGTCAAGGTGGAATCTCCTGCCGGCGTCTGTATTTCCGAGCAATCATAATCCGACTCTCTTTAAAGCCAGAGTGTATAGGCTCCTTCTGGGTAAGCTCGCTACATCGTAGATCTCATCCCTGCTCTCGGACTGGATCGGGGTCTACAGCAAACCCATACAATATATAAAAAAAAAGGTCATGGTCAAATTAAGAATAAAACTGGCTTTAGACAGTCTCTATAGTCACAATAAAAACTAAGAATACTTTCTTACAATCTGGTGCTGGTTTTTGAAGTGACGCACTGAGGCCAAGGCCAAACTAACAACTAATTGGGGTCAGTTTTCTGACGAAGCACAAATTGTGAATCAATATGTTTATCACATGGTTCTTTAAGTAAAAAAATATAAACAATAATAAAAGACATTGATAAATAATAAAAAAAAAATTGTGAGGGTAGACAAGAAACAGCAAAATTTTTGTTCTCCTTATTATTTATTTAAATAAATATTATTTTAAGTAATATTTACATGTTTTAAAACTTACCAAGATCACAAGGAGACCTTAATATAATAACTCTCGCACTACCACTCTTAAACCACCATGGACTTCACACCTGAACAACTCTCTAAGAGCATGGAAGAGCTCACTGTCTGGATTGAGGCTAAGTTCACAAGATACACGTGGCGAGAAAACTGGTGCTGGTTTTTGAAGAGACGCACTGAGGCCAAGGCCAAACTAACAACTAATTGGGGTCTGTTTTCAGACGAAGCACAAATTGTGAATCAATATGTTTATCACGTGGTTCTTTAAGTAAAAAAATATAAACAATAATAAAAGACATTGATAAATAATAAAAAAAATTTTGTGAGGGTAGACAAGAAACAGCAAAATTTTTGTTCTCCTTATTATTTATTTAAATAAATATTATTTTAAGTAATATTTACATGTTTTAAAACTAACCAAGATCACAAGGAGACCTTAATATAATAACTCTCGCACTACCACTCTTAAATCACCATGGACTTCACACCTGAACAACTCTCTAAGAGCATGGAAGAGCTCACTGTCTGGATTGAGGCTAAGTTGGCAGCGTTTGAGGCGAGTCAGCAGCAATTTGGTACGCCTGCCCCAACGGTCAAGAGTCTGTCCACTGACTATGCTACTTTCAAGTCCGTCGTCTGGAAGGCACTAGGAATGTTGAGGGCTCAGTTGGAGCTCATTGTCAAAGGCCTGGATCGTGTGGAGACTCATTCTCGGAGGAAGGTGCTTCTTCTACATGGTGTTGCAGAAAAGGATGCTGAAGAGCTGCCACAGTTGGTACGTGACATTACAAGCAACCATATGAAGCTGTCATCTGAAATTGCCGATGGAGTTGAAGTTTGCCACCGACTTGGCGTCAAGAAGGACAAAACTCGCCCTATCCTCGTCTGGTTTGCGGGTTTACGTCAGCGAGCTGCAGTGTGGAATGCCAAAACATCACTCAAAGACTCCAATTCCATCTCGGAGTTCTTAACAAAGGTGTTACGTTCTCTTTTGATTTGGTTTTATATTCTTTATTTTTATTACGTCACTTTATTGTTTTAATGGCGGACATGTATACCAGTTTGGGCCAATAAAAGAAATACCTTTACCCATTTATACTTTTATTGAGTTATTTATAAACAATAGGGGCTTTAATTCATACCATTCCCCACAATAATGGCGACCGTAGATGAATAATCTGTCGAAATAAGATTTTCCAATTTGACGAAACAAAGGAGTACGGCCCGTCGCCTTCTCACTATTTCTTCGAATTTATTGTCGGAGAAGACGACCGTCTTGGAGCCGCTTCAGCTCCGTCCTCTTGTAAAAACCTTGGAGGAGCGGGCTGAACATCTGTTCAGCATTGATAAGAAAGTTCAAGCCCACTTATTTAATATGGATATATCTGAAGATGAGATGTTTGAAAAGATGGACCTTGAGTAAACATCGAAGATTGAGACCGATTATCGAATATTAATGAGTCGTTGTGAAAAGTTATTGTTGCAACATGTGGATCAATCTGACTTCGGCACCGAATACGTCAGCGCTAGTTCCTCGGCGACTGGTATCAATAACAAGCGCAAGTTTCAGTTGCCACATATCGAGCTTAAACAATTCGACGGCGATTTAACGAACTGGCTGGGGTTTTGGGGACAATTCCGAAAAATTGATGCTGACCTCACGATCGATGATGATGACAAATTTCAATACTTACTCAAAGCAACAGAACCTGGGTCATCGGCTCGTGAACTCGTAGAAAGCTTTCCGCCAAGCGGCATCAATTATCACAAAGCTCTGGACCAATTGAAGTCGAGATTTGCCAAGGACGAGCTAGTAATTCAATGTTATGTGCGTAAATTACTCGATATCGTGATGTTTCAAGGCAGTGGCAGCGGGTTTTGTGATCTACGTTCACTCTACGATAAATTAAATACTCAATTAAGGGCTTTGGAATCGTTGGGTGTAACAAGTGATAAGTATGCGGCTATGTTGTACCCACTGGTGGAATCAGCCATCCCTGAAAGTACTCTGCGAGTGTGGGAACGTACACCAAAGAAGGCTGATAAAGAGCAGTTACAACAGTTATTGGAATTTTTGCGTCTGGAGGTTGATTGCGAGGAGAAAGTGCAGTTAGCCAAAAATGCGTTCAAAGACCCTAAGCAAAAAGAGCCCACTGCCTCCTGCATTGTGGCTACGGATGATAAACGCAAACCAATTTCTGCAGGTAAGCAGCAGAATGAAAAATTTTGTATATGGTGTGAAAAATTTACGCATTTGAGCACTGAGTGTATTCAGATCAGAAAGATGTCCATTGGTCAAAAACGTGAGTTTTTGATTTCTAAGAGAGCTTGTTTGATTTGTCTGCGGACTGGGCATAATGCTAAATATTGCCGTAGCTATCCAAAATGCTTAAATTGTACTAGAAGGCATACATATGTTATGTGTCCAGACATAAACATTGCTACAGAGACAAAAAATGAGTCATCTACGTCAAAAGTGTCAAATGCCAATACGACGTCAGGGAGCAAAGAGAAAAAAGACGATAAAGAAGTTTTGACTTTGGCCGATGAAGGAGTTCATTTGTGCCATAAGACTTCTGCGACTTTGTTGCAAACTCTTCTTGTCAACGTAGTTCATAATGGTAAAGTTTTAAAGATACGAGCTTTTTTCGATAGCGGAGCTCAGAGATCTTACATTTCTAAGCGGCTAGTTAGTGAGTTAGATTTGTTACCTCATAGACGTGAAAATTTAAGTCATTGTCTTTTTGGTGGTATTGAAACTGCTGTTCAGGATCATAAAGTTTATAATTTTAGTGTTCAGAATCTCGAGGGCAGTTTTGAATTCATTTTAACTGCTTTAGACAAAGATAGAATTTGTGGTTATTTACCGCGTCTTCATGATCCTGCGATTTACCAACGTTTAAAAAGGTTAAATGTTTGTTTGAATGACACTGATCTCAACTTTTCTGAGATTGATCTTTTAATAGGAGCAGATCATTCGGGTTTTCTGTTTACAGGAGATATTGTTCAAGTTTCTGACTCCTTGACTGCAATGAAAACTAAGTTGGGGTGGGTCATTCAAGGTTGCACTTCTAGTTCTTATACTTCGTCCCTTACGACAAATTTCCACTCTCTTACTGAACTTTGGGATTTAGAGGTTATTGGTATTAAAGACCCAGCTCAGACCAAGAAAACGGAAGTCGTGGAAAAGGAAATTATGAACTTCTTTAAAGACACGGTTTCCATCAATAAAGAAGGTCGGTATGAAGTTAATTTACCATGGCGGGAAGACGTTAATTTATTAAACAACAAAGAGTTGGCCTTAAAGCGTCTTCATTCAACGACCAAACGTTTACTTTCTACCGGCAATTTTAAGGAGTATGATGATTCCCTTAAAGATTGGTTACAGAGCGGTATTATTGAAATGAAGGTGATAATAGCGGTCATTACTTACCTCACCACGCAGTCATCAGGGAAGCTAGTCTTACGACGCGGGTGAGGCCTGTTTTTGATGCTTCTGCCCGAGATTTTTATGGCAAATCTTTAAATTCTTCTTTAGAACCTGGTATTAACTTGTTAGAAATGATACCTAAACTTTTAACCGATTTTCGTAAGCATGCATATGGTGTAACAGCCGATATTAAAAAGGCTTTTTTGCAGATTAGCCTGACAGAAGCAGACCGCAAGTATTTACAATTTTTGTGGTGGGCAGACGAAAATCGACGTGACTTGATAACATATCGTCATTGCAGAGTTGTTTTTGGAGTCTCTAGTAGTCCTTTTTTGTTGAATGCCACTATACGTCATCATCTACAAAGTGAGTGTATCCCTTCCCATTTAAAAGATACTGCTGCAAGGTTGAGTCAGTCTTTTCATGTAGATAATTGTGTAACGAGCTGTTCTTCTGTTAAAGATTTACATAAATTTATAGACAATTCAAAAGAGCTAATGTTTTTAGCCAAAATGGATTTAAGGGGCTGGATTTCAGGTCCATCGGAGGAAGAAAACGTTCTTTCGATTTTAGGTTTGTTATGGAATACTAAAACTGACAATTTAATGTTAAACACTAAACCTTTGAAGTACAATGGTGAACGTATCACTGCTCGTTTGATGTTGTCGTTGATTCACAGAGTTTTTGATCCGATTGGGTTTTTCTGTCCTGTTTCCTTAAAAGCGAAGTTATTATTGAAATTAGTACACAAGATTAAGGTTCGCTGGGACAATGAAGTACCTTCAGATGTCGCTGACCGTTTTTTAAAGTGGGTTGAGAAATTAAATTTTTTAGAATCGGTTTATATTCCTCGGCGTTTGTCATGTTTTTGTATTGATAATTGTAAGTTATCAATCCATACTTTTTGTGACGCGAGTAAGTACGCTTACGCCGCTGCTGTTTTTGTTCGCTGTCAATTCGAAGATTCTGTGAGCGTTCAGCTTGTGGCAGCGAAATCGCGTGTTTCACCTTCTAACGACATCTCGACGCCTCGATTAGAGCTGTTAGCTGCTACGATAGCAGTGCGTTTGTTTACGCAGTTTAAGAATGCTTTTTCTTTTCAGCATGAAAGTTTTTTTTGGACTGATTCCAGTATTGTCCTCACATGGATTCAAAAAAACGGTAATTGGGATGTTTTTGTGAAAAACCGTGTTAAAGAGATTCGCAGTTTATCCGACTTGGAAAATTGGCGTCATATACCTGGCTCTTTTAACCCCGCCGATCTTCCTTCCAGAGGTTGTGATGCCGATGTATTACGTGATTCTAAGTGGTGGGAAGGCCCGGCTTGGTTAAAGTTAGACCCTAAAGAGTGGCCGTTTTCATCGGCATGTACCAGTTATTGTGTTGAAGAGTCTTCGATAGAGATCAATTCTAACGCAGTTAATAGCGGCGTTGTTCCGGAAATTTTTTCTGATACTTTGTTGTACTTTTCTAAGTACATCCTTATTGTTAAAATGGTTGCTTGGATTATTCGTTTTTATTCTAACTGTAAAAGAATTTTGTCTGACCGTTTATTGGGTAATCTAACCTCAGAGGAATTGATAAATGCTGAGAATAAGATTTTCAGACTTATTCAGGTTGAGTCTTATGGTAGATCCAATTCTTATAAGGATTTATGTACTTTTGTGGATTCCGATGGGTTAATCAAAGTTAAGTCAAAATTATTTTCTAGCGACATCCCTTTTTGTTATAGGTTTCCAATTTTATTACCTGCCCGACATGCTTTAGTAGAGAGGCTAGTTACATACAAGCATGCCGAGTTGATGCACGCAGGTTCCTTAACTCTAATGGCTAACTTACGAGAAACCTTGTGGATTGTAGGGATTCGTTTATTAGTCAAGAAGATTTCGAGAAAGTGTGTGATTTGTAGAAAACAAAAAGGTAAAGCTTTCAATACTCCGTTAGTTCCTTTACCTAAAGACAGAACTGATGCAGGTAAACCCTTCGAGGTAACTGGGGTAGATCTGGCTGGACCATTTATTTTACGTTCTGGTGATAAGGTTTGGCTGGTTTTGTTTACTTGTGCAGTTTATAGAGCTGTCCACTTGGAGCTAGTTCCTTCGTTATCTACTCATGATTTTTTACAATCTTTTCGAAGATTCATTGCTCGTAGAGGCAGAGTCTTAACCGTTTACTCTGACAACGGGACTAATTTTGTCGGGTGCGTGAATTTATTTAAAAATATAGATTGGGATAAAGTGGTGTTCCAGTCTGCTATTCAGAAAATTAAGTGGATTTTGATCCCTCCAGGCTCACCGTGGTGGGGAGGATGGTGGGAGCGGATGATCCGAATGGTTAAGGAAATTTTACGCCGTGTTTTAGGGAAAGCGTCACTTACTTTTTTGGAGCTTCAGACATGTGTAGTTGAGAGTGAAGCAGTGATAAATTCCCTCGAATTCCCTTTGTCTTACATTTCTGATGAGATAGACTTCCTATCTCAGCCTTTAACACCAGCGGTTTTTCTTCAGCCTCTTTCTTGTACTGATGCTTCCGATTTGGATTTTTTAGATGGCAAGAGTCTTAACGTGCGAGTCAATTATCTTCAAAAGTTAAGGAGTGACCTTAAAATTCGGTTTTGTAAAGAGTACCTTTCTTTGCTTGTTTTGAAAGGGAAGGAAAGTTTTCATGTTCCTAAAGTAGGCGAAGTTGTGTTAGTGATGACCCCGAGAAACGTCCTTCTTGGCCTCTAGGTGTTGTCCAGGAGTTGTACGAGGGTAAAGATGGCGTCGCCCGGGTAGCTGAAGTTAGGACTCATCGCGGAGTTTTTAGGCATACAGTAAGGTGTTTGTACCCGCTTGAAGGAGTATAGTTTAAAACATGTTTAGTTTTTATTTTTTAATATTTAATTTCTTGGTTTTTTATTTTTGACAAGGCTCGTATTTTTATTGTCTTAATTAATTAATTTAATTAATGTGATTTTAAGTTTATTTCTTTCTTGTTTTTGTCGAGTGGAGCACTGTTACGATCTCTTTTGATTTGGTTTTATATTCTTTATTTTTATTACGTCACTTTATTGTTTTAATGGCGGACATGTATACCAGTTTGGGCCAATAAAAGAAATACCTTTACCCATTTATACTTTTATTGAGTTATTTATAAACAATAGGGTTTAATTCATACCATTCCCCACAAAAGGCTCGACAAAGTGTCTTTGTTGCGGCTAGGAAGCACTTTGGTATGAAGCATTGTTGGTCAGCAGATGGCACAATCGTCATTCTTTTGCCAGACAAGAGTCGCCGGAAGGTCGTGTCACTATCCGAGCTTCAGCCACTGCTAAAACAGTACCCGGCAGTGCAGAAAAGTCAAAAGAAAACCTCGTCAGCCACACGATCTGATACGCGCAGCAAGGATAGGGCTGTTCGAATTTAAACCTTACGTACTTTTCAAGTGAACCAGGTTTTAATTACTTTTTTTTTAATGGACGGTAAACTGATAACTTTTGTCTTTTTTCCACCCATTCGCTACAAATTGTTCAGAATATTTGGTATTTACATGTACAAATTTTTTTTTTTAGTTCGTCCTTTCTGGACAGGCGAAGGGATCTCAGCCCATACTGCCTGGTCTGTAATTTCATTTTACTTTTCCATTTTTTTAAAAAAAGGCCAGAGCCAGTAGACTTGACTTGACAGATTTTTGACGTTTGAGAAATGTGCTGGGTGCGTTCTGAATACGGCATTTCTGGCGCTGTCAGTGCTGTCACATTTTGCGTTTTGATTTAACAATATTTCCAATATTGCTTAGCGAGAGCTTAGTGACAGACGACAGAGCAGTGGTTTCTGAACCGGAATGCGCCCGCGAATTTTCCTGTGTGAAAGTGTGAATAATGCTGTTTTATTTTAGTATTGTGATTTGAGATTTCTCTTCGGTCTACTTGTGCTCATGGTTGTGTGAAACGTATATTAGTTATATAATATAATATAAAATAAAAACTAATAATAACTATTAGTTTTTATTTTATATTATATTATTCTTATATTTATCTATTTTTTTTTTTAAGTATTAAGTATTTATATTTTATAGTATTATTATAAGTATGATAAATGATGAATTTTTTTCATAATTGAATAAGCAGTTTCAGCGCGCTCAAACGCCGTTCCGTTTTGATTTCGCTCATGAGCCGTATTATCGCGATTTCTGAATCGGTACGCGAGTAATCGCTGTCAGTACTTTGAGCCGTGAAATCTGATTCGGAATACAGCCTTAGTGTAGGATCAGATTGAACTTTCAACCTTAAATATAGATAAACAACATCTAGAAACAAGGCAAAAGTGGCAAACACCTCAACCGGATTCGAACCCGCGATCTGTGCTTTGTAGGCAGCAGGCGTAGTACTTCTACCAACTATATATGCTACGGGGCCCTAGGAACAATGACTAGACGGGGCCGTAGTGTGAACGGGATGGCACAATAATGGCTTCACGTTAACGCGCCAAGTGATCGCGAATGAGTGAAAATGAAGTTGTTCCGTTTGAAAATAGGCTACTCGATACAAGATGTCACTGTTCGAAACCTTTGTTATCTTATCTCTATAGTGGTAGTGATGTTGCATGTAGCAAGAAAAAAAACGCAACTGTCAGATAGAGAATGAATAAAAATGGTAGTTCGTCGAAGATTGTTCGTATTTTCCGAAGTTTTTCAGTGGTTTTCTTAGTATTTTATGCGTTTATATTATGATAGAATTTTCAAAACCTATTAAAACTGTGTGTAAAATTGAAATCTACCAACTTTGATTATAACGGACAAAAAATTATTGACTTTCTAAAGGGATGTAATTGACACGCAGTTTTGTGGTTTTACATAAGATTAAGCTATATTTAAGCCATTTACAAATCCCGTGTAGCTCCAGATATATCAGAAGGATCTAAAGTGCCAAGGGACTGGTGCAAAATATCGGCAAAACATAATGTAATGTTGACATGGTCAAACCAAAACAAGTTAATGCTTTGTACCGTTGGAGGAAATAATAACAGGTAAGTTCAACTTGTTACACTTTACCACGGACCAAGTAGGACTTGACTTGACGGACCAAGTAGGACTACTTGGTCCGTGCACTTTACTCATACAATACGACTTTTAGTGCTATGCCTAAACTGCATTCTATGCATGCAAAATAGTTGAGTGCTACTCTAGGAAATGCACCTTATTTTATTTTAAACTACAGAACACGGTAAAACTGTACTTTATGGGCAGTCGATTTTGATATATTTTTTTAGGGTTGGGAGGGGGGGAACCCCCCCCCCCATGCAACCCCCATCCCGCGGAGATGCCTACTTTCGGAGATATTGAGAGTCAAAGTTTGAGGTTACACTAGGCGAAAATCTCTAAAAAAAAAAGGGTTTAGGTAAAAAGGTAGGTTTTTTGCGACAGGGATTCTGGGACGGTCGCCGGCTGCTACCGCAGCACGCTCGCTACGCTCGCTCGGCTCCCTTTTTATTGTTGACACAAGTCTAACCTAACCGAGCAACTAGTATTTCTGTATTAAGTTGTTTTTTCTTGTCAACTAGGTTTTTTGCGACAGAGATTCTGGGACGGTCGCCGGTTGCTACCGCAGCACGCTCGCTACGCTCGCTCGGCTCCCTCTTTGTTGTTGACACAAGTCTAACCTAACCTAACCAAGCAACTAGTATTTCTGTATTAAGTTGTTTTTTCTTGTCAACTAGGTTTTTTGCGACAGGGATTCTGGGACGGTCGCCGGCTGCTACCGGAGCACGCTCGCTACGCTCGCTCGGCTCCTCTTTGTTGTTGACACAAGTCTAACCTAACCTAACCAAGCAACTAGTATTTCTGTATTAAGTTGTTTTTTCTTGTCAACTAGGTTTTTTGCGACAGAGATTCTGGGACGGTCGCCGGCTGCTACCGCAGCACGCTCGCTACGCTCGCTCGGCTCCCTCTTTGTTGTTGACACAAGTCTAACCTAACCGAGCAACTAGTATTTCTGTATTAAGTTGTTTTTTCTTGTCAACTAGGTTTTTTGCGACAGGTTCTGGGACTATACGGCTAAATTTTTCACGTTTCCCGAACAGTAAATCGGACAAAAAAAAAGGTTAAAATTTATCAATTTTCATTAATTAATATCTCGAAAACTATAAGGTTCCGCAACTTGAAACTTTGCATGTAGGTTTCTTAAAATAAGGGTTTTCTAGCACAAAAATATCAACGCTCAAGTCGACTGCCCATAAAGTACAGTTTAGCCCAGAACACCAACACCATACAGCAGTTAATTTAAAAAGATTACATTTTGGTTAATGTCAAATCTGAGATTAAATAAATAAATTTAATATAAACAAGAAGCATTAGTAATATAGCTTACTAAATAAGATCCTTTATAATTTACCTAAAGTAATTTGTAAATTTTTTTTTTATCGTAAAACAGTAAAATAAGTTACAGAAGCTATCTAAAGTAGTTTTATAATTTTTTATTTTTTAAAATAATATTGTTTGAATACAATAACATTAAAATTACCATTACATTATAACTTCATATTCACATAACATGTGAATTGGAATGTATAGACTGCATTAGACTGTTTTACGGTGTTTCCCTACAAATATTTCGCCAGTAGCAAGTGGCTATGCTAAATAAATAGCTAGCTATATTGCATTTTACTTTTTTACGGTGTCAGGCTGCACCATGTGTCTTTAGTAATTTTGCTATCAAGTTACTGGACTTTTTTTACTGACACAGCATCCTAGTCTTATCTTAAGATAAGGGTTGTTGTGTATCTCATGTTACTTACTTAGCAAAACCACTTGGTCTTGATACTGGCAAAATGCTTATAGTTAAACACCATAAATAAAAATAAGATTTAGAATAATATTGACTGTGAATTTCAAAATAAATTATAATATGCAAAATCATAAACCAGCTATTTCACAGTTTCAGGTAGGTCAAGAAGAAAAACAAAATACACAGTGCAACCTCAAAATGGTGAATTAAATAAATAAATAAAAATAAAATACTTTTATTTCAGGCCAATAAGACCCATAGTTCAATACAATACAGTACAATTATATATATACAAATACAATTTGAATGATCAAGAAACAAAACCCAGTCAACAACGAAAATTCCAAAAATCTATGTCCAAGATGGATATATTATCAAACAAAATGATGATTAAACGTGAGCCGGTTGATGATTTGGATTGTCAAGAAACAAAATCCAATCAAAATGTAATGGTACAACTACCAACATTTATAAATACTGTTGAGAAAGAGGACTCTTTGCCAGTACCTTCATCGACAGTTGTAATAAAACGTGAGACTGATGATGATAAAAGACTTGAATGTAGTGACGATGAAGGGGATCATAAAATAGACAGACCTAAAATTATGCTTGACAATGTTCTACAGAACATGTTTGTGGCAAAGGTAAGATATGATATTGTGATGTTATGGAATGTTTGCTTAAAATATATATTGCTAGTAATAGTAATTAGCATATTAGATTTTAAATAACACACTAATATTATAAATGTAAAAGTATTTTTGGATGTTTGTTACACTTTCATGCTTAAAGTACTAAATGGATGTGGATGTTTAGAATGGATATAGTTTGTAACCTGGATTCTCGAACCTGCTCACAAAATTTCACGAGAATCGGTTGAGAAACGCGACCTGTAGATGAGAACAAACAGATTGACAGATAGACATACAAAAGCAATTTTGGCCAAGCTGAATCGGGGACGATTCGCGCTCGCTTATCCCCTGGAAATTATATTTTTCTATAAAAATAAGTGGTTTGAACTCTCTATACTTCTTGGACCATAATCTATCTATCTCTCTCTGCTCTGTGCAAAAACTGATTGACTATCATAATCCATCACTTACGCTTTTGTAATTGTATGTTTGTATTATTTTAGTTCTTATTTCTTTGGTTATGAAAGAAATTAGAAGAACACAAATATGATAAGATACAATGTAATGTTAAGAAAATTAATCCCTAAATATATATTTCTAATTTCAGGAGCAAAGACCAACAGTCACCACTAGCCATCCAATGACAGTTGAAATACCTGCACCTATCGATACAATAGTTTATGTTAAAAATTACAATCCTTTCCCAAAACCTTTGCTAACAGAAGAAATAAGCATTAAAATTGAATCAGTTAATGACCTGGATGATGAAATAACAACATCAAGGCAGAATATTATAGGGGAAATACCACCATCTATAGATCCAACAATTCCTATTGATGAGGATGCCGATGATGAGGAGACAGACTTAAATAAAAATATGTTTGTAGCAAAGGTAATTTAAGTTGATAAGCGTTATATTGGAGTAAATTCAGAGTTTGTGCGTGTTCTGAATGCAGGGATAGTGTATGTAACTACTACAGCCTTGCATTCCGACCGCGCGCGGACTTTTGTTGACAAAACCTCTAGTGATAGCTCAGCCTATGCACTGAACAGGTTTTGTTTTAAAACTTTTCCAAAAATCTTAAATATGATATTTTACTTTACTTACAAACTAATGCTGACCAAGTTAATTTGTAAGATTTGTTTTTTACGACACATTACAATGGATCATCAACAGCTCATATAAGTCCCCACCGAGGGGCTCGAGCCTAACCTGGTTGTTCGATTTTAAATAATATTTCTCAAATCCACCTACAGTGGGCTGGCTTGGAGATTGGCGCGAGCGGGGTGCCCGACTTTACCTTTACTATGTTGCGTAATCGGCGCGCGTCTTGCGTCAGCTGCCCTTGAGTGCTCTTGAGAGTTAGTTGCCAGTTGCGACGCGCACGCTCTTGTTGTCTGACCGTTACCAATATATTCGGGTTTTTTGCTGTGCTGGGCACGCCCTTTGAACTATTGAAGTTTTCATTAGTAAAACGTCTAGTGTGAAATAACCAGTTATAAAATTGTTGGTTCTTTGGTTGAATAGTGAATGCACTCCAAAACTGATTTGAGTGAAGTAAGCGGCCACAATTGTCTAATTGGTTCCTGCAAGCAAGTACTTACACACCTTTTATTAATTTATTTAATGTATTAATATTTACAGTAACATTAATACAAATCACTTTAGCTGTTAGGTACACATACTGAATTTAAATTCTTGCCGTACGGATTCCTAACACGAAGCTGGCTGCCTGTAAAGGTTAGTTCCATTTATTAATTTTGAACCCATTCTAAATATTGATTGTTTGTTTGAATTTTTCGATTTACGGCACAGAACTGATAATTGGTTGGTATAATCGGGTTATTTTCCACGCGGTGTAAATCTAGAGATGTAAGGACTCGAGGCTTTTAAGTCCTTTAAAGAAGACTCGACTCAACTCTAAGGTTTTCAACTCAATCGAGTCGTGCAAACCCTGAACCTTGAACCTTTTTTTGTAAACGACTACAACTCGAGGTTTAATTTTATATTCGAGTCACTTTAAAAAGACTCCCATTTATAAACGACTTAGTTGCGACGAAAAACCTCGAACCTTTCCTTAACGACTCGGCTCGCGCGAGTCGCGAGTCGCGAGGTGTATCACAGATCAGTAAAATAATGTAAGCCGTATGAGTGAATTATTGTTTTATTGTTGTATTGTGGGTGAAGGTAAGTATTTGTGTTTTTGTAAACTAAACACACTTTTATTATTTCGTTTTCTTTTTTTGAAATCCTATTTTAAAAGACTCGGGTTCTTAAACGACTCGCGTTCTTTACTTAAAAGGCTCGGGTCTGAGTTTCGAGTCTTTTAGTAAAGCACTCAAGTCGTTTAACTTTTAAGCGAGCCATCTGGTGACTCAAACCTTTTTAGATTTGTAAAAAGCCTCGAGTCGTATATTTGTAGTCGAGTCTTCAAAGTCGAGGCGAGTTTTGAACATAAGGGTTTAAAAGCCTCGAGTCCTGTCATCTCTATGTAAATCTCACCATTTGTTGCGTCGAGTATTGTCAAATTACCTACAACTTCCGTTTATCGCGTCCAGATCGGAAGTCATTTCTATAGAACAAATTTTATTCCTTTTAAATCCACGATATTTTCTGATCAGTCGGGATCGGATGTCATTGTTTACTTCAAACTAGGTATTGAGATAAAATTTTGTTGAGACTTAGGTTAAATTCCATTTTGTATTCTACTTATTGTTTCGACCCCTCCGAGGGGTTCGAGTAGACGTCTCATTATAAATCTATTCTTGTACGATTCCTACGATTCCAATTAGGAATATTAATAATTTTGGAGAATAATTTTCTGACTTTGATGTGCATAACCTCGGAAGCACTAGTAGTACTTCTGGGTTGAACCCAGAAATATATTTTGTTGTTTAATTTTGCGTCTGGGCGGTTATTTTTACTACGTTGAATCTATTTAACTGTTTCCCGTGTTTACCGTATTCCGGGAATTTCCGGAAAATTTTTCTTGATGATTTTTTTTTGCCTTGCTTTGTGAAATAAGTTTGTACCGATCGTTGCCTATTTGGGCATCGGATTACCTTGGGAACAGATTATTAAGTTAATTAGCACGTATTTTATTTATAAGAGTTCTTTGCGTTTTTCTTAAGTTTAAGTTATATCGTTGACTTTCGACGATACTGCGCCTCGTAACGCGGTTGCAGAAACGCGGAGTGACGAGTGTGACTACGGTTCGAATACTACCTACTCGTGGTCGCACTTTTCACATTTGCATCCTCTTCACCGAGGGTGCTGGTAGCAGAGCTGCTTCGGGTTCGCTGCGTTCGCTACCGTCGCGTTCATTCACAACTAACTTAAAAATATTACTCCATGCGTGCTTGTATTGATATATATGTATATGTGCGTGTGAATGCGTGTGCGTGTGTGTAATTGTTGAAAGTATTTGTATGCGTTGTTTGCGGATGTATGATTTAAGTGAATAGGTGTGATATGCAAATAATAGATGGACATATGAATATAATAATAACATTTAATATACTTGTAATGTTATATCATGCATGATAGTTAATTGAAAAATATTACGTAATGTTATTTTAGTACCTAGAACGTAGCATAATGATAATTATTATTATTATTATTAATAATTACT
Source organism: Carpatolechia fugitivella (assembly GCA_951230895.1). Lineage (NCBI taxonomy): Eukaryota > Metazoa > Arthropoda > Insecta > Lepidoptera > Gelechiidae > Carpatolechia > Carpatolechia fugitivella. Next base: position 6,233,955 of record OX579672.1, read on the forward strand.
ACATAGATACAGTTATTGTATAGTGGATAAATACATATAAATTTTAGTTCAGATGTTTTTTTGTGCTTCTAATAAATACATTTTCAATTTTCTTTTAAAATTCCATTTAGAATGTAAAGAGCGAATCGGGGGAGGGATATTATTCCATATTTTTGCTGAAGAATATGTAAAACATCCTCGAAAGTTTGATGCTTGGTAATAGACATTACATCAGAGCAAGAACGAATCCCTGCCCTAGATTGACGTCATGGAAGTTTATTGTATAGATACTCAGGCTGCCCAGTATTAATTACGTCATGTAGGAGAGAGGCATAGAACAAATTGAGTCGATTATTTATATTTAAAATATTTGCTTCATTAAGAAATGGAATTACGTGTGATCTAGGGGGAATGGAGAAGCAGAAACGTGCACAGGCTCTTTGAATTCATTAAACCAGCACAAGCGACTTTTAAAAAAGACACGGGCCGAATACTGTTAGACTGTAATTTAGTTTGGATAAAATTAACGCTTCACAGAGTCTTATACGTAGATTAACATTAATATGTTGTCTAATACGGTAAAGAACCTAAAGCCTGTACATGCAATTACGTAGAAGACTAGTTACATGAGATTCAAATCTTAGATTTTCATAATTGAATAAGCAGTTTCAGCGCGCTCAAACGCCGTTCCGTTTTGATTTCGCTCATGAGCCGTATTATCGCGATTTCTGAATCGGTACGCGAGTAATCGCTGTCAGTACTTTGAGCCGTGAAATCTGATTCGGAATACAGCCTTAGTGTAGGATCAGATTGAACTTTCAACCTTAAATATAGATAAACAACATCTAGAAACAAGGCAAAAGTGGCAAACACCTCAACCGGATTCGAACCCGCGATCTGTGCTTTGTAGGCAGCAGGCGTAGTACTTCTACCAACTATATATGCTACGGGGCCCTAGGAACAATGACTAGACGGGGCCGTAGTGTGAACGGGATGGCACAATAATGGCTTCACGTTAACGCGCCAAGTGATCGCGAATGAGTGAAAATGAAGTTGTTCCGTTTGAAAATAGGCTACTCGATACAAGATGTCACTGTTCGAAACCTTTGTTATCTTATCTCTATAGTGGTAGTGATGTTGCATGTAGCAAGAAAAAAAACGCAACTGTCAGATAGAGAATGAATAAAAATGGTAGTTCGTCGAAGATTGTTCGTATTTTCCGAAGTTTTTCAGTGGTTTTCTTAGTATTTTATGCGTTTATATTATGATAGAATTTTCAAAACCTATTAAAACTGTGTGTAAAATTGAAATCTACCAACTTTGATTATAACGGACAAAAAATTATTGACTTTCTAAAGGGATGTAATTGACACGCAGTTTTGTGGTTTTACATAAGATTAAGCTATATTTAAGCCATTTACAAATCCCGTGTAGCTCCAGATATATCAGAAGGATCTAAAGTGCCAAGGGACTGGTGCAAAATATCGGCAAAACATAATGTAATGTTGACATGGTCAAACCAAAACAAGTTAATGCTTTGTACCGTTGGAGGAAATAATAACAGGTAAGTTCAACTTGTTACACTTTACCACGGACCAAGTAGGACTTGACTTGACGGACCAAGTAGGACTACTTGGTCCGTGCACTTTACTCATACAATACGACTTTTAGTGCTATGCCTAAACTGCATTCTATGCATGCAAAATAGTTGAGTGCTACTCTAGGAAATGCACCTTATTTTATTTTAAACTACAGAACACGGTAAAACTGTACTTTATGGGCAGTCGATTTTGATATATTTTTTTAGGGTTGGGAGGGGGGGAACCCCCCCCCCCCATGCAACCCCCATCCCGCGGAGATGCCTACTTTCGGAGATATTGAGAGTCAAAGTTTGAGGTTACACTAGGCGAAAATCTCTAAAAAAAAAAGGGTTTAGGTAAAAAGGTAGGTTTTTTGCGACAGGGATTCTGGGACGGTCGCCGGCTGCTACCGCAGCACGCTCGCTACGCTCGCTCGGCTCCCTTTTTATTGTTGACACAAGTCTAACCTAACCGAGCAACTAGTATTTCTGTATTAAGTTGTTTTTTCTTGTCAACTAGGTTTTTTGCGACAGAGATTCTGGGACGGTCGCCGGTTGCTACCGCAGCACGCTCGCTACGCTCGCTCGGCTCCCTCTTTGTTGTTGACACAAGTCTAACCTAACCTAACCAAGCAACTAGTATTTCTGTATTAAGTTGTTTTTTCTTGTCAACTAGGTTTTTTGCGACAGGGATTCTGGGACGGTCGCCGGCTGCTACCGGAGCACGCTCGCTACGCTCGCTCGGCTCCTCTTTGTTGTTGACACAAGTCTAACCTAACCTAACCAAGCAACTAGTATTTCTGTATTAAGTTGTTTTTTCTTGTCAACTAGGTTTTTTGCGACAGAGATTCTGGGACGGTCGCCGGCTGCTACCGCAGCACGCTCGCTACGCTCGCTCGGCTCCCTCTTTGTTGTTGACACAGCATCCTAGTCTTATCTTAAGATAAGGGTTGTTGTGTATCTCATGTTACTTACTTAGCAAAACCACTTGGTCTTGATACTGGCAAAATGCTTATAGTTAAACACCATAAATAAAAATAAGATTTAGAATAATATTGACTGTGAATTTCAAAATAAATTATAATATGCAAAATCATAAACCAGCTATTTCACAGTTTCAGGTAGGTCAAGAAGAAAAACAAAATACACAGTGCAACCTCAAAATGGTGAATTAAATAAATAAATAAAAATAAAATACTTTTATTTCAGGCCAATAAGACCCATAGTTCAATACAATACAGTACAATTATATATATACAAATACAATTTGAATGATCAAGAAACAAAACCCAGTCAACAACGAAAATTCCAAAAATCTATGTCCAAGATGGATATATTATCAAACAAAATGATGATTAAACGTGAGCCGGTTGATGATTTGGATTGTCAAGAAACAAAATCCAATCAAAATGTAATGGTACAACTACCAACATTTATAAATACTGTTGAGAAAGAGGACTCTTTGCCAGTACCTTCATCGACAGTTGTAATAAAACGTGAGACTGATGATGATAAAAGACTTGAATGTAGTGACGATGAAGGGGATCATAAAATAGACAGACCTAAAATTATGCTTGACAATGTTCTACAGAACATGTTTGTGGCAAAGGTAAGATATGATATTGTGATGTTATGGAATGTTTGCTTAAAATATATATTGCTAGTAATAGTAATTAGCATATTAGATTTTAAATAACACACTAATATTATAAATGTAAAAGTATTTTTGGATGTTTGTTACACTTTCATGCTTAAAGTACTAAATGGATGTGGATGTTTAGAATGGATATAGTTTGTAACCTGGATTCTCGAACCTGCTCACAAAATTTCACGAGAATCGGTTGAGAAACGCGACCTGTAGATGAGAACAAACAGATTGACAGATAGACATACAAAAGCAATTTTGGCCAAGCTGAATCGGGGACGATTCGCGCTCGCTTATCCCCTGGAAATTATATTTTTCTATAAAAATAAGTGGTTTGAACTCTCTATACTTCTTGGACCATAATCTATCTATCTCTCTCTGCTCTGTGCAAAAACTGATTGACTATCATAATCCATCACTTACGCTTTTGTAATTGTATGTTTGTATTATTTTAGTTCTTATTTCTTTGGTTATGAAAGAAATTAGAAGAACACAAATATGATAAGATACAATGTAATGTTAAGAAAATTAATCCCTAAATATATATTTCTAATTTCAGGAGCAAAGACCAACAGTCACCACTAGCCATCCAATGACAGTTGAAATACCTGCACCTATCGATACAATAGTTTATGTTAAAAATTACAATCCTTTCCCAAAACCTTTGCTAACAGAAGAAATAAGCATTAAAATTGAATCAGTTAATGACCTGGATGATGAAATAACAACATCAAGGCAGAATATTATAGGGGAAATACCACCATCTATAGATCCAACAATTCCTATTGATGAGGATGCCGATGATGAGGAGACAGACTTAAATAAAAATATGTTTGTAGCAAAGGTAATTTAAGTTGATAAGCGTTATATTGGAGTAAATTCAGAGTTTGTGCGTGTTCTGAATGCAGGGATAGTGTATGTAACTACTACAGCCTTGCATTCCGACCGCGCGCGGACTTTTGTTGACAAAACCTCTAGTGATAGCTCAGCCTATGCACTGAACAGGTTTTGTTTTAAAACTTTTCCAAAAATCTTAAATATGATATTTTACTTTACTTACAAACTAATGCTGACCAAGTTAATTTGTAAGATTTGTTTTTTACGACACATTACAATGGATCATCAACAGCTCATATAAGTCCCCACCGAGGGGCTCGAGCCTAACCTGGTTGTTCGATTTTAAATAATATTTCTCAAATCCACCTACAGTGGGCTGGCTTGGAGATTGGCGCGAGCGGGGTGCCCGACTTTACCTTTACTATGTTGCGTAATCGGCGCGCGTCTTGCGTCAGCTGCCCTTGAGTGCTCTTGAGAGTTAGTTGCCAGTTGCGACGCGCACGCTCTTGTTGTCTGACCGTTACCAATATATTCGGGTTTTTTGCTGTGCTGGGCACGCCCTTTGAACTATTGAAGTTTTCATTAGTAAAACGTCTAGTGTGAAATAACCAGTTATAAAATTGTTGGTTCTTTGGTTGAATAGTGAATGCACTCCAAAACTGATTTGAGTGAAGTAAGCGGCCACAATTGTCTAATTGGTTCCTGCAAGCAAGTACTTACACACCTTTTATTAATTTATTTAATGTATTAATATTTACAGTAACATTAATACAAATCACTTTAGCTGTTAGGTACACATACTGAATTTAAATTCTTGCCGTACGGATTCCTAACACGAAGCTGGCTGCCTGTAAAGGTTAGTTCCATTTATTAATTTTGAACCCATTCTAAATATTGATTGTTTGTTTGAATTTTTCGATTTACGGCACAGAACTGATAATTGGTTGGTATAATCGGGTTATTTTCCACGCGGTGTAAATCTAGAGATGTAAGGACTCGAGGCTTTTAAGTCCTTTAAAGAAGACTCGACTCAACTCTAAGGTTTTCAACTCAATCGAGTCGTGCAAACCCTGAACCTTGAACCTTTTTTTGTAAACGACTACAACTCGAGGTTTAATTTTATATTCGAGTCACTTTAAAAAGACTCCCATTTATAAACGACTTAGTTGCGACGAAAAACCTCGAACCTTTCCTTAACGACTCGGCTCGCGCGAGTCGCGAGTCGCGAGGTGTATCACAGATCAGTAAAATAATGTAAGCCGTATGAGTGAATTATTGTTTTATTGTTGTATTGTGGGTGAAGGTAAGTATTTGTGTTTTTGTAAACTAAACACACTTTTATTATTTCGTTTTCTTTTTTTGAAATCCTATTTTAAAAGACTCGGGTTCTTAAACGACTCGCGTTCTTTACTTAAAAGGCTCGGGTCTGAGTTTCGAGTCTTTTAGTAAAGCACTCAAGTCGTTTAACTTTTAAGCGAGCCATCTGGTGACTCAAACCTTTTTAGATTTGTAAAAAGCCTCGAGTCGTATATTTGTAGTCGAGTCTTCAAAGTCGAGGCGAGTTTTGAACATAAGGGTTTAAAAGCCTCGAGTCCTGTCATCTCTATGTAAATCTCACCATTTGTTGCGTCGAGTATTGTCAAATTACCTACAACTTCCGTTTATCGCGTCCAGATCGGAAGTCATTTCTATAGAACAAATTTTATTCCTTTTAAATCCACGATATTTTCTGATCAGTCGGGATCGGATGTCATTGTTTACTTCAAACTAGGTATTGAGATAAAATTTTGTTGAGACTTAGGTTAAATTCCATTTTGTATTCTACTTATTGTTTCGACCCCTCCGAGGGGTTCGAGTAGACGTCTCATTATAAATCTATTCTTGTACGATTCCTACGATTCCAATTAGGAATATTAATAATTTTGGAGAATAATTTTCTGACTTTGATGTGCATAACCTCGGAAGCACTAGTAGTACTTCTGGGTTGAACCCAGAAATATATTTTGTTGTTTAATTTTGCGTCTGGGCGGTTATTTTTACTACGTTGAATCTATTTAACTGTTTCCCGTGTTTACCGTATTCCGGGAATTTCCGGAAAATTTTTCTTGATGATTTTTTTTTGCCTTGCTTTGTGAAATAAGTTTGTACCGATCGTTGCCTATTTGGGCATCGGATTACCTTGGGAACAGATTATTAAGTTAATTAGCACGTATTTTATTTATAAGAGTTCTTTGCGTTTTTCTTAAGTTTAAGTTATATCGTTGACTTTCGACGATACTGCGCCTCGTAACGCGGTTGCAGAAACGCGGAGTGACGAGTGTGACTACGGTTCGAATACTACCTACTCGTGGTCGCACTTTTCACATTTGCATCCTCTTCACCGAGGGTGCTGGTAGCAGAGCTGCTTCGGGTTCGCTGCGTTCGCTACCGTCGCGTTCATTCACAACTAACTTAAAAATATTACTCCATGCGTGCTTGTATTGATATATATGTATATGTGCGTGTGAATGCGTGTGCGTGTGTGTAATTGTTGAAAGTATTTGTATGCGTTGTTTGCGGATGTATGATTTAAGTGAATAGGTGTGATATGCAAATAATAGATGGACATATGAATATAATAATAACATTTAATATACTTGTAATGTTATATCATGCATGATAGTTAATTGAAAAATATTACGTAATGTTATTTTAGTACCTAGAACGTAGCATAATGATAATTATTATTATTATTATTAATAATTACTACATAGATACAGTTATTGTATAGTGGATAAATACATATAAATTTTAGTTCAGATGTTTTTTTGTGCTTCTAATAAATACATTTTCAATTTTCTTTTAAAATTCCATTTAGAATGTAAAGAGCGAATCGGGGGAGGGATATTATTCCATATTTTTGCTGAAGAATATGTAAAACATCCTCGAAAGTTTGATGCTTGGTAATAGACATTACATCAGAGCAAGAACGAATCCCTGCCCTAGATTGACGTCATGGAAGTTTATTGTATAGATACTCAGGCTGCCCAGTATTAATTACGTCATGTAGGAGAGAGGCATAGAACAAATTGAGTCGATTATTTATATTTAAAATATTTGCTTCATTAAGAAATGGAATTACGTGTGATCTAGGGGGAATGGAGAAGCAGAAACGTGCACAGGCTCTTTGAATTCATTAAACCAGCACAAGCGACTTTTAAAAAAGACACGGGCCGAATACTGTTAGACTGTAATTTAGTTTGGATAAAATTAACGCTTCACAGAGTCTTATACGTAGATTAACATTAATATGTTGTCTAATACGGTAAAGAACCTAAAGCCTGTACATGCAATTACGTAGAAGACTAGTTACATGAGATTCAAATCTTAGATGGTTATCAAATATAAGTCCTAGGTTGCGAGCCTCTGATACCAATTCTACACATTTATTCATTACGGCAATTTTTAGATTTTTAGACTCAATAATTTTTCTCTTATGTTTGGAGCCAATTATTAAAAATTTTGATTTTGATGGATTAAAAATAAGAGAAGAAGCCTTCGCCCATAGAATTACTCTATCCAAATCTTCATTCATCAATCTTGCGCAATTGTCAATGTCAGTTACACCTATTGGCATAAAAACCTGCAGGTCATCTGCGTATAAATGATATTTGCAGTTATGAAGGCACTTTACAATATCTGCAGTATATATTATAAACAGGAGTGGACCTAAAATTGTCCCCTGAGGTACTCCCCGATCCACAGGTTATGGATCAGATAGTAGCTTACTTCCATCACTCTTACCAATGGTAACCCTCTGATATCTGTCACTAAGATAGCTATTAAACCATTTAAAAGTTTGATTGGAGAAGCCATAGTAGGATAGTTTATAGAGTAAATACGGAGACAATGCAAACGAAACAACGGCCATTTGCAGTTTACGTCAGATTTAGTTCCTCCCCCACGCATTGGGGGCGCTTCAAATAGGCACAATAGAGAGCTGTCATTTTAAAGGGTGTCATTAGTCCAGCAGTACTATATATAGAGGTCAGTGCCACGGATGCTGTTATAAAACTGCCCTTGTCATAAAGTTTCCTCTTTCGCTGTCGTTGCAGTGCCCGTCATTGTTCAACAGTCGGTCGAAGTTGCTGCCTCACGTCAAACGAAAACACGTGTGCGAGGTCTGCGGCAAGAAATTCAAGGTATATTATATCATTGAGTTAGCAAAATCATACTTGTATTTACATCATACTGTAACGAGGCATTCGTCCTCTTTCCTGTTTTATGACTGGCAACCTTTCTTGCTGGCAGTTTTATCTTTCATTTTAAATTTAGATTTCTTACATTTCAATTTTGTCTTTTTTCTGCCAAATTCTTCACTTCATGTCCTGATCTCCAACAGTAAACTTACCCATGTTACTATTTCCTACTTTAGTTATTTAATATATTATAAATAATATATACTCACCAGCACATCTAACCGCCCACCCTTGTATTAACACAAGATTTTTTTACGGGAAAAACTCTCATTCCTACGAGAAATATTTAACTCAACGCGAGTGTAGCCGCTTGCGGACAACTAGTAAATAATTGTTTTATTTTTTCCATATTATTTTCAGTGGAACGCAAATCTACTGTATCACCAAAGAACGCACACGGGCGAGAAGCCTTACCAGTGCAAAGTGTGCCCCAAGCGGTTCGTAGACACCGACCGACTCAGAATACACACTAGGACGCACACTGGTAAGTTTACACACACGATGAGCACTGTGTTTCAAACAGGGATGTAAACAGTAACCCGTACAAAGGTTTTTATTAACACTAAATATAGAGTATAGTGTCAGGAAAACGTAAACTATTGGTTATAGAATGGTTTTCTAACAGAACAACACATGTTTATAATTATGTCTGGTACGCTTTCGCTCCTGTTAGGTTAATTCGTCTGTGTTAACAGATTCATGAGTGTTACCAAGACGAGAGGGTTAAGAATCAACTTGTTATACTTTAAGCGGGTTCTAGTTATGGACCCTGTTTTTTCATTCCTGATTTCAAACGCTTTACTGAGAACAACCGCCGTGTAGTGACGGCAGAGTATTCTACATTAGTCACCAAACCCTACTCTTCCCGTGGGTGTCGTAAGAGGCGACTTAGGGACTACACATTGAACAGGGAACGGGCAGCAGCGCTCTCTGATACAGTAACCTTTTAATCTGCAATCTCCAACCCGCCTGCCAAGCGTGGAGATTATGGCAAAACCAAACACTTGAGTGGAGGAGCCTCATAGTCCAGCAGTGGACTGTAACGGGCCGTTGATGACAGAACAACTACAGAATACCCACAAACAATGATATTTTAAGAAAGATACGCCACGCACGTTCATACTGCACGCACAACATTAATAGGGGATCGGACTGTTCACCATATTTTATGAATTATTTTTAAAATATAGATTAGTAGCACATGATTCGCGAAGAAAAAAACAGTTTCTGTTGAAAAACAAATTTACAGTGATTTTAAAAGTTTCAATATGTCTGTCTCTTACAAAAACGATTTTTTCTATGGAGATTATATGGCGTTACTAACAAATGACGTCACAAGTGAGTATGTGCCTTCCTGTCTAATCTTGAATTTCAAACCTTTATAACTCGGTCAATTTGATCAAAAATTATTTTAGTGTTCGATAGCAGAAACTAAGAAGTTATAAAAAAAAGGATTTATAAAATAAAAAAATAGTAGTCCGATCCCCTATTGTTTCGCGACACTGGATGTTGTTTATCTATATATGTATGTATTTATCTATTTAAATAATGTTTATCAGCTGTCTGATACCCATCATAGTACAAGCTTTGCTTAGTTTGAGATCTGATGGCCGTGTGTGAGATGTCCCCACATATTTATTTATTTATTGTGGACACATTTAGAAGCTGGTATTTAAAATGTGTTTTTTGTGAAACTTATTTCTTTTTGTTTGTTTCCAGGGGAGCGGCCATATTGTTGCACGACTTGCGGTAAACGGTTCAGCCAGAAGCCGGCGCTCAACAGACATTACCGGGTGAGGATTTACAATCGTATCTTTCGTATACATCTCCTTCGAGGGGCTCGAGCCTACTCTGAACTTCTCAAGTAAATCACCACAAAGGGGCTCAAGCCTACTTTAAAAATCTCCACCGAGGGGTTCGAGCCTACTCTGAACTTCTTAAGTAAATCACCACAGAGGGGCTCAAGCCTACTTTGAAAATCTCCACCGAGGGGCTCGAGCCTACTCTGAACTTCTCAAGTAAATCACCACAGAAGGGCTCAAGCCTACTTTGAAAATCTCCACTGAGGGGCTCGAGCCTACTCTGAAAATCTCCACCGAAGGCCTGAGCCTAGTCTGAAAATCTCCACCGAAGGGCTCGAGCCTAGTCTGAAAATCTCCACCGTGGTCCTCGAGCCTACTCTGAAAATCTCCACTGAAGTCCTCGAGCCTACTCTGCCGCCTAGTCTGAAAATCTCCACCGAGGTCCTCGAGCCTACTCTTAAAATCTCCACCGAGGTCCACGAGCCCACTCTGAAAATCTCTACCGAGGGGCTCGAGTCTTCTCTTTCTAATACCACGTTCAAACAATACAAATCTCGTTTGCAGGTACACACGGGGGCGAAGCCGTACGCCTGTCAGTTCTGTTCTCAGACCTTCACTCAATCCTACTCCCGGACACTCCACGTCAACACCATCCACCTCAAGATGCCGGCCAAGAAGAGAAACGAACAGACAAACAAACAAAAACAAGAACACAACTCTGTGGATGAAACTTTACCGCAGTACGGCGACTAGACGAACGACCTCGACGAATCACCTGCATACTGTGGTTGCGTAAGCGCATTAAATAGATGAAATCCGATTAAATAAGCAGTGCAAAATGGTACAGTGTAAGAAGTGTAGGGTTTCGTTAAATAAGACTAAGGAGGAGAACCTAGTGAAATGTAAAGGTACTTGCGAATCTGTGTATCATAAAAAATGTGGCGGTAAGTCGCTCGATACAAATGAGCTGTGTGTAAAATGCCAGAAACAATCCCCATTGGCGGAATCCAAGTTGAGGGTGGATCCTGAAAAGGCATCAGTGGCTGAACTGCTGGAAAAAGTCGAATGAGAAATTGGAGATCATGTTCTCAATCAGATCGTCATTGGAGGATCTTTCAGAAACGGTCGAGTTCTATGCCGAGCAGTACCAGAAAATAACTGAAGCGAACAAAAAACTCGAAAATAAGATAACGTCATTGGAGAATCAGGGTACATACTTGGAGAAATGCAACAAGGCCCTGGAGGAGAGAGTTATGTACCTGGAGCTCAAGGAAAAAGAGAAGAACATCGAAATCGCTGGCTTAGAGTGGAAAGAAAACGAGAACATGGAAGATACTTTGCAAACCATTGCCCATAAACTAAACGTTGATGCAAAACTCGTAGTCTCAATTAAAAAGAAGAGGGTAAGCGCGGAAAATGCAAGATCGAGCAGCACCGCCCAGCCCGGCGCGGTGCTCTTTGAGCTGGACACGCGTGCGGCACGAGACGAATGGATATTCAAGCGAAAATATAAACTGGTTAACGATGATGTTTACAAGAATGGAAACAGCAAACGGATTTACATAAATGAGGACGTCCCTAGGGCTATCAAACAACTTTTTTGGGCGGCCAAAAATGACCTGAAATCTGCGTTCAAATACGTATGGATTCAAGAAAGAAAAGTGCTCATTCGGCGTGATGACCCGAACGATAAAAAAATACGAGTCATTCGAACGACTGATGACCTAAATAAATATAAGGCTGCTTTCACATGAACAGCGCCCACTTTCTGTAAAATCAGATGGCTAAACTTTTATATAAACATTCGAGGACCAAACATCAAGCATACAGACTAGCACACATTATAGAAGATATTCTAACATGGAAACCCTATGTAAAGAATTAGAAACTGCACATCAAAAACAATAACTACAACATAAACATCATCCACTTAAATATAAATTCATTAAGAAAGCACTTTAACGAGCTAGTCGTGCTCGTTAAGGGGCATGAGGATATCATTGATTATCGTATTATCAGAAATTAACATCACAGTAGAAGAAATACCACTGTTTCAAATTGACGAGTACGAGTCCTACGTTCAACCGCGAGTTGGACAAAGAGGAGGTGGTTTACTGTTCTTCGTAAAGAAAAAATACACATTTACTTCGAGTAATATTGACGCCTACGCTTGCGAAGCTATGCACGGTCAATTATTGCAGTGTGGAAGCACCCTTATGCACGTTGTAGCGGTATACAGACCGCCGAAAACGAATAAGTATAAATGTGTCGAGGATTTGCAGCTACTACTCAAGTCTTTTCCATTGCAAAGCGAAGTTATTGTTATCGGCGATATAAACATAGACATTCTTACTGAGAACAGTGGTGGCAGTGTGGCAACTTACTACAAAGAAGTGATGTGCGAATTAGGTTTTCAGTGTGCGATAAAAGATGTTACGCGTGAGGAAGTTCGTAACAGAAAGTTAGTACAGTCGTGTATTGATCACATATGGGTTAGAACGGTAAAAACGACTTCCTCGTACGTTTTAACGTGTAAGATCTCCGATCACTATCTTGTAGGTATTCATCTTGCGGACGACTCGTTAGAAGGCAGTGATTCACAGTGTAGTGATAAATCTAAAGATATGGTTTTATGTGACTCGCTAGTAAAAGAAAAGTTGGATGGTATCCCCTGGTATGAGCTCATGAACTGTAAGTGTCCTCTGGTATTGTATGACAAACTATGTTCTATTTTTGGCAATATTTATAACAATTGTAAAATTTCACGTCCAATTAGGAAGAATAGAGTAAGTAAATGTTGGGTTACAAATAAGTTAAAAAAAATGATAAACTATAAGAACCAGTTATTTAGAATATGGAAAAATAGGTCGAACGATATAAATAGAAGATTGGAATATACAAAATGCAGAAATAAAGTTAACAAACTTATAAATGCTGCCAAAAATAAATATAAACAGGATTAAATTATTAAGTGTCAAAAAAATATGAGAAAAATATGGATGTTACTGAACCATCAACACACTAACGTTTCATACTCAACCTCACTAACCCTAAAAAGAAATAGAAAAATAATAACATCCATACCCACACGCACAGCCTTTAGCCACGGGTTTTATTTGTTCCTTGGACCGTACCTGTACAATCACTCAAATAAACTTCATGATATTTTTTCATTGAATAGGTACAGCTGCAAATCGAAAATAACTAGCTGGTTACAGAAACTCTCTTACACTGAGACTGAACAATTGCTTAAAGTGGTGGCCTAAAAATATCATTTTTTATTACATGCATCCAAACACATACACACACAAACACATCATGTCAAATCATCCTGTATAAAACACCGATCCCAAGACTATGTCGTAGGGTTTGCAGGTACACCTTTGCATAAACACACCCTGCCAATGGTACTTAACCCGCCGATCCCAAGACAAATGTCGTAGGGTTTGCAGGTACACACTTTCTTACATATACACGCACTCACATACGTACACAACACACACACACCCACTGTGTATATACCACATCCACTACCAATCTCCTTACCCATTTAATAACAAATTCTCCTCCAAAAACTCCCAATCTCCTTCAGATACCCGTGCAGTACAACTGGGCTCTGGTGACCCTGAAGCACAGGCCTTGCCTATTTCAGGCACACAAGTCTCCACAAGTGCTTACCTCCCTGAACACCTCTCTTATAAGACTATAATGTGGAGAATGAAATAAATAAACTATTATTATTATGGGGAAACTTCTTCAGTTCACTATTGTTATTATTATTATAACCATTTCACATAATTATTATTATTTTTGTACTACTTATTTATTAATTACTAATGTTTATGCTGTTGTGTGACACGTTATTGGGTGCCAATCTAGTTTTTTGTGTAAAATAATCAGTTTTTACTTAAGTAATGATTGTAACCTGTGTGTTCACCTAATAAATAAATAAATAAATAAATTTGCATGTTTGATAATTTTTTGCGTAAAAGCAAATATTCCTTGACCCACACACTTCTCTTTTTTTTCTTTTTACTTGTATCAATAGATATTGCGGTAAGAGCTACGGCAATTTTTTGATGCTTCAAAAGCTTTCTCATTGTGACGATGATCGTCAACCACTACGTTTCCCGTGCGAATGAGTTAGCGTGCGGTATTCAGTACGGTGTAATAGCAAGCTAGTCTAGACAGTTAGACAGTCTTTAGTTTAGGATCAGATTGAACTTTCAACCTTAAATATAGATAAACAACATCTAGAAACAAGGCTAAAGTGGCAAACACCTCAACCGGATTCGAACCCGCGATCTGTGCTTTGTAGGCAGCAGGCGTAGTACTTCTACCAACTATCTATGCTACGGGGCCGTAGTGTGAACGGGATGGGACAATAATGGCTTCACGTTAACGCGCCAAGTGATCGCGAATGAGTGAAAATGAAGTCGTTCCGTTTGAAAATAGGCTACTCGATACAAGATGTCACTGTTCGAAACCTTTGTTATCTTATCTCTATAGTGGTGGTGATGTTGCATGTAGCAAGAAAAAAAAACGCAACTGTCAGATAGAGAATGAATGAAAATGGTAGTTCGTCGAAAATTGTTCGTATTTTCCGAAGTTTTTCAGTGGTTTTCTTAGTATTTTGTGCGTTTATATTATGATAGAATTTTCAAAACCTATTAAGTCTGTGTGTAAAATTGAAATCTACCAAATTTGATTATAACGGACTAAAAAATATTGACTTTCTAAAGGGATGTAATTGATACGAAGTTTTGTGGTTTTACATAAGAATAAACTATATGCCAATTAGATATATCAGACTGTTAAATGTGCAAAATATCGGCAAAGCATATGTAATGTTGACATGGTTAAACTAAAACAAGTTAATGGTTTGTACCATTTACAACTATTGCATGTGTTGGAGGAAATAATAACAGGTAAGTTCAACTTGTTACACCTTACTCATACAATACGACCTTTAGTGCTATGTCTAAACTGCATTCTATGCATGCAAAATAGTTGAGTGCTACTCTAGGAAATGCACCTTATTTTATTTTAAACTACAGAACACCAACACCATACATAGCAGTTAATTTAATTTAAAAAGATTACATTTTGGTTAATGTCAAATCTGGGATTAAATAAATAAATTTAATATAGAAAAAAGCATTAGTAATATAGCTTACCAAATAAGATCTTTTATAATTCACTTAAAGTAATTTTTCAAAAGTAAACACAATTGTAAAATAAGTTACAGAAGCTATCAAAGTAGCAACTTTATAATATGTTTTTTGAAAATTAATTTTGTTTTTATACAATAACATTAAAATTACCATTACATTATAACCTCATATTGTTATGGGAATTGGAATGTATAGACTGCATTAGACTGTTTTACGGTGTTTCCCTACAAATATTTCGCCAGTAGCAAGTGGCTATGCTAAATAAATAGCTAGCTATATTGCATTTTACTTTTTTATGGTGTCAGGCTGCACCATGTGGCTTTCGTAATTTTGCTATCAAATTACTGGAGTTTTTTACTGACACAGCATCCTAGTCTTAAGATAAGGGTTGTTGTGTATCTCATGTTACTTACTTAGC
The DNA here is from genome assembly GCA_951230895.1 of Carpatolechia fugitivella. Classification (NCBI taxonomy): domain Eukaryota; kingdom Metazoa; phylum Arthropoda; class Insecta; order Lepidoptera; family Gelechiidae; genus Carpatolechia; species Carpatolechia fugitivella. The sequence goes on from OX579672.1 coordinate 6,249,627, forward strand.
AAAACCACTTGGTCTTGATACTGGCAAAATGCTTATAGTTAAACACCATAAATAAAAATAAGATTTAGAATAATATTGACTGTGAATTTCAAAATAAATAATAATATGCAAAATCATAAATCAGCTATTTCACAGTTTCAGGTAGGTCAAGAAGAAAAACAAAATACACAGTGCAACCTCAAAATGGTGAATTTAAATAAATAAAAATAAAATACTTTTATTTCAGGCCAATAAGACCCATTGTTCAATACAATACAGTACAATTAAGTATTTAGTATTTTACAATGTTATTTATTTGAAATTGACTGCTATGAGAATATTTATTTTAATCTATTTATTTTAATCTATTTTAATTTAATAACTTAAAGAATTTTATATTTTACAATTTAATTTTTGTTAATTTTGGATTGCATTGTTTTGGATCTGTTTTCAATTTAAATTACCTAAATAATTTTGCAACACCCTTACAGGGTTCATGTATGCCACTTACCTTTATTATATTTAATACCTACAATTTATATACATGATTGCAAATAAATGAATCTAATCTAATCTAATCTAATCAATTATATATATACAAATACAATTTGAATGATCAAGAAACAAAACCCAGTCAACATAATACAAGGTGTCCAAAAAGGGTATTTGCACTTTTAAATATCAATAAATCGTCTTAATGAGGGTAGATAACTAAAAAATATATAATGTCATTCGTGGAAGTTCAACACCATAAATAAAAATCAGATTTAGAATAATATTATTTCAAAATAAATTATAATATGTAAAATCATAAATAAGCTATTACACAGTTTCAGGTATGTAGTTTCAAGAAGAAAAACAAAATACACAGTGCAACCTCAAAATGGTGAATTTGAATGATCAAGAAACAAAACCCAGTCAACATAATATAACAATAGAACTACCCTCACTTACGAAAATTCCAAAAATCGATGTCAAAGATGAACCTCCTATCCCAGATATATTGTCAAATGAAATGATGATTAAATGTGAGCCAGTTGATGATTTGGATTGTCAAGAAACAAAATGCAATCATAATGTAATGGTACAACTACCAACATTTATAAATACTGTTGAGAAAGAGGACTCTTGGCCAGAACCTTCACCGACAGTTGTAATAAAACTTGAGACTGATGATGATAAAAGACTTGAATGTAGTGACGATGAAGGGGATCATAAAATAGACAGAACTAAAATTATGCTTGACAATGTTCTACAGAACATGTTTGTGGCAAAGGTAAGATATGATAAGGTAAGGTATGATATTGTGATGTTATTGAATGTTTGCTTAAAATATATATTGCTAGTAATTAGCATATTAGATTTTAAATAACACCAATATTATAAATGTAAAAGTATTTTTGGATGTTTGTTACACTTTCATGTTTAAAGTACTGAATGGATGTGGATGTTTAGAATGGAGATAGTTTGTACCCTGGATTATCGAACCTGCTCACAAAATTTCACGAGAATCGGTTTAGAAACGTGACCTGTAGATGAGAACAAACAGATTGACAGATAGACATACAAAAGCAATTCTGGCCAAGCTGAATCGGAGACGATTCGCGCTCGCTTATCCCCTGGAAATTATATTTTTCTATAAAAATAAGTGGTTTGAACTCTCTATACTTCTTGGACCATAATCTATCCATCTCTCTCTCTCTACTCTGTGCAAAAACTGATTGACTATCATAATTCTTCACTTACGCGTTTATAATAATTATACTAAATAATATGTTGTTGTTGTTGTTGTTGTGTATGTTTGTATTATTTTAGTTCTTATTTATTTGGTTATGAAAGAAATTAGAAGAACGCAAATATGTATATTTGCCTAAAACTTTAACAGAATACAGCATACAATGTAATGATAAGAAAATGGATCCCTAAATATATATTTCTAATTTCAGGAGCAAAGACCAACAGTCACCACTAGTTATTCAATGACAGTTGAACTACCTGCACCTATCGATACAAAAGTTTATGTTAAAAATTACAATTCTTTCCCAAAACCTTTGCTAACAGAAGAAATAAGCATTAAAATTGAATCAGTTAATGACCTGGATGATGAAATAACAACATCAAGGCAGAATATTATAGGGGAAATACCACCATCTATAAATCCAACAATTCCTATTCCTACAATTCCTATAGATGAGGATGCCGATGATGAGGAGACAGACTTAAATAAAAATATGTTTGTAGCAAAGGTAATTTAAGTTGATAAGCGTTATATTGGAGTAAATTAAGAGTTTGTGCGTGTTCTGAATGCAGGGATAGTGTATGTAACTACTACAGCCTTGCATTCCGACCGCGCGCGGACTTTTGTTGACAAAACCTCTAGTGATAGCTCAGCCTATGCACTGAACAGGTTTTGTTTTAAAACTTTTCCAAAAATCTTAAATATGATGTTTTACTTTACTTACAAACTAATGCTGACCAAGTTAATTTGTAAGATTTGTTTTTTACGACATACTACAATAGATCACCAACAGCTCATATACGTCCCCACAGAGGGGCTCGAGCCTAACCTGGTTTAGAGCGATTAGACCTTAGTCGACCACGCTGGCCCAGTGCGGGTTGGTCGACTTCACACAACCTTTGAATTTCTTCGCAGGAGTGTGCAGGTTTCATCAGGATACAATGGATATTTTAGCGTTATTGATGGATAATAGTAGCAAATCGCCCCATTCACAAACTCTTCACGCTATCGAAATTCGTCCGATTCGCATCTTGTCCCATTCGCAAGTCGTCCCAAGGACTTTAATTTCTAAGAACTGTTTATTAAGAAAAATGAGTTATCATATGAAACCAGTTGAAGAAATAAAAGGCTTTTTCTTATTCTACATTTCAGCCTCCAGCTCCTGCTGCTGAAGAAGTTGTGGAACAACCCGCAAGAGCCCAACCGGAGGCTGCCAGTGTCGGACACCAACCGGAGAAAAGACAGGAGAATACAGAAATGACTCCAGCACCAGTGTCTGTTGAGTAAGTCTCTTCTTTCTCCAATGTAGTCCTGGACGAGAAGCAGCGGCCCTAGATTTATTTACTGCTACCTCCTACTCAAAACTGAATATCCATGAGCTTGAATGCATTTTTATATATTTTTCTTTTTATATCAACGCGTGTGTTTTGGTGTAAACCGTAAACTTAAAAAAGTAAGTAAGTAAATAATTTATTTACTTTACAAATATTTTTACAAAATTTGTTGTTCGCTTTAATATACTAATGAACTATTAATATTTGTAAAGGCTGGAGCCTAAAGTAGGATAACCTGTATTTTAGGACTCCAGGCCTCCATTTACAGTAACATATGGTTAATATTATTATAGAGTGTAGGTATGGTGACAACATTGACTTTGAAAGGAAAAAGTGATCTAATCAAAGAATAATAAAAATAAAAACTGGAAGAAAAAAATAATAAAATTAATGTTTTAAAATGAATGTTTCGTGCGTGTAAGTGTGCGTGTATGTGTGTGTGTGTGTGCGTGCGTGTGTGTGTTTGTGCGAGAGTTGTAAGATTACTAATCTAAACAACAACAAACAACTATTCAACGACTTCAAAAAGTTTTTTGGTCTCTTGATAATTTAAAGTTAGCAACCAAGTAACTACTGCATTCTTGCATTGGTAATTGTTCAAAGGATATTTTTTATTTATTAGGTTACACTAATTATATAAGTATGAGCCAAGGAAAGTAAAGTATCTTTTTGCAAAGGAAGTTCTATGAGCTCTGGCATGACAAACAAGCCTTCTTTTGTTTTGAGAGAATGATGGTTCATATGTTAGAAGACTGTGTTTTTTGGTAACAATGGTGGCGATAAATAGTTGTCGTACTGTTAGGACCTTGCATTTATCATATAGCTTGAACTAGCATGGTTTGTATTTAAAAAAATCTAACAAAATCAGATTCCAACGATGTTCCATTTTCGCAATTTTCGTGTAGTCATCGTAAGATGAAATAAATCATTTTGGACATTGATTTTCTTATTCAGACAAAAAACTGATGTAACGGAGGAAAAGAAGAGAGATATTCGCTATCGTCATCCCCATAATGTCCAATGCGACGAATGCGGTAAGAAATTCCGAGGCAAATTCTACGTACGGAAACATATTATGTAAGTATAATACTGGTACTATACTCAGGTAGTTTAGGTACTTCTTATTTTCTTCTACTCGTGTAGACTTAAACCAGTCCAGCCCAGTAATTGGCCACATCCACAGCTTTTTGGTTGGCCTCATATAAATCTGCCATTGTGCAAGAGATAGGGCAGTCAGGACAAGACAGCAGATGCTCCATAGATAGCTACGCCTGTCACGAAATGTGTTATTGTGCGCATATCGATTTGTATTAGTAGCAGGTTGTCCCGTTCTCACCTTGCCCAATTAGCATAGGTGCATTTGCACATATAGATATCTCTGGGTGACTAATACCTCGCGGCTCACTTCAGTTTCGACGAATTATAAGACCTGTCAATACGTTGCGTAAGCGAGATGAACCAATCACGACGTGTTCCCCGCGCCCCCGCACCGCAACTTTTTCGTAATTAGTTAGTAAATTGTACAGGATGTGCTGTCCAGTGGGTGATTGGTCAGAGTTGTGCATAGATCATCAACATAGAAGCTAAATGCGAAGTCATATGTCAAATGTGTTATTGTGCGCAGATCGATTTGTATTAGTAGCAGGTCGTCCCGTTCGCACCTTGTCCAATTCGCAACTCGCTGAAGGACGAATAAAACTTGATAGTAATAATAATAATAATAATAATAATTTATTTATTTTCTCCACACAATTTAGGGTATACAGAGTGATATTCTTATTCTAAAAGTTACAAAAAAATTGTAGGAGACTGGTGCCTAAACTAGACGAGTCTGTATTTCAGGACACCAGTACTCTCCTCTCTGGACCGTCAAGTACATACTCATATGTGGGAACACACTAAATATGTATATAATATAAAATACATCTATAGATATATATCAATATATATACTAAACATACATACATACATAAAGTTAGTAGTGTTAGTAAGATTATAATATACTTAGTAATCATTATTTATATTGGTATAGGTAGGTATGGAGGCTATAGCATAGCACAGGAGGCAGCTGGCAATGTTAAAAATAAATAAATAAAAATGTTATACCAAGGGGGTCACTTCACTCTTTGACAGGGACAGCCGCCCTCCGCACCGTGCAACAAACAACGCATACGGTAGGTATAGGTAAAATTTGACAGTGGGTACTTAACCATCACGAAGAAGTAGCTTTTCTGTAGTGTCATAATCAAGCGATAACAGTTTATTAAGTACTATTTTTTTGCATTTATCTCTAGTTAGAGGATAGATATTGATATCCTTATTAAGCTTATTATAAAGATAGCTACCCATAAAGCAGACGAACCTATTGCAAAATTTTGTTCGAAAATTATAATTGTCGTTGTGAATTTGGATAACGGGCCTCCGACGATTTTTCAAGGTCATAGGGTCATAGGTAGTTAAAGAATGAAATTTTAAAATTGTTTGTAATATATATATAGCTGACGGACTGTTGGGACGTTCCATTTTTTATACAGCTCTGCAGACGGAAAACGAAAGGGTAAAAAGGCACCAACTTTAAGGATGAGTCTTTGAGCTCGTTCCAACGTAAGAAGAGTCGTTTTGTGGGCTCCACCCCAAGAGGTAATACAATACATTAAGAGCGAATGACAAAGTGCATAATATACAGACCTTCTTCGGCAAGGCTTGATCACTGATATGTCGGAGTTGTTTGAAAATATAGGATAACTTGCGAATTCTATTTGATAAGGCTTCAACATGGCTCTTAAACGTGAGAGTATTGTCAATTAAAACTCCCAGGTATTTAATGACCTTGGCTTCCTCTATACGCGGGCATGTACATATGTTGATATATGGATCGCTACAAGAATGTGCTACTATACTTCTAGGTGTCGAAGCTTTATTTTTTTGTATCGAAAATATCATATATTTGGTCTTATCCGGATTGAGTGTGAGTATATTGTCTCGGAGCCAGGTTGTAACCCTATCAAAACCATTTTGTGCATTAGAAAATAGCTCAGAAAGTGAATCAGCACCGAAAATTAAGGCTGTATCGTCAGCAAATGCAATCAGCTTACCGTTTGTAAGTCGGAGGTCACATACTTCATTCATATATGTCAAAAACAGTGTAGGGCCTAATATACTGCCTTGTGGTACTCCATATTATGTAACAGGTAGCTCTGAGCTGATGTGGTCACCTATTTTAGTGCACTGGTACCTTTCCGAAAGGTAGTCTTTAAAAAGATTGAGTTCGTTACCTCTAACACCCATTTTCTTGAGCTTAGTTAGTAGAATGTGAACAGAGACCGTGTCGAAAGCCTTAGCCAAATCTAGGAAAATAGCCAAAACATGTTCTTTTTTGTCTAATTTTTTAACAATAAAGTCAGTGAGTTCGTGCACTGCATCCGAAGTTGATTTGCCTTTACGAAAACCAAATTGAGCAGGCGATAACAAATGTTTAGATTCCAAAAAACTTATTAGTCTATTATTCATTATTTTTTCTAGAACTTTTGAAAGGGAAGTTAAAATAGAGATAGGTCTATAATTTCCGACACGGTCCCGGTCCCCATTCTTATAAATAGGATGAATTACCGATTTTTTAAAGGCTCTAGGAAATATTCCGGTTTTAATTGAGAGGTTGCACATGTGCGTTAAACGTGGAACTATTAGATGTTTATTTTCTTTAAGAAGATTTCCTGATATCTTGTCCCAACCTACCGCGCAATCATTACGAAGAGACATGATTATTCTCTCAACTTCCATTTCACTTGTTGGAAGTTGTACCATAGAGGCATTATTAGAATTTTGTACTGATGATGAATGTGTGTGTGCGTGTTGGGACTGTTGGTCGAAACAGTCTGCAAGGTTCTTGCCGACATTGGCGAAATAGGAGTTTACATTGTCTATTGATTTTTTTGGTTCCTCTGTTGATAATAAATTAGTTGGACTATCTTTATTAGTTTTCCTATTTGTAATTGTATTGTTAGTTCCAGCAAGTTGTAGTTCATGTTTTTCGTATTGGGCTTTGACCTTTTTGATGATTATTTGTTAATAAAACTTGATGATTATTTGTTAATTTGTTAATTGAGTAGGAATTTGTTAATTGAGTAGGACGCTTAGCGACAGCATAATGAGGTTGAGGTTTTGATTTGAATGAGATAGCAAAAGATTAGCTTACCAATCCTTTTTTTGTTTTTAATTTTAACCTTGCTCTTATCTTGGACGAAGAAAAATGAATTTTTAAGATTTATCTATCTATCCTATTTTTAATTCGTAGGTCAGTCCACTTGAAAGTCCTTGAGACTTGCGGTGTATGTAACAAGAGTGTGGGAGCGTACTACCTGAAGCGTCACATGGAAATGCACCAGAAAAGCGTTTACTGCGAGCCTTGCTCCGAGTGGTTCAGCCTCTCGAGTTACAAGGCGCACATGAAAACGACGACGCACGTCAGGCCCGAACACTACAGGTAGGCTTTAACTATCCAACCATTCATCAACAGCTCCTTATTACACAACTGTCCAAAAAAAGTAGTGTAATGTGTTTAGGGTTCATGGATGTATTAAGATTATTTGTTCCTCCATAACTTCTAAATGCCTGGATAGATGTATGGGATGTATGGGGTATCGTTAGCATCCTTACATCAGCCCAAGTGACACTGGCTTTAATTGTTTTAGGCAGGGCTGTCGTGTTTTTAATATTTAGATGATTATTTAGTTGCCATCTTGTATTTTGCCACCAGAGTAGAATACATTTGTCACCAACCCCTACTCTTCCCGTGGGTGTCGTAAGAGGCGACTTAGGGACCACACATTGAACAGGGAACGGGCAGCAGCACTCTCTGATACAGCGATCTCCAACCCGCCTGCCAAGCGTGGAGATTATGGCAAAACCCTCCACTTAAGTAACGGAGGCTCATAGGCCAGCAGTGGACTGTAACGGGCCGTTGATTTGATTTGTCGTGTTTCTAATATTTAGATGATTATTTAGTTAACATCTTGTATTTTTATTTATTCTCATCAACACATATAGTACGTCCCCACTGAGGGGCTCGAGCTTACCGTGAAGAGTGATCAGGTCTTACACCACGCTGGCCCAGTGCGGGTTGGTCGACTTCACACACATTATTTGAATTTCTTCGCAGCTGTACAGGTTTCTTCTAGATGTTTTTCCTTCACCGTAAGAGCGTCTTATAAACGTACTGTTACGAACGAGCGGGGTTCAGGGATAGACAAATTTAAAAACGAGAAATGGGTCCCTTGTTACCCCTTGTACGCAAGCAACGTCACAAACGTCAATCAATCAATCAGCCATAAACCGAAATTAACACTTTTACTGCACTTTGTTCACTAGCACTTTAGCTTGCACTTTCATTTACTTCGGCTCTTGATATTGCACTGAACTCACACTGAACTTCCCGACTAAGCGGTCGCGGTCCTTATATACCCCTATGGTAGTTCGAGAGTCCTATTTCATTATTCTTTTGGTTATTCAATCTTTTGAGTAGTGAACTTTCTCGTGTAGAACTTCTGTAGTCTGCTATTCAATTTTGACAGCCAGGTTTTTCGAGTAGCGAATACTTTTTGAAAAGAGATGTCAACTGTCTCGAACTTTTTAACGCTTAAACGGAGGAAAGTCAAAACAACTGAGTCCTTAGATAAATAAAAGGCTCGCACGGCGCTCGCCTAGATACCGCCGCCGCCGGCGCAGTTATAAATGTGGCAAGAAATACTACGCTGAATTTGGCGTACCCGTGCTAAATTTTGCTAAATTTTCAGTTACTTTCTACATTATACAACCCATTATTTATTTACTAACCTATTGCATAAAATAATTTCTCTTCATTCGGGTAACACTTAAGCAGCTTTCAGCACAATTATTCACGCACGCTTGCATCCATCCAAATTATCATAAACACACTTTGGCATTGAGCTGTTGTTTTTAGATAGCGCGGTATCTAGGCGAGCGCCGCGCGAGTCTTTCACGTATCTAAGACTGAGTCATGTACTTATTCATAAGAGCCCGAAAGAAAACATCAATCAGCTGTTGGGGTCTTCATTGGGGAGATCAAACCAAGAAAAGGGGTCCGTTCTCGCAGCGTATCAAAAGGAATAGTTACTTCCTGTGTCTCGAAAATGGGACGTGTATGGCTCCCTTATAGGAATGAAGAAATGATTGGCACGTCAGCTGACGAATTAGTTGGCGTATCAGGTCAACCGTCCTAAATTTATTTTTATTTTTTTCTGTTACAAATAATGCACTTTTGCATCCTGTCAAATCAACAGTAATGAGGGATTTTCTGACAGCTCTTTAAAAAATAAAAAGAAAGATTTCGTGGATTCTTTTATTAAATCCTTTTATGGCCGTGAATGACTTGCCGGATTTCGTCGGATCCACGAATCGTCAACGCCATTGTTTAAAAGTGGGGTATTTTTGAAATATAAATTTTTTGTTTGCCTCCTTTTTGTCCCGATTCTGTTTTCTCACTTCTTACTGACCGACCGGTGACATTGCACCTATTGCCATTAATAATTGCGAAATATTAGTTTAGGGAGCTCCCATGTGTTATGTTTGAGTGATACCAGAGCTAGCTGTCTACAGAACCTTTGGTAAGTGCTTGTTGCCTAAAACACGACTTCTTCAAAGAATAATTTTATTTCACCAGCACCCCACTTGTACAGCCATCTACCGAAGTTTTATGAACTTTTTTTTTTAATTGACTGTCGGAAAATTCCCCATTCCAGTCTGAAGTTGAGTTAAAATGACTCGACGAGTACGAGTATGTAATTAATTGCGTTAGGTATTTTTTGAAAATGTATGTTACAATGCTAAACATGGAAGGTGCCTGGATGAGATTGCTGCTTGCAAAACCCCGTCTCAATAGAGTCAATACTCAACTTATGTTTTGTAATATTATATTTTTTTATATTCTGTCCTGTGTATGTATTTTGTAAATCTTTGGCGTTACCAAAGAGTACCGGCTGCATGACCACCGTAGATAAAATAAACCGCGCGACATAAAACGTAACCGCCAATAGTAACGCAATTCTTGTCTTCGTGTGACATAAACTTGGATACTATTGGCCTATTGGATTATATGTGTCGCGGTTTATTTTATCTATGGTGGTCATGCAGCCGGTGCTGTACTGCATTTTTATCAGCCATGTGTCACATTCCACATTTCAGATTGCACAGTGGTCCGCTCCCTCGCGACCAATGCGGCGAGTGCGGCAAGATGGTTCGCGCCGACCTCGTGAAGGTTCACGCGCGCATCCACGAACCAAAGGAACGGCTCTTTTGCGCAGCCTGCGACAAGACCTTTGCTAACCGATCGGCCTATAACTACCATCTCAAATACTCCATGCCTCATGCGAGCACGGTTTTATGGAAGTGAGTCACATTAAAATATTACAGTGAGTCGTATTTAATAGGTTTAGTTAATTGATTACCCTTCGCCAGCCAAGCGTCTTATATCTACCATGCCTCATGCGAGCACGGACATATTGAAGTGAGTCACATTGAAATATTGCAGTGAGTCGTATTTAATAGGTTGAGTTAATTGATTACCCTTCGCCGGCCAAGCGTCTTATACCTACCATGTCAAATACTCCATGTCAAGTGAGTCACATTGAAATATTGAAGTAAGTTATTATATACGAGAGAGCTTGCGATAAGACCTTCGCTAGCCGAGCGTCTTATACCCATAACCTCAAATACAATGACATGGTGTATTTGGGGTTGTCCCATGTAAGTACGGACATATTGAAGTGAGTCACATTGAATTGGATTGAGTTACATTAATTAAGTCTCACAGCATCGCGAAATCTTTGATAGCCGAACGTCCTATACCCATCATCTGAAATTCAGAGTATTGACGAAGTGAGTCACATTGAAATGTTGTAGTGAGTTATATTGATTAACTTTCACCAGTCGAGCGTCCTATACCCACCACTTCAAATACACCATGCCTCATGAGAGTACGGATATATTGAAGTGAGTCACATTGATTAAGTATCACAGCAACTCAAAATCTGCGTATTGAAGTGAGTCACATTCAATTTTGCAGTGAGTAGAATCGTATTGATATATTATTGACCATGTCCCACAATTTACATGTTTATAATTTGTTTTTACATAAGTATTATTATTTCGTGTCGGTGGTGTAGTGACTTGGAGGCTAAACTGGGAAACGTGAATCCGAACCTCACCACGTACCAATTACGTATTTCAACACGTATTTTTAAAAGAGTTCGTATGTTTATCCGACGCGACGCCCGGTCAAAGAAACCTGCACATACCTAAAAAATCGAAAGCTGAAGTCGACCAAATTGGCACTGGCAGTATATACTAAGGCTTGATCGTCCTCATAGGGGATCGGACTACTTTTTTTTTTTATAAATCCAAACTTCTTAGTTTCTGCTATCGAATACTAAAATATATATTGCTCTATCTTTAAAATTTACCGAGTTATAATTAAAATTCAAGATCAGACAGAGAGGCACATACCCATTTGTGACGTCATTCGTTTTGAAAGAGACAGACATATTAAAACTTTAAAAAATCACTGTAAATTCGTTTTTCAACAGATTCTGTTTTTTCTTCGCGGATCATCTGCTACTAATCTATATTTTAAAAATAATTCATAAAATATGGTAAATTTAGGAACAGTCCGATACCCTATTCAGGGTAGGCTCGGGCCTCTCAGTGGGACCGTCTGTATTGAACTGTTGATAACATCAGTTTATTTGTTTTCCATTGTTAGCAGGTACAAATGCAGCGTGTGCGAGAAGGGCTACCGTTCGCGCGGGGAGCTGCGTGATCACGAGAACTACCACCACAAAGGACACACCCGGCACCAGTGCCCCGTCTGCGGGAAGGTCAGTGGGGCGCGAGATTAGATTATTAATTCTTGGAGAAGATGAAGTTGTCAAGACATTAGGTATGCAATGAGGCTATTTCTCACCGTGACGCTCTAATTCTTAATTTCGTCCGTTCTTTTCACCTTTTAGAGATTAAAAAGGGACAAGAAAAGGCCATTCTAATATCAGAGCTGTCAAACATCGAATTTGAACGCGAATTATGGCCGGGTCGATTGCACAATTTTAGAGAGCACTTAAAACATGCGACTTAAAAATGACATGAAAACTGAAGTGAGTGAAACTGAACAAAACCTCTCAGATGGTGGCTCAGCCCGTGAGTGAAACTGAACAAAACCTCTCAGATGGTGGCTCAGCCCGTGAGTGAAACTGAACAAAACCTCTCAGATGGTAGCTCAGCCCGTGAGTGAAACTGAACAAAACCTCTCAGATGGTGGCTCAGCCCGTGAGTGAAACTGAACAAAACCTCTCAGCCACCATCTGAGAGGTTTTGTCTCAGGCTGACCTCCCATTCGAAAGGGTTTTGTGTTATTTAACTAACACGTATTTATTTACGGCATTAGACGGAGTCGCGTGCTTTAATTCCATTCAGGTATTTCTGCGTAACTACTCGTAACATATTTTTCTCCGACACGCTCGAAAATGTGATCATTACTGCGAAACAACAGTAAGCGAAGCGACTCATTTTTGGACGAAACATTTCCCCATACAAAACAGCGGCCAGCAATGTGACCCTCAAACGGCCTGAGCTAGCAAAGTAACTTTCGTCTAGAAATTTCAAAAGTTTTTGAGTCTTTTTACTCTTATGTTCTAAATTCAAATTATACATGAATCGTAGACGAATCTTAGTGATTGGAGTTGGCTGTATGCTCTGTATGTCACTGGCACAGAACAAAAAAAAGAAAAGTGCGTAATATGGCGGTTTGTAATTTTTTTTCTCTTTTAATTTTATCGTAAGTACTATTTTGTTAGGTAGGTACTTATTTTTCATTATGGAGTTAATTACTAATCATTGAATTAAGAAGTTTAGAGAAGATTAGAACTTGGTTATAAGTTTAGTATGATACGAGTAGACATCTAAATCGAAAGTTTCACATTTTCTTAGTATTTGATAATTTCCTCGCATATTTCATAGAAAAGCACTATACAAGCCTCGGCCGCAATAGCACTTTATGGACTCGTACACAATGAAACTTAAACGTACCCTCGTCCAGCAATAATTAATTTTGCGGCCGCGGCAGTAGTGTACTGTAGCATCGGGCCTCGTTGGTCCGAGTGCTATGTAGTTTGATACTGGCGATAGTATTCTTTTTGCAATATATTCGTTCTCTTTTTAACTATTCTGTTTAGAAAGAGAACGATAGAAACTTCAGACGGGCTGGGGCCGTGGAAGTTTGAGGTTCTCACTCTCCGACCGCCGTCGTGGCAGGTTGTTTTTAGTGGGCCTAGCCCACGGGCGAGCCCTGCCCGGGGCAGTGGGCTTTGTAAAAGCAAATAACTAAGGAGTTTTTAAAAATTGTTAAAATGTGCTATAGATCTCCGCTATTTTTCAAATAACGTGAATAGAATAGATATAATGAAGAATAAAACAAATGAAGAGTGTCAAGAAAAATATATTACAAGAAGCTGTTGTTGCTGCTGTTGCTGCTGCTGGCTAGTGAGCCAGAAGCTGCTTTGGAGATTATGCCGTGGTTTCTTCACTGAGCAATGTCTGGAGAAAGAAGAGATGGACTGCAACAGTTCACCCCGCCGAGAGGGCTTATGGCACCCCGTCTGGATGATGATGATGAGTGTCGTGTGATGGAGCTCGTCGAGAGGGAGGAGTATTCCCAGCGAGTACCCCGCAGAGTATTTTTATTGATTTATTGAGAATAAACGCACGGACGAGGCGGCCGGGAGGCGATTGGTGACTTCGTCAGCAGGGTCGCAGACATAAAGAGGAAAGTTCCAAGTTATTTTGATTTTATCCCAACTAATATTTTGTTTGCAATTTTTCAAAGAATTTTCCATTGTCAGTTTCAAAAATGGCAGATATTTTCTTTGTTCTTGACAGTTCAACTATTTGAATGTTTTGTCTGTTATAAATACTTCTTGGAGTAAAATGGCGATCCGTTTCGTCAAAGATAAAGTGTCATGTCTTGGTCTGTCACTTTTGTAAACAGATGTTTACGTATTTATTTTTATTTATATTTTATTGAATTCCCTTTTATTGTATTGAGGTAGGTAATTTCTTTTGGGGTTATGCTTAGGTGACCTGCATAATATAAAATAAAACATAAATGCATTATTGTCACTAGTTTTTACGAATTGTTTGTATGTTTTTCTAAGTGGTTTGGTAGATGAGGTAGTTGAGGTTTCGTGTAAGATGGTTAAGTTAAGATTGTTTGCGCTGTTAGTTGGCTGATTAGGCACAGTTGATACACCTGCTTTAAGAGACATAGGAGCTTTGTAGGGTGGTCTGTTTAGGATCACACGTATTCTATCTGTCCTTTTCTAGGTTAGTAAAAGGTTGAGATTTCTATGAGTTATGATGAGGTACGGAGTTAGGATATGGGAAGAAGTGATAGGTAATTTTTTTCAATTCATTATATATACCAATCCAAGTTGTTGTCATTTTCAAATCCACATATTTAATAATTTGAATATGATATTGTATCTTGTAAGAAGACATGTAATGTACTTGTATCTTAGACTAAATAATTATTTTTCTTCCTAGTCGCTAGTTATCTGGATATTGTTGTTACTATATTGTTTTTTATATGTATTAATCCTATTATTTGTTTCATGTGCGGGCTGATAAAACTTTTATATTTAAACAACAATTAATATTTTCTTCTACACCTCCTTACTGACGCGAGATGTACTTCAGGACATCAGTGATGCCTGAATGAAAAGAAAATATTTTTTCATATTAAAAAACAACATTTATATCTTAGCTCTTCTGATTGTTTTTGAGATTGTTCTTGAGACTCACTCTCCGACCGCCGTCGTGGCAGGTTGTTTTTAGTGGGCCTAGCCCACGGGCGAGCCCTGCCCGGGGCAGTGGGCTTTGTAACAGCAAATAAGGAGTTTATAAAAAGGTTAAAATGTGCTATAGATCTCCGCTGTTTTTCAAATAACGTGAATAGAATATTATGATGTAATGAAGAGTAAAACAAATGAAGAGCGTCAAGGAAAATATAATAAAAGAAGCTGTTGTTGCTGCTGTTGATGCTGCGCTGGCTAGTGAGCCAGAAGCTGTTTTGGAGATTATGCCGTAGTTTCTTCACTGAGCAATGTCTGGAGAAAGAAGAGATGGACTGCAACAGTTCACCCCGCCGAGAGGGCTTATGGCACCCCGTCTGGATGATGATGATGAGTGTCGTGTGATGGAGCTCGTCGAGAGGGAGGAGTATTCCCAGCGAGTACCCCGCAGAGTATTTTTATTGATTTATTGAGAATAAACGCACGGACGAGGCGGCCGGGAGGCGATTGGTGACTTCGTCAGCAGGGTCGCAGACATAAAGAGGAAAGTTCCAAGTTATTTTGATTTTATCCCAACTAATATTTTGTTTGCAATTTTTCAAAGAATTTTCCATTGTCAGTTTCAAAAATGGCAGATATTTTCTTTGTTCTTGACAGTTCAACTATTTGAATGTTTTGTCTGTTATAAATACTTCTTGGATTAAAATGGCGATCCGTTTCGTCAAAGATAAAGTGTCATGTCTTGGTCTGTCACTTTTGTAAACAGATGTTTAAAAATTTATTTTTATTGATATTTTATTGAATTCCCTTTTATTGTAGTGTGAGGTAGGTAATTTCTTTTGGGGTTATGCTTAGGTGACCTGCATAATACAAAATAAAACATGAATGCATTATTGTCACTAGTTTTTACGAATTGTTTGTATGTTTTTCTAAGTGGTTTGGTAAATGAGGTAGTTGAGGTTTCGTGTACGATGATTAGGTTGAGATTGTTGCGCTGTTAGTTGGCTGATTAGGCACAGTTGATACACCTGCTTTAAGAGACATAGGAGCTTTGTAGGGTGATCTGTTTAGGATCACACGTATTCTATCTGTCCTTTTCTAGGTTAGTAAAAGGTTGAGATTTCTATGAGTTATGATGAGGTATGGAGTTAGGATATGGGAAGAAGTGATAGGTAATTTTTTTCATTATATATACCAATCCAAGTTGTTGTCATTTTCAAATCCACATATTTAATAATTTGAATATGATATTGTATCTTGTAAGAAGACATGTAATGTACTTGTATCTTAGACTAAATAATTATTTTTCTTCCTAGTCGCTAGTTATCTGGATATTGTTGTTACTATATTGTTTTTTCTATGTATTAATCCTATTATTTGTTTCATGTGCGGGCTGATAAAACTTTTATATTTAAACAACCATTAATATTTTCTTCTACACCTCCTTACTGACGCGAGATGTACTTCAGGACATCAGTGATGCCTGAATGAAAAGAAAATAATTTTTCATATTAAAAAACAACATTTATATCTTAGCTCTTCTGATTGTTTTTTCTATATGTTAACTTCTCTTTCTTTGGAAACATAGCTTCAATTTTAACACCTTAACTTCTTTTTCTATTTAGCTTTTAAATTAAATATAATTTAACTCTTGAGATTCTTGAGTATTGTGATTGGTGTTAACATTGTTTTGATTATCTTGATTTAATTTTTTTTGTCGTTAACTTAAATGTTTTAAATTTCATTTTAAATTTTGCATGCTATGTCTTTGAAGAATTTTTTAGATTCAGGTTAGGGTTTGCATTTTGTAATTGAGGTAGCTGTTAGCTTTGGTTTAGGATGGTAAGATATGGGTCCTGTTTTAAGTATTTTTGGAGAGGTTTTTTATTTAGAAAAATTATTAGAAAATATTTTTCTGGTAATTAGACTTTAGCTAAGTCCAGGATCTAAGTCTTCCATTGTTTTTTTTATTAGATTTTTATTAAGTGAATTTTTCCCTCTCTTAGGTAGGTAGTTAGTTACTAGTAGATTGTAACTAGCAAAAAAATTTTTTGGGTCTTCAACCAAAAAAATTTTTTCAGGGTAGACCGGGGGTAGTTGTAGCATCGGGCCTCGTTGGTCCGAGTGCTATGTAGTTTGATACTGGCGATAGTATTCTTTTTGCAATATGTTCGTTCTCTTTTTAACTATTCAGTTTAGAAAGAGAACGATAGAAACTTCAGACGGGCTGGGGCCGTGGAAGTTTGACGTACTCATCTGCCGTCCGCCGTCGAGTGCGGACCATAGTATTATTTCTAGTGCTAAAGTTATAGACAGTGCGTTTAAGCTATAAATAAAGTATCGTGTTATAAAAGTGTCTTTTGTATTTAAAGTAGCGAGCTGTAGCCTAGGAGGTTACAGCCGCTACAGAACACAACCGGGGGTAGTTGTAGCATCGGGCCTCGTTGGTCCGAGTGCTATGTAGTTTGATACTGGCGATAGTATTCTTTTTGCAATATATTCGTTCTCTTTTTAACTATTCTGTTTAGAAAGAGAACGATAGAAACTTCAGACGGGCTGGGGCCGTGGAAGTTTGAGGTTCTCATCTGCCGTCCGCCGTCGAGTGCGGACCATAGTATTATTTCTAGTGCTAAAGTTATAGACAGTGCGTTTAAGCTATAAATAAAGTATCGTGTTATAAAAGTGTCTTTTGTATTTAAAGTAGCGAGCTGTAGTCTAGGAGGTTACAGCCGCTACAGTACCTACTATTATGTATTTCATTTAACAATTAATTCGGATGATGAACCATTTATTGTACATAAAAAATAACAATAATACAAAAAACCGGCCAAGTGCGTGTCGGACCACGCATAAAGTAGGGTTCCGTAGTCTTTTTTGACACCGCGCTGTTTCAATGATTAATCTACATTCAGTCCTAACAGTAAAGAATGTAAAAAATTTTAATTTTTTGTATTTTTAATATTGAGATCTATATCCAAAGTATCGTCGAACCAAGTTACATGTAAATCGGTTCATAAACGTAGAAGATATTGTGCTGTGACAGACTGGGACGGACAGACAGACGGACTGAACGATCTTATAAAGGTTCCTTGTCGGACTACGGAACCCTAAAAGCGACACAACAGGCCTACTTATTTACTTATTTATTGTTGGAACCCCAGGCGCTGGCGACGCGTCAATGTATCACTCGTCACGTGCGGCGCATGCACCACGGCGTGAAGGATAGCGCGCGCAACATGATCTGCCAGCAGTGCGGGAAGGCCTTCCAGGTACGTTCCTTATAGTGTGATCTCCCGCTCCTTATAAATCAAAGTCTAAATTATTTATTTCCATAGGATGTTGTTACATCACTTAGATCCCTCATTACTTTTTTTTATTTTTATTTATAGCGTGACTCCCTGCTCCTTAAAGCGTGATCCCCCGCTTCTTATATCGTGATCCCCCGCTCCTTATGGCGTGATCCCCCGCTCCTTATGGTGTGATCCCCCGCTCCTTATGGCGTGACCCCCCGCTCCTTATGGCGTGATCCCCCGCTCCTTATGGTGTGATCCCCCGCTTCTTATGGTGTGATCCCCCGCTCCTTATGGCGTGATCCCCCGCTCCTTATGGTGTGATCCCCCGCTCCTTATTGCATGACCCCCGCTCCTTATAGCGTGATCCCCCGCTCCTTATGGCGTGACCCCCCGCACCTTATAACGTGATCCCCTGCTCCTTATGGCGTGATCCCCCGCTCCTTATGGCGTGATTCCTCGCTCCTTATAGCGTGACCCCCCGCTCCTTATGGCGTGATCCCTCGCTCCTTACAGCGTTATCCCCCGCTCCTTATAGCGTGATCCCTCGCTCCTTACAGCGTTATCTCCCGCTCCTTATAGCGTGATCCCCCGCTCCTTACATCGTTATCTCCCGCTCCTTACAGCGTTATCTCCCGCTCCTTACAGCATTATTCCCCGCTCCTTATAGCGTGACCTCCCGCTCCTTATGGCGTGATCCCTCGCTCCTTATAGCGTGATCCCCCGCTCCTTATAACGTGATCCCCTGCTCCTTATAGCGTGATCCCTCGCTCCTTATAGCGTGATCCCCCGCTCCTTATAACGTGATCCCCTGCTCCTTATAGCGTGATCCCTCGCTCCTTATAGCGTGATCCCCCGCTCCTTATAACGTGATCCCCTGCTCCTTATAGCGTGATCCCTCGCTCCTTATAGCGTGATCCCCCGCTCCTTATAACGTGATCCCCTGCTCCTTATAGCGTGATCCCTCGCTCCTTATAGCGTGATCCCCCGCTCCTTATAACGTGATCCCCCGCTCCTTATAGCGTGATCCCTCGCTCCTTATAGCGTGATCCCCCGCTCCTTATAACGTGATCCCCTGCTCCTTATAGCGTGACTCTCTAATCAATCTTGAATTTCAAACCTGTATAACTCGGCACATTTTAAAGATAGAGCAAAATTATTTTATTGTTCGATAGCAAGAACTAACAAGTTTAGATTTATAAAATAAAAAAAAATGTAGTCTAATACCCCATTGCAAACCGTGTATTCATTGTTCGCGTGTGTCACATCCTATATTTTCATTACAGCAGAAGAAACATCTTCGCGAGCACGAAACTATTCACACCGGCGAGCGGCCGCTGTGCTGCGAAGTGTGTGGACGCACCTTTAGACAGTATTCGTCCTTATACACGCACAAGAAGAGGGTGCATAAGATACACACGCCGAGGAAGCAGGTGCAAGTGTTGGAAGACTGGCTTTAGATCGTTTCTATACAATCTCAAGCAGAGGGTGCACAAAATTCACTCGTTGAGAAACCAAAAACCATTCATCATCATCATCATCATGATCGTCGTGGTCAAATTAAGAATAAAACTGTCTTCAGGCTATCAGTATGTACTCGAAAGAAGAGGACTCACCGAGAAAACAACTGCAAGCGGGTCAAGGTCATGGTCAAATTAAGAATTAAACGGTCTTCAGGCTATCAGTATATACTCGCAAGAAGAGGACTCACCGAGAAAACAACTGCAAGCGGGTCAAGGTCGTGGTCAAATTAAGAATTAAACGGTCTTCAGGCTATCAGTATATACTCGCAAGAAGAGGACTCACCGAGAAAACAACTGCAAGCGGGTCAAGGTGGAATCTCCTGCCGGCGTCTGTATTTACGAGCACATATAATCCGACTATCTTTAAAGCCTGAGTGAATAGGCTTCTTCTGGGTAAGCTCGCTACATCGTAGATCCCATCCCTGCTCTCGGACTTGATCGGGGTCAAGAGCAAACCCATACAATATATAAAAAAAGATATGGTCAAATTAAGAATAAAACTGGCTTTAGACAGTCTCTATAGTCACAATAAAAACTAAGAAAGTGCACAAGATACACGTGGCGAGAAAACTGGTGCTGGTTTTTGAAGAGACGCACTGAGGTCAAGGCCAAACTAACAACTAATTGGGGTCTGTTTTCAGACGAAGCACAAATTGTGAATCAATACGTTTATCACGTGGTTCTTCAAGTAAAGTTATTTTATTTCTTAAGTTGTACACCCGCGTCTATTGTTATCTCCCTTTTCTCTTCCGTAGGTCTGCTGGAAGATATTTCTTTAGAAATAAGTCGGCCTGTTGTGTCGTTTTTCTTTGTGTTGTTGTCATTTTCTTGTTTAATGTGTACAATAAATGGTTAAATAAATAAAAAAAAAATATAAACGATAATAAAAGACATTGGTAAATAATAAAGAACATAATTTTATTTACATATTTCCAATAATAACATTTATTATTTGATTACATTTTCTTGCACTACCATAAGCTACTGAAAGTGTAAGCTGCTTGTTTGAAAGTTGCTTAGATTAAGATCAGATTGAACTTTCAACCTTGAATATAGATAAGAAACAAGGCAAACACAAGTGCTCATCAAACGAAGGGTAAACACCTCAACCGGATTCGAACCCGCGATCTGTGCTTCGTAGGCAGCAGGCGTACTACCAATTATGCTACGAGGCCATAGTGTGAACGGGATGGAAAAATAATGGCTTCACGTTTACGCGCCAAGTGATCGCGAATGAGTGAAGATGAAGTGGTTCCGTTTGAAAATAGGCTACTCGACACAAGATGTCGCTGTGCGAAACCTATCTCTATTCTATAGTGGTGGTGATGTCGCAAGTAGCAAGAAAAAAAAGACGCAACCGTCAGTCAGATGGAGATGGTGTGCGCATTCCGAATCAGACTTTCAGCGCTGTCAGCGAACAGGAAAGCTAAAAAACGTATGAATTTTGAGGTGGACGCACGCACATCTACTGGAGCCGAACGCGCCGAAGTCATATTGCCTCGCATACCTGTCCGCGCCGAACGAATCGAACGCGCCGAAGGATTTTTTTCCATTTCCTTGCCAGTCTTGTTATTTTACGTACCTACCTAATCTATTGAGATAACTTGATAAGATTGTGATGGAATTTGACGAAGTTTTTATCGTCAGTACATTATTAATGGAAGATGAAGAAGGAGGTGAAACACTATGTCAAAGTCAAAGGGAAACAAGACTTTGGGTGCACAGCATCAACTTAAAAAGGCAGTGAAAACGTACAAACAAAACGTAATGTTTGACAACATGTTTGCGCGCTTACAGCCTGCTTAAAATCTGACTCTGTTATTTTCAAGAGCTAAAATTCTGCAATAACTAACTAAATAACTAATTTCTGTTAATGTTTCATTATATTCTGCTAAAAACTTTTTATAATCTGCGACATAATAATGCTAATGCTAAGCCCTATTATTAAGGATCAAATTCTGTTAAAATCGCAGAATTCTGCCAAGTCTGATCGTACTGTCCGCAATCATCAGAATGCGGCCGCTTCGATCGATTCAACCGCATCCGCGCCGAATTTTATGACGTCATCCGGATTCCGTCTAGGAATTCCTTGTTTCCGGCGGAAATTCGGCGCGTTCGGCTCTGGTAGATGTGCGTTTACCTTTGACAGCCGGGTGCGATTTAAGCGCGTCTCGGAAGGCAAGGACAATAATTCACAGAACACTACTTACCAAGCGTTCCGAGACGCGCTGAAATCGACTAAACCACCCGTAATCGCGTTCCGAATTACAGTCAGCTGTCAAAACTCATGCGTTTTTTTTGCTTTTCTGATCGCTGACAGCGCTGAAAGTCTGATTCGGAATGCGCCCTAACTTTGATCAGTATGCCAAGCTTAACAAAATGTTTATGACTATTATGATAGAATAATTATATATTATAACTTTCAAAACCTAGCCTGTGTGTAAAATTGAAATCTACCAAATTTGAATATAACAGACTAAAAATTATTGACTTTCTAAAGGGATGTAATTGACACGAAGTTTTGTGGTTTTACATAAGAATAAACTATATTTAAGCCATTTACAAATCCCGTGTATAGCTCCAGATATATCAGAAGAATCTAAAGTGCCATGAGTCTGTTAAATGTGCAAAATATCTGCAAAACATGTAATGTTGACATGTACTGTTTACAACTATTACATGTGTTGGAGGAAATAATAACAGGTAAGTTTAACTTGTTACACCTTACTCATACAATACGACTTTTAGTGCTATGTCTAAACTGCATTCTATGCACGGACCAAGTAGGAAGAGGACTAGGCGCTATGAACTAGGCCGCGTGATATTTTAGTCGGCCATGACGTCACGGAGGGGGCGGGGCTTAGCGGCCATTACTTGCGACTAAAACACTTGTCGTCGTGCGGTCAAAAATTATTGAAATTTGAGTAAATAATGCTAAAAATATGAAGTGTTGTGTACCTATGTGTCGAAATTGTTCTGAGAGGCAAGGAGAAACAGCTGAAAAGTTATCATTTCACGTGTAAGTAACTTATTTCAGTATTTTCATCCCAACTTTTCTGTAATAATTGATACGAGGAGTAAATTACGCTTTGCGCTACTAGATGGCTAATAAAGATTAGTTAATAAGTAAGTGTAATTGCGACTATGTGAGCTTTAATGTTTATATTTCATTAGATTCTATCATGAAATTTAGAAAACTTATTAATTTATAAACTAGATTTTCTGTTAAACTATTAAATTCGTCGAAAAAATCCCCGCGGTCAGATGACGCGAGATCGCCATCTAGCGTGCACAAAATGTACTAGTAAGGAAAATATGTGGTAGTGTTATAAATTCTCCCGATTCGTCGGGAGGATTTTATGCACGGACCAAGTAAATATCCTAAAATGTCGATATGCTAAGATAAAAGAGGTTCTCAAAATAATCTCATTTTGATTCTACACTAGCTTACCGCCCGCGGCTACACTCGCGTTATGTAAGATTTTCCCATGGGAATAAGACTTTTTTCCATATCCTATGTGTTAATCCAGGGTACCAACTATCTCCATTCCAAATTTCATTCAAATCCGTTCAGTGGTTAACGCATGAAAGCGGAACAAACATCTAAACATCCAAATGTATTATAAATTTTGTAATATTAGTGTGACGCACGCTTTTAATAAGTAAACATGTTAATTATGTAATAACCCGTGCAGTCATACCTATTTGGAATTGTTTATTTTCATCTTCTTAGTTTTTCGTCTTAATTATTACATATCTTTTGTTTTTAAGTGTAAAAAAGACAATATTATTATTTCAAAGTGAAATATCCATTTTCATTGAGGTATTAATTTATAATTATAATCTGTGCCAAATCTCCCAACCTTCCCTAAACAGGCAACACTTGCGACAACGGGCCGCATTTAGAAGTAAAATAAATAATAATTATTTTCAATCAAAATGAAATGTCAACGAGTTTATGAATGATATTATATAATATAACAGTAAGTATTTCTTTTTTAGATTTCCATCAAATAATGATTTGAAACAAAGGTGGATTAAAGCTGTTAACCGTGAGGCAGAATGGGTACCCACTAAGTACACAAAAATATGCTCTCTTCATTTCGAAGATAAACAAGGGGGCCTTTGTTACGCATCTAAAGATGTTGTAGATATTTGTGTGCGCGCTGAATGTAGTATTAGAAGCTTGAAAACTGAGTCCTTAAACAATCAAATTTTTAGAAAAGACAAAATAGTTTTACATACTTTAAAATCACTTGTAGGTGTAAACATTTTTTGCGCAGAACATGAACATTATGTTTGAACAAGCTCCTTTTGATAATCATATCATCCTTCTATGCAAATGTATAGTAGAAAGGTACGTCAACACAAGGTTACGATATTTTTCGATTTGTGAGAATATTCGAGAAACGAAAAGACAGCAGTTAAATAAAATTGTTCTATTTATGGGTTAAAATTGTTCTATTAACGTCTGTTACATCCATACATCCAAATATCCATACATCCAAACATCCACACATCCAAACATCTAAACATCCATACATCCAAACATACATGCATATTATTAGTAAATAGTAAATTAGTAATATGTAATTACATCGAAATTATCTTCACATAAATGTCTTGTATTGTAACCTAAGCAGAGGGTGGAGTTTTATCAACTCTGTTTACGACGGAATACCATTTTTTACGAAGTTTTGGAAGAAAGAAAGAAAGAAAGAATTGGCCTTACTTCTTTATTATTTCTTGTATCTATTAAAATTATTTCTTGTTTTAAAAATGTGTTTGTAATCTGACCCACGCGCTAATTTTTCCAAGTTCATCACTGTACACGATATAGGTACTTTGATCTAAGACTTTGAGCGAGAGGACGTACTTATTTTAAAAAATAAAATCTCAGTACGGCCCTGTATAAGTATGTTTATAACACGTTGCGCCCTCTAGTGGTGAATAGTGTAACTACCCGCAATATGAACGTGACCGATAATTCTGGTTTTCACCACTAGGTGGCAAGAGATAAAAAGGCGGAGTCAAGGCGGAGTCACCCTCCCCGCGTCTCAGACTTCGACCCCGCGCGATGTCACACTCAATCTGTATGAAAATGTTTATAGCGCCTAGTCCTCTTCCTACTTGGTCCGTGATTCTATGCATGCAAAATAGTTGAGTGCTACTCTAGGAAATGCACCTTATTTTATTTTAAACTACAGAACATCAACACCATACATAGCAGTTAATATGCATTAGTAATATAGCTTACCAAATAAGATCCTTTATAATTCACTTAAAGTAATTTGTCAAAATTATTTTTATCGTAAAACACAATAGTAAAATAAGTTACAGAAGCTATCAAAGTAGATAATGATTTTTTTTGTATATTAATTTAATACAATAACATTAAAATTACCATTACATTATAACCTCATATTGTTATGGGAATTGGAATGTATAGACTGCATTAGACTGTTTTACGGTGTTTCCCTACAAATATTTCGCCAGTAGCAAGTGGCTATGCTAAATAAATAGCTAGCTATATTGCATTTTACTTTTTTATGGTGTCAGGCTGCACCATGTGGCTTTCGTAATTTTGCTATCAAATTACTGGACTTTTTTACTGACACAGCATCCTAGTCTTATCTTAAGATAAGGGTTGTTTGTGTATCTCATGTTACTTACTTAGCAAAACCACTTGGTCTTGATACTGGCAAAATGCTTATAGTTAAACACCATAAATAAAAATAAGATTTAGAATATTATTGACTGTGAATTTCAAAATAAATTATAATATGCAAAATCATAAATCAGCTATTTCACAGTTTCAGGTAGGTCAAGAAGAAAAACAAAATACACAGTGCAACCTCAAAATGGTGAATTTAAATAAATAGATAAAAATAAAATACTTTTATTTCAGGCCAATAAGACCCATAGTTCAATACAATACAGTACAATTATATATATACAAATACAATTTGAATGATCAAGAAACAAAACCCAGTCAACATAATACAAGGTGTCCAAAAAGGGTATTTGCACTTTTAAATATCAATAAATCGTCTTAATGAGGGTAGATAACAAAAAAATATATAATGTCATACGTGGAAATTATTGGAAATTTAGTTGCAATGGATTCGTATACCGGAGCTCAGCGTGCATTTTGTGTACGAGTTTATTATCAAAACAATAATTCGATAATAACAGCTCGCCGCTTATATCGCGCGCAGTTCAATATACGGGACATTTCTTTATCTCCCAGTGCGAATATCATTAGAAAATGGATTAAGACATTTGAGGCTACTTTAAAAAACTGATTGCGGACGTCCGATTTAGTAGTTAAGCTCTTTAGTTAGCCCAAGATGGACGATCAACAGCGAATTCAAATCTGTAATAAATATAATAAATAAAAAAATATTTAATTTTATATTTGTATTTGTATAAATATTTATAATTAATTTTATAAAAATAAATTATAATATTAATTATAATATTATTATTATTATTATTATTATTATTTTATTATTATTATTATTTAATTATCTATTTAATTATTATTATTATTATTATTATTATTATTATAATATTATATTAATTATAAATAAATATTTATAATTAATATAATATTATAATTTATTTTTTATATTATATTATTATTATTTTTAATGATTAATATTTAATATTAATAATATATTAATCATTAATGTTTTTATACCATTACTGTTTTATACCTATATAATAATATATATTAAAATATATCAAAAAAATAAACATAAAACACTCGCACTTAACTTCGCACTTCGCATTTAACTTAAAATGAACTAAATCGCTCCATCTTGGGCTAACTAAAGAGCTTAACTACTAAAATGACGTGTAAACACTTACTTTAAATTTTGTCGCTTAAAATTTAGTTAAAATTTAGTTGCTACTTGACAACTTAATATGTGTAAACCAGCCATTAGGCAATCTACGGCCACGACTTGAAGAGTGTCAAAATCGTAATGGACGTCAACATAATTTTTTCGTCGTTAACTTTCCATTTCAATTTAAATTTTATTTATTTATTGCAAGTCACACATGGCCTTACATAAAGTACAGTGTTTAGATATTATTGTACATGTGACACCCTGTAAGGGCATAGCAACATAAAAAGTGAGAGGGCATTTTCTATAATAGCATGCATAATATTAAAAAATAATAATAATTAAAAATTGTACATATCAAAACAATCCATTGTGTGTACTTTTTGCAAATAGTAATAAAATTATGAAATGATATATTTTTCATTTATGATTTTCGTATATAAACTGCCAACACCCTTTTTGGACACCCAGTATAACAATAACGAAAATTCCAAAAATCTATGTCAAAGATGGATATATTATCAAACAAAATGATGATTAAACGTGAGCCGGTTGATGATTTGGATTGTCAAGAAACAAAATCCAATCAAAATGTAATGGTACAACTACCAACATTTATAAATACTCTTGAGAAAGAGGACTCTTGGCCATTACCTTCATCGACAGTTGTAATAAAACGTGAGACTGATGATGATAAAAGACTTGAATGTAGTGACGATGAAGGGGATCATAAAATAGACAGAACTAAAATTATGCTTGACAATGTTCTACAGAACATGTTTGTGGTAAGATATGATATTGTGATGTTATGGAATGTTTGCTTAAAATATATATTGCTAGTAATAGTAATTAGCATATTAGATTTTAAATAACACACTAATATTATAAACGTAAAAGTATTTTTGGATGTTTGTTACACTTTCATGCTTAAAGTACTAAATGGATGTGGATGTTTAGAATGGAGATAGTTTGTACCCGGGATTCTCGAACCAGCTCACAAAATTTCACGAGAATCGGTTGAGAAACGCGACCTGTAGATGAGAACAAACAGATTGACAGATAGACATACAAAAGCAATTTTGGCCAAGCTGAATCGGGGACGATTCGCGCTCGCTTTTCCCCTGGAAATTATATTTTTCTATCAAAATAAGTGGTTTGAACTCTCTATACTTCTTGGACCATAATCTATCTATCTCTCTCTGCTCTGTGCAAAAACTGATTGACTATCATAATCCATCACTTACGCATTTGTAATTGTATGTTTGTATTATTTTAGTTCTTATTTCTTTGGTTATGAAAGAAATTAGAAGAACACAAATATGATAAGATACAATGTAATGTTAAGAAAATGAATCCCTAAATATATATTTCTAATTTCAGGAGCAAAGACCAACAGTCACCACTAGCCATCCAATGACAGTTGAAATACCTGCACCTATCGATACAATAGTTTATGTTAAAAATTACAATTCTTTCCCAAAACCTTTGCTAACAGAAGAAATAAGCATTAAAATTGAATCAGTTAATGACCTGAATGATGAAATAACAACATCAAGGCAGAATATCATAGGGGAAATACCACCATCAATAGATCCAACAATTCCTATTGATGAGGATGCCGATGATGAGGAGACAGACTTAAATAAAAATATGTTTGTAGCAAAGGTAATTTAAGTAGATAAGCGTTATATTGGAGTAAATTCAGAGTTTGTGCGTGTTCTGAATGCAGGGATAGTGTATGTAACTACTACAGCCTTGCTTTGTTGACAAAACCTCTAGTGATAGCTCAGCCTATGCTCTGAACAGGTTTAGTTTTAAAACTTTTCCAAAAATCTTAATATGATATTTTAAAACGGGATGAGTTTAATAGCTTTACTTACTGACCGAGTTAATTTGTAAAATTTGTTTTTTTATGACATATTACAATGGATCATCAACAGCTCATATACGTCCCCACCGAGGGGCTCGAGCCTACCCTGGTTTAGAGCGATTAGGCCTTAGTCGACCACGCTGGCCCAGTGTGGGTTGGTCCACTTCACACAACCTTTGAATTTCTTCGCAGCAGTGTGCAGGTTTCATCACGATACAATGGATATATTAGCGTTATTGATGGATAATAGTAGCAGATCGCCCCATTCACAAACTCTTCACGCTATCGAAATTCGTCCGATTCGCATCTTGTCCCATTCGCAAGTCGTCCCAAGGACTTTGATTTCTAAAAACTGTTTATTAAGAAAAATGAGTTATCATATGAAACCAGTTGAAGAAATAAAAGGCTTTTTCTTATTCTACATTTCAGCCTCCAGCTCCTGCTGCTGAAGAAGTTTCTCCATCTGTGGAACAACCCGCAATAGCCCAACCGGAGGCTGCCAGTGTCGGACGCCAACCGGAGAAAAGACAGGAGAATACAGAAATGACTCCAGCACCAGTGTCTGTTGAGTAAGTCTCTTCTTTCTCCAATGTAGTCCTGGACGAGAAGCAGCGGCCCTAGATTTATTTACTGCTACCTCCTACTCAAAACTGAATATCCATGAGCTTGAATGAATTTTTATATATATATTTTTATATGTTTTTATTTGTCTTGGTGTTTCAAAATGAATGATTCGTGCGTGTGTGTGTGTGTGTGTGTATGTGTGTATGTGTTTCTCCGAGAGTTGTAAGAGTCCAAATCTAAACAACAACAAACAACTTTACTATGCAACGACTTCAAGAAGTTTTTCGGTCTGTTGATAATTTAACGTTAGCAACCAAGTAACTTGTTCATAGGATATATTTTATTTATTAGATTACACCTTGGTTACACTTATTATGTAAGTATGAGCCAAGGAAAGTGAAGTATCTTTTTGCAAAGGAAGTTCTATGAGCTCTGGCACGACAGCAAGATCGAGCCTTCTTTTGTTTTGAGAGAATGATGGTTCATAATATGTTAGAAGACTGCGTTTTTTGGTAACAGTGGTGGCGATGAATAGTTGTCGTACTGTTAGGCATTCATCATATAGCTTCAACTAGCATGGTTTGTATTTAAAAAAATCTAACAAAGTCCAGATTCCAACGATGTTGCATTTTTGCAATTGTCGTGGTAGTCATCATAAAATTTAATAAATCATTTTGGACATTGATTTTCTTTTCCAGACAAAAAACTGATGTAACGGAGAAAAAGAATAGAGATATTCGCTATCGTCGTCCCCATGTCCAATGCGACGAATGCGGTAAGAATTTTCGAGGCAAATTCTACGTACGGCAACATATTATGTAAGTATAATACTGGTACAATACTCAGGTAGTTTAGGTACTTCTTATTTTCTTCTACTCGTGTAGACTTAAACCGGTTCAGACCAGTAATTGGCCGCATCCACGGCTCTTGGTTGGCCTCATTTAAATCTGCCATTGTGCAAGAGATAGGGCAGTCAGGACAAGACAGCAGATGCTCCATAGATAGCTACGCCTGTCACGCAATGTGTTATTGTGCGCAGATCGATTTGTATTAGTAGCAGGTCGTTCCGTTCGCACCTTGTCCAATTAGCAACTCGCTCAAGGACAAATAAAATTTTCTGATTATTTGTTAATTATTTAACTGATAAAATTTGACCCTAAGATGAGTTGCGAATAGGACAAGCTGCAAAAGGGATGTGTTGCGAATAGGACGATTAGCGACAGCATAATGAGGTTGCAAATGACTAGCTTACCAATCCTTTTTTGTTTTTAATTTTAACCTTGAATGTTCTATGCCTCTTATCTTGGATGAAAAAAAAAAAATTATGTATCTATCCTATTTTTAATTCGCAGGTCAGTCCACTTGAAAGTCCTTGAGACGTGCGGTGTATGTAACAAGAGTGTGGGAGTGTGCTACCTGAAGCGTCACATGGAAATGCACCAGAAAAGCGTTTACTGCGAGCCTTGCTCCGAGTGGTTCAGCCTCTCGAGCTACAAGGCGCACATGAAAACGACGACGCACGTCAGGCCCGAACACTACAGGTAGGCTTTAACTATCCAACCATTCACCAACAGCTCGTTATTACACGACTGTCCAAAAAAAGTAGTGTAATGTGTTTAGGGTTCATGGATGTATTAAGATTCTTTGTTCCTCCATAACTTCTAAATGCCTGGATAGATGTATGGGATGTATGGGGTATCGTTAGCATCCTTACATCAGTCCGAGTGACACTGGCTTTAATTGTTTTAGGCAGGGCTGTCGTGTTTTTAATATTTAGATGATTATTTAGTTGCCATCTTGTATTTTGCCACCAGAGTAGAATACATTAGTCACCAACCCCTACTCTTCCCGTGGGTGTCGTAAGAGGCGACTTAGGAACTACACATTGAACAGGGAACGGGCAGCAGCGCTCTCTGATACAGTAACCTTTTAATCTGGGATCTCCAACCCGCCTGCCAAGCGTGGAGATTATGGCAAAACCAAACACTTAAGTAGAGGAGGCTCATAGGCCAGCAGTGGACTGTAACGGGCCGTTGATTTGATTTGACGTGTTTCTAATATTTAGATGATTATTTAGTTAACATCTTGTATTTTTATTTATTCTCATCAACACACATAGTACGTCCCCACTGAGGGGCTCGAGCTTACCGTGAAGAGTGATCAGGTCTTACACCACGCTGGCCCAGTGCGGGTTGGTCGACTTCACACATTATTTGAATTTCTTCGCAGCTATACAGGTGTCTTCTAGATGTTTTTCCTTCACCGTAAGAGCGTCTTATAAACGTACTGTTACGAACGAGCGGGGTTCAGGGATAGACAAATTTAAAAACGAGAAATGGGTCCCTTGTTACCCCTTGTACACAAGCAACGTCACAAACGTAAATCAATCAATCAGCCATAAACCGAAATTCAAACGTCAATCAATCAATCAGTCATAAACCGAAATTAACACTTTTACTGCACTTTGTTCACTAGCACTTTAGCTTGCAGTTTCATTTACTTCGGCTCTTGATATTGCACTGAACTCACACTGAACTTCCCGACTAGGCGGTCGCGGTCCTTATATACCCCTATGGTAGTTGGAGAGTCCTATTTCATTATTCTTTTGGTTATTCAATCTTTTGAGTAGTGAACTTTCTCGTGTAGAACTTTCTATAGTCTGCTATTCAATTTTGACAGCCAGGTTTTTCGAGTAGCGAATACTTTTTGAAAAGAGGTGTCAACTATCTCGAACTTTTTAACAAAAGAAAAGTCCAAACATCGCCTCACAACTGAGTCCTTAGATAAATGAAAGGCTCGCACGGCGCTCGCCTAGATACCGCCGCCGCCGGCGCAGTTGTAAATGTGGCAAGAAATACTACGCTGAATTTGGCGTACTACCCGTGCTAAATTTTGCTAAATTTTCAGTTACTTTCTACATTATACAACCCATTATTTATTTACTAACCTATTGCATAAAATAATTTCTCTTCATTCGGGTAACACTTAAGCAGCTTGCAGCACAATTATTCACGCACGCTTGCATCCATCCAAATTATCATAAACACACTTTGGCATTGAGCTGTTGTTTTTAGATAGCGCGGTATCTAGGCGAGCGCCGCGCGAGTCTTTCACGTATCTAAGACTGAGTGTACTTATTCATAAGAGCCCGAAAGAAAACATCAATCAGCTGTTTGGGTCTTCATTGGGGAGATCAAACCAAGAAAAGGGGTCCGTTCTCGCAGCGTATCAAAAGGAATAGTTACTTCCTGTGTCTCGAAAATGGGACGTGTATGGCTCCCTTATAGGAATGAAGAAATGATTGGCACGTCAACTGACGAATTAGTTGGCGTATCAGGTCAACCGTCCTAAATTTATTTTTATTTTTTTCTGTTACAAATAATGCACTTTTGCATCCTGTCAAATCAACAGTAATGAGGGATTTTCTGACAGCTCTTTAAAAAATAAAAAGAAAGATTTCGTGGATTCTTTTATTAAATCCTTTTATGGCCGTGAATGACTTGCCGGATTTCGTCGGATCCACGAATCGTCACCGCCATCTACCGAAGTTATTTCTGACAGCTCTTTAAAAAATAAAAAGATTTCGTGGATTCTTTTTTAAAATCTTTTTATGGCCCTGAATGACTTGCCGGATTTCGTCGGATCCACGAATCGTCACCGCCATCTACCGAAGTTTTATGAACTTTTTTTTTTAATTGACTGTCGGAAAATTCCCCATTCCAGTCTGAAGTTGAGTTAAAATGACTCGACAAGTACGAGTATGTAATTAATTGCGTTAGGTATTTTTTGAAAATGTATGTTACAATGCTAAACATGGAAGGTGCCTGGATGAGATTGCTGCTTGCAAAACCCCGTCTCAATAGAGTCAATACTCAACTTATGTTTTGTAATATTATATTTTTTTATATTCTGTCCTGTGTATGTACTTTGTAAATCTTTGGCGTTACCAAAGAATATCTGCACCGGCTGCATGATCACCGTAGATAAAATAAACCGCGTGACATAAAACGTAACCGCCAATAGTAACGCAATTCTTGTCTTCGTTTGACATAAACTTGGATACTATTGGCCTATTGGATTATATGTGTCGCGGTTTATTTTATCTATGGTGGTCATGCAGCCGGTGCTGTACTGCATTTTTATCAGCCATGTGTCACATTCCACATTTCAGATTGCACAGTGGTCCGCTCCCTCGCGACCAATGCGGCGAGTGCGGCAAGATGGTTCGCGCCGACCTCGTGAAGGTTCACGCGCGCATCCACGAACCAAAGGAACGGCTCTTTTGCGCAGCCTGCGACAAGACCTTCGCTAGCCAATCGGCCTATAACCACCATCTCAAATACTCCATGTCTCATGCGAGCACGGACATAAGGAAGTGAGTCACATTGAAATATTGCAGTGAGTCGTATTTAATAGGTTGAGTTAATTAGGAGAAAATAATTAAACATATGGACAGTAAAAAGTCATCGGGTAGTGATCTCGTGCGCATGTCCGATCTGAAGACTGTTGCTGAAAAAGTAAGCCCTGTGATTGCAAAGTTAATCAATCTATCTGTCGCGAAACATAAATTTCCTGAAAAATTAAAAGAAGCTATTATCAGACCTATTTATAAAAAGGGCATCCGCAAAGAATATACAAATTATCGACCAATAGCCATATTATCTTGTATTGATAAGATTATTGAGAAATGCATTGTAAATCAGCTGAATAACTACCTTCGCAAAAATGAAATAATAAACAAAAGCCAACATGGGTTCCAAAAGGGAAAAAGCACTAACACCTTGTTATCAAAATTCACAGATGAAATAAATGGCTATTTGGGCGATAAGAAGTTTGTAGTAGCAGTATTATTTGATTTTAAGAAAGCGTTTGACACGTTAGAAACTGAAATGTTATTAAATGCTATGGAGGAGTGTGGAGTGGGGTGCCCTCTGAACGAATGGTTCCGAGACTACCTCACTTCGCGTTCCTACCGTGTGCGAGTGGGCGAGGTATACAGTGAAGCGAGGTCGGTGCGGTGCGGGGTGCCGCAGGGCTCCGGGTGTGGACCGGTGTGCTACCTGCTGCACGTGAACAGCCTGTGCGGGGTGCTGCGCCACTGCTCGGCGCATATGTTCGCGGACGACCTGTGTGCGCTGCGCGCCGGCACCGACCTGGCGGACACTTGCCGCCTAGTGCAGCGGGACGTGGACTCGGTAGTCAAATGGTCACACGATAATGGCATAGTTCTAAATGTTGACAAGACTAAATGTTTATTTATTCATTCTCCGTTTTTGCCTATTTTAGATTCCCCACCTTTAATTTGCCACACATTTGATTGTTTTCATAACAACTTAATTAATTGTAATTGTAAACCTATAGAGCGTGTTCAAACTGCTACCTACCTTGGTATGAAATTAGATGTAAATTTTTCTTGGTCAAAGCATATTGAAAACATATGTATTAAGTTAAGGGTCCTGCTAGGTAAGTTCTACCATTTGAGTTTTAGGGTTCCTAAAAATGTTTTGAAATGTTTGTATATGGCTTTGGTTGAATCCATTTTGAGTTATGGTTTAGACAGTTATGGACTCACATTTAAAACTTATATTGAGAAATTAGAAAGTTTCCAGATTAGATTTTTAAAACTTCTTGTTAATAATAAAACTAAAGCTAATTGCAAAGGCGACTACAAAAAACTGTTTAAAATATGTCAAATTCTGCCAGTAAGCTTAAAGCATAAATATCTACTTGCTATTAATAATTTCCCAAATAATAATTGTAACTCATTCCTGGTCAAAGTAG
The DNA here is from genome assembly GCA_951230895.1 of Carpatolechia fugitivella. NCBI lineage: Eukaryota > Metazoa > Arthropoda > Insecta > Lepidoptera > Gelechiidae > Carpatolechia > Carpatolechia fugitivella. The sequence goes on from OX579672.1 coordinate 6,284,412, forward strand.
TTAATAAGTCGAACACCAGAACAATGACTTCGGGTAGTTATGTAGTACCGGGTGTCAATAATTATTACGGTGACAGAACATTGAAAAAACGTATCCCTTATTTACTTAACAGCTTACCCGTAGCCATTCGAATGGAAACTAATAAGGATAGGTTTATATCTATGCTAAAAAAACATTATCTTGACAGTTTATAGATATTCATTGTAACGCAAATTATCTTTTACTAGTTTTTAAGTATATAACTGAGGCTCACTGTTTCCACAGTCAAACTGTACATGCAGTTTTGTGGTACTAGTTTTAGATTAAGACTAATATTGTTCTAATAAATAAATAATAATAAAATAAAAATAAATTGTTTACCCTTCGCCAGCCAAGCGTCTTATACCTACCATCTCAAATACTCCATGTCTCATGCGAGCACGGACATATTGAAGTGAGTCACATTGAAATATTGCAGTGAGTCGTATTTAATAGGTTGAGTTAATTGATTACCCTTCGCCAGCCAAGCGTCTTATACCTAACATCTCAAATACTCCATGTCTCATGCGAGCACGGACATATTGAAGTGAGTCTCATTGAAATATTGCAGTGAGTCGTATTTAATAGGTTGAGTTAATTGATTACCTTTCGCCAGCCAAGCGTCTTATACCTACCATCTCAATTACTCCATGTCTCATGCGAGCATGGACATAAGGAAGTGAGTCACATTGAAATATTGCAGTGAGTCGTATTTAATAGGTTGAGTTAATTGATTACCCTTCGCCGTAGGCGGCGTAGGCTTCCTTGTCAACAAGGCTCTCCGTGACATCGTGTTGGAGGTGTCCAGTGTGTCAACCAGGGTAGCGTACCTTGTACTAAAACTGACCAAGAGGTATTCCCTCAAGGTTGTACAGGTATATGCGCCGACATCTACATACTTGGATACCGAGGTCGAGGCCATGTATGAAGATATCACATACCATAGGCCATAAATAACACAACCAAGACCTACTTCACCGTTGTCATGGGGGACTTTAATGCCAGGGTAGGAGTGCGAGAAGGCGACGACTCGCGTATCGGGCCGCACGGTATTGGGCTCAGAAACCATAGAGGGCAAATGTTGGTAAACTTCCTAAACATGTGTTGTTCTGCATGAACACCTTCTTTGAGAAGAAGCCCCATAGGAAGTGGACTTGGCAAAGCCCCGATGGTAAGACGAAGAGCGAGATTGACTTCATCTTGACGGACAAGAAGCGCATATTTAGGGATGTCCCGTGGTCAATAGGTTCAATACCGGTAGCGACCACCGACTGGTAAGAGGCACTCTAAATATCGACTTCAAAGTTGAGAGAAGTCGTATGGTGAAATCCGCTCTTCGTCCAACACTGACCCAATCCGTGCACGGCTCTGAAGCGTTCCACTTGGAACTGCGCGATCGTTTTGTCGCACTGGAATCCACGGCAGATGTGGACAAGGACCTTGAAAGCGTGTCAAGAGTAATTCGCGAAGTGGGAACCAGGCACTTCAAGGGGAAGCGGGGTAGCCAAAAGTCAAAACTTTCGGCGGGGACTCTGGAACTGATGAAGATTGGACGCGAGATGCCGGAGGGAGCTCCGTCGTCGGACATCCACCGTCTGAATAAAGACATCCGCAAGGCGGTGCGACGAGACCTCCGAAGCCACAATACGCAACTCATAAGAGAGGCGATTGAGCAAAATCGGGGGTCAAAAGTCTTCGCTAAAAGACTGGGTAGGAGTCACTTGACGAAGCTCAAAAACTCGGAAGGCAGAATCGTCACATCAGTTCCGGAAATCCTCGCCGAGGTTGTAAACTTTTATGGCCGTCTATATGCCTCGCATGCCCCAAAGCCTCCGCCTGACGCGAACGAACCAAGAGCCACACTGACACGCCACTTCATTGAATATCTTCCGGACGTAGACGAAGATGAAATTGAGAGGGCTCTCAAACAGCTTAAAAATGGGAAGGCTCCTGGCGAAGATGGAATCACTTCCGAGCTTCTCAGAACAGGAGGTACTCCAGTACTGAGAAAGTTAAAGAAGCTATTTAATTCCGTCATAGCCAATGGAACTACCCCAAAGGCGTGGAGTGAGAGCGTGGTGGCGCTGTTTTTCAAGAAAGGAGATAAAACTCTCCTAAAAAACTTCAGACCAATCGCGCGCTTAAGCCACGTCTATAAGCTGTTTTCGAGAGACCTCACAAACCGTTTCGCCGCAAGATTTGACGCTTTCCAGCCTCCGGAGCAGGCTGGGTTTCGAAAAGGTTTCAGTACAGTAGACCACATCCACACAGTGAGACAGGACATTTGTGGACTACGAGAAAGCCTTCGACTCCATCGAGACCTGGGCTGTTCTGGAATCTTTGCAGCGATGCCAAGTCGATTGGCGGTACGTGGAGGTACTGAGAAGCCTGTACAGTATGGCGTCGATGTCCGTCCAAGTACAGAATCATAAGACAAAACCCATCCAGTTGCTCAGAGGAGTGAGACAGGGGGATTTCATCTCTCTGAAACTGTTCTCCAACTCACTGGAGGATGTCTTCAAAACCCTAGACTGGAACGGATTGGGCATCAACATTAATGGCGAATATCTCAGTCATCTCCGCTTTGCCGACGACATAGTCATAATGGCTGAATCGTTGCACACACAGTCTCAACGCTCCCTCACTGTCAGTCGGTCTCCGGATGAACTTGGACAATACTAAGGTCATAAGAAGGTCGCTGGTGGTGGCTGGATGAGGAAAGCGGGTGATCGTGCGCTTTGGCGTACCCTTGGGGAGGCCTACGTCCAGCAGTGGACTGCAATAGACTGATTGATTGATTGATGAGTCACATTCAATTTTGCAGTGAGTATGAATCGTATTGATATATTATTGACCATGTCCCACAATTTACATGTTTATAATTTGTTTTTACATAAGTATTATTATTTCGTGTCGGTGGTGTAGTGACTTGGAAGCTAAACTGGGAAACGTGAATCCGAACCTCACCACGTACCAATTACGTATTTCAACACGTATTTTTAAAAGAGTTCGTATGTTTATCCGACGCGACGCCCGGTCAAAGAAACCTGCACATACCTAAAAAATCGAAAGCTGAAGTCGACCAAATTAGCACTAGGCCAGCATAGTATTGTTACAGCCAAGGGTTCGTAATTTGGATTAAAACACCAATGACGTAATTCGAGGGTTTATTCGACGATGAACAACTGGTTCCAGGGCAAATCACACTATATTCCAATTCGCACAGTCACTCGTAGTCCGTAGGTATCGCTTAGGTCGCAGGTTTCTTCGCTCTTGATCGCTTTGAAGTTTTCACTCCGATAGCTCACTCGAAACTGAACTGAACTTGCGCAGAGCCGGCCGCCTTATATATGCGCCAAAATCGGGTCTAGAATCTTCCAGAAACTACTAGTGCAGTCCTACAATACGACAAATTTCTGGAATAGAGTCGCCATCTAGTATCGAGTAGACGTATTACGTACACAGCTCTCGAGCGTCTTGAGATATCTAGATAGTTTCCGGCTCTGTGGATAGATGGCGCTAGCTGCTACTGAAATGAAATGAAATCGTTTATTTGCCTTGAATAGGTTACAATACATAAAGGTCTTAGAACTATTAACACAAGTGTCTCTATTCAGCCATTTGTACAGCATGCAAATATTTTTATAAATGAATAAACATGAATGACAAAATAAAATTATGAAATTGTCAAAATAATTTGTTAAATGATTAAAATAATGAAATTGTCAAAATAGTTTGTTAAATAATAAAATTGTCAAAATAATTACATCAGCAGCCTTTGTCAAATTGAAAAATAATAAAAGAACTATAATAGTACCTAAGTTAATTATGTGATGTCATACATGTTATACATTGATGTTATTTAGAAATAAATACTGCTAGACCGTAACACTACCCCCTCCTTAGTTACGCTCGTCCCGAGCGTTACTGTTGTTGCCGTGCCAAGCGGTCTATATGCACCACCTTAAATGCTCCTCTCGGCTGCCGTTGAATTCGGTATGTAACATCATTTATTCTGGTGACGACCTTGTAGGGACCTTCCCACCTCGCTTGCAATTTTGGTGATTTTCCGTTACGGCGAGTAGGATTGTGTAGCCAGACTAATGCTCCTTCCTCAAAGCCACTTGTATTCGTCCTTCTATCGTATCTCCTTTTCATGTTCTTGCTCGACTGCAAACCATTTTCTCGAACTATGGCATAAATGTCCTGCATCCTTTCTCGTAGCTCGGAGACATAGTCTTGCTCTGTCTGGGGGTTTTCTGGAGGTCTCCCTGTCAGCAGATCCACTGGTAAGCGTAGTTCTCTACCAAAATTCACATATGCTGGAGTCACCTTAGTGCTTTCATGCTCCGAGGTCCTATACGCCAGTAGGAATAGAGGTATATATTTGTCCCAGTCTCTGGTGGTTGTCGACTACTTTTGCCAGATGCCTCTCTAATGTCTGATTAAATCTTTCCACCATGCCATCAGACTGGGTGATACGGAGTGGTCCTCGTTTTGTGAATTCCTAATATCTTACAAACTTCCTGAAATATCTGTGACTCGAAGTTCCTTCCTTGATCAGAGTGGATTTCTAAAGGTACACCGAACCGGCATATTACTTCCTCTACCAAATTTGAGGCTACTGTTGCAGCTTCCTAGTTAGGGATAGCGAACACTTCTGGCCACTTTAAGAAGTAATCCATGACGACCATGAAGTACTTATTTCCGGATTCAGTTACGGGGAATGGTCCTGCCACGTCCACTGCGATCCGTTCCCAGGGTGCACCAACGTTGTAGAGTTGAAGGCTTCCGCGGTTTTTGTAGGTGGGCCTTTCACAGCAGCGCAGACGGAACACTTACGGCACCAATCCTGCACGTCATCCCGACAATGAAGCCAGTAAAACCTTTCTCGTACTTTTGTAAATGTCCTCTTGACGCCTAGATGTCCACCCGACACACCATCATGAACTTCACGCAGTACATCCTTCACTTTGGCCCTCGGTACTACTACCTGAAGATGAAACTCTTTGCCATTAGGTTTTTCCCATTTCCGGTAAAGTATTCCATCCTGTAAGATGAAACTGTCCCACTGAGCCCAGCATGCCTTAGTGATGGGGCTTGTAGGTGCTACCTCCACCCATTCTGGTTTATCTGCACCTCGCTTCTTCCATGCGCTTATAAGCCTTATATCCTCGTCATCTTCTTGGGCTTCCTTAAAAACCTCATCTTTCCAAAGTCCCGAAGGGCTCGTCCCCGTAAGCCTAACTAACAGCTCTTTCGACTCGTGCTTGACACAGTGCTTACAATCTTCCGGACACGGCCTCCTAGAGAGCGCATCAGCATTTCCATGGGCCTTCCCACTACGATGTTCAGTGGTAAAGTCGAACTCTTGGAGTTGTTCAATCCATCGAGCAACTTGTCCTTCCGGATTCTTGAATTGTAACAACCATTTCAAGGCAGAGTGATCCGTCCGGAGTATAAACTGTCTGCCGATAAGGTACTTGCTGAAATGATGCAGTGTTTTCACCACAGCCAGGAGTTCTCTTCTCGTTACGCAGTAGTTTCTTTCAGGCCTTGACAGTGTTTTGCTGAAGTAAGCAATAACGACTTCTGAATCGCCCTGTTTCTATGACAAAACTCCACCAATTGCCATGTTGCTTGCATCTGTGTCAACAATAAACTGACCATTCGTTTGTGGATATCCCAGGATTGGAGACTTGCACAAACACTCTCTCAGTTTTTGGAAGGAATTCTCGCAGGTCTCATCCCATCTAAATGCTTGCTTGTCTTCAGTTAGGCAGTGTAATGGCTTGGCAATTTCAGCGAATCCTTTAACAAATCGTCTATAGTACGAGCAGAGACCCAGGAAAGCTCGCACTTCCGTTTTGTCTTTGGGGGTAGGCCAACTTTGTACTGCTTCAACTTTATCCGGATCAGTTCGAATACCCTCACTACTGATTACGTGTCCAAGGTAGTGAACTTCCTTTCTGAATAGGTGACATTTCTTTAGATTAAGTTTTAAGTTGGCTCCCCGTATTTTCGTCAGAACTTGCTCCAGGTTCCGCAAGTGATCCTCGAAGTCTCGACCCATGATGATGACATCGTCCAAATAGACCAGGCAGGCAGTTCCCACTAACCCAGCCAGTACACACTCCATGAGTCGCTCGAAGGTAGCTGGCGCGTTGCATAACCCGAAAGGCATAACATTGAATTGCCATAAACCTTTTCCGGTTAAAGCGGTCTTCTCTTTATCTTTCGGATCAATTTCCACCTGCCAGTAGCCAGATTTCAAGTCCAGGGTTGAGAACCAATGTGTTAGGTATGTGTATGTACATACCTATACCTCTTTGCCTCTTTTGCTGTTGCTGGCCGTAAACATTTGGATTTATTTGAATTTGGAATATAAGTTTTGACTTGGAAAAAAGAGAGCTGATTCTAGGTTAGACTGCGCGTGTGAAACTTCTCTTTGGAACAGTCTTATCCTTCTTTTAAAAAACGATAAGTGTCAAGTGTCTTTGTCAAATATATTATATTGTAGTACAAATGGTAAAAAAATTTTGGTTTTATTATTATGAATTTTATCTCAAGATAAATTCGAATACTAAAATAATTATTGCTCTATCTTTAAAATTGACCGAGTTATAAAGGTTTGAAATTCAAGATCAGACAGAGAGGCACATACCCACTTGTGACGTCATTTGTTAGTAACGCCATAATATAATCTCCGTACAAAAATCGTTTTGAAAGAGACAGACATATTGAAACTTTAAAAAATCACTGTAAATTCGTTTTTCAAATTCAAATTCAAATATGTTTATTGCATGACACAGACAAACATTATACAATTTTGACTTAAAATTCATACAATGCCGTCATATTATGACGCTCCGGAGGAGCATCAACCGATTCTGTTTTTTCTTCGCGGATCTTCTGCTACTAATCTATATTTTAAAAATAATTCATAAAATATGGTAAATTTAGGAACAGTCCGATACCCTATTCAGGGTAGGCTCAAGCCTCTCAGTGGGACCGTCTGTATTGAACTGTTGATAACATCAGTTTATTTGTTTTCCATTGTTAGCAGGTACAAATGCAGCGTTTGCGAGAAGGGCTACCGTTCGCGCGGGGAGCTGCGTGATCACGAGAACTACCACCACAAAGGACACTCCCGGCACCAGTGCCCCGTCTGCGGGAAGGTCAGTGGGGCGCGTGATTAGATTATTAATTCTTGGAGAAGATGAAGTTGTCCAAGACATTAGGTATGCAATGAGGCTAATTCTCACCGTCACGCTCTAATTCTTAATTTCGTCCGTTCTTTTCACCTTTTAAAGATTAAAAAGGGACAAGAAAAGGCCATTCTAATATCAGAGCTGTCAAACATCGAATTTGAACGCGAATTATGGCCGGGTCGATTGCACAATTTTAGAGAGCACTTAAAACATGCGACTTAAAAATGACATGAAAACTGAACAGCACCTCTCAAATGGTGGCTCAGCCCGTGAGTAAAACTGAACAAAACCTCTCAGATGGTGGCTCAGCCCGTGAGTGAAACTGAACAGAACCTCTCAAATGGTGGCTCAGCCCGTGAGTGAAACTGAACAAAACCTCTCAGATGGTGGCTCAGCCCGTGAGTGAAACTGAACAGAACCTCTCAGATGGTGGCTCAGCCCGTGAGTGAAACTGAACAAAACCTTTCAGATGGTGGCTCAGCCCGTGAGTGAAACTGAACAAAACCTCTCAGATAGTGGCTCAGCCAGTGAGTGAAACTGAACAAAATCTCTCAGATGGTGGCTCAGCCCGTGAGTGAAACTGAACAAAACCTCTCAGATGGTGGCTCAGCCCGTGAGTGAAACTGAACAGAACCTCTCAGATGGTGGCTCAGCCCGTGAGTAGAACCCACGACCCTAATTATTTTAATTGGTAGAAGGGAAAATGTATCTCAAAAACTAATTACTAAATACTTTTCCAAACTAAATTCTTTACAAAATGTAGATAAAATAATCTTATTTGCGTTTCCCTTCAGCCAATCTTTGTCGCAACATGAGAATTATATAAGACATGATTATAATACATTTATACACACATTGACATGTCGACATACTGAAAAATTTCATTTCATAGACACCAATATTTGTATTGGAAAATATTTTTATTTGACTAAGGATAGGTATTACCTATCTAGATTTTATACAAAACAGATAGCAGAGTTGCTATCTTATTTTATTTTGAACTCAGTCAATTTTTTGACTAATGAAACGCCTGCTTTTATTGAGCAGAGTAATAATAATGACATATACCCCTTGGAATCTGTTCCAAGTTCTTTAAATTAACCCATAGGACAACAGAGAGTAACTCTGGCAGTAGCCCTAATATTTGTATAAATATACCTTCATCTTGCCCATTAAATCAAGTTACTAGTAATAAATGTAAAAGCAAGAATATTTTAAACGTGGTTCATCAAAATATACAGGGCATATTAAGCAAGGAATTAGAAGTTGAGTTGTTCATGAACTGTAATAATATTGATATTTTATGTATTACAGAGCACTTTTTAAAAAGTTATCAGTTCATGTTCAGCTTTAATAACCACCACGTAGCTAGTTCGTTCAACAGAAAAAAAGCAGAACGCGGTGGCTCCTTAATACTTGTTAATAATAGTTTTAAATATAAGGAACGAGTTGACATAGTGAGCCTGTCAGTTGAGCGTACTATTGAAATAGCCTGTATTGAACTTGAACAACTTATTGTAATGAGCGTATACAGACCACCAGATTCATCTTTTGATTTATTCGAAAAGATAATGGATGAAGCGTTGACTAAAATCTGCGATAAAAACAAAATTTTTATAATTTGTGGTGATTTTAATGTTAATCTGTTAGAGGATAATAATACTTGTACTAGATTTAAATCTTTATTTTTATGTCACAACATGAACTATCTTTTTTTGGAGCCTACTAGAATTACTGCAACATCTGCTACTTGCATTGATAATATATTTTCTAACATTACGCCTACTTACAAATCGGTCATCAATAAATTAACCTCTGATCACTCTGGTCAGATAGGTATATTCAATATTAAAATAAAAAAGGACCAAAAAGAGGATATTACATGTGTCCCCATTAGTGACACTCGGCTAGAACACTATAGGAATAATATTTTAGATAAATTATCGGAAATACCATACAGTGACGATCCAAATTTATTGTATAACTCAGTATTTAACTTTGTCAAAAATGAATATGATACGGTATTTAAATCAAAAACTATAAAAGTTAATAACAAAGCTTTGTTTAGTGATTGGGCGACAGCGGGAATTCATAGGAGCAGACGAAAATTATATGAACTCTATGAAGAGAAATCATATAACAAAAGTACGGCCTTTCTAGATTATGTTCGTAGTTATTCAAAAATGTTTAAACGCGTTTGTGCCGTAGCTAAATCCAATTTCATTAAAAACTAAATTGAATCTAGTAGCAATGTAATGAAAACGACATGGAAAATTATAAATAGCGAGACTGGAAAGGCCAAAGCTACACATAATAACTTCAAGCTTAAAGTAGATAATCAATTGTTAAGTACAGACCTAGAAGTAGCAAAAGCTTTTGAAAATTTCTTTACGGACATTCCAGTTTCAACAACCAAGTCTTTAAATTCATCTCCCGCTGCTGCTGAATCTATACTTAAGCAGAACTTTGAGGAATGTAAAACAGATTTTAAATTTAGGCACGTAAATAGTTAGGACATTGTAAAAGCGTTTAAATCCCTGGAAATGAAAAAGACGGCTGACGTCCATGGTCTATCTGTAAAAATTATAAGTTCCATTATAGATTGTATCGCACCTCACCTTTGTTGCATATTTAATCAATGTATAGATAATGGTGTGTTTCCTGACTTGATGAAACTAAGTAAAGTGATACCTTTATTCAAAGCCGGTAGTACATCAGACCCCACAAATTTTAGACCTATATCGATACTACCAACTCTTAGCAAAATATTTGAAAAACTCATACTTAATCAATTGCAGAGTCATTTTTATGTCAATAATTTAATTCATGTTGCTCAGTTTGGTTTCACAAGGGGTCGTTCAACAGCCGACGCTGGTGTTGAGCTAATTGACAATGTTTTTGGTGCCTGGGAAGACGCAATGGATGCAATAGGTGTATTCTGCGATCTATCGAAGGCTTTTGATTGCGTCCATCATGACATTCTTGTCAGGAAGCTACGCCATTATGGTGTAAAAGATCAGGCTCTTGGCCTTCTGGAGTCATATCTAACAGATAGGGTTCAGATGGTCGATGTTAATGGAAAAAGATCACCCGGATCTTCAATAAGTATGGGCGTCCCGCAGGGTTCAATTCTTGGACCTTTCTTGTTTTTAGTATATATTAATGATTTACCTTATCTTGTTAAAGCAAAACATGGGTTAGTATTGTTTGCCGATGATACTTCTTTGATATTTAAAGTTAAAAGACAACAATCAAACTATGATGACGTAAACAATGCTATCTCTAGTATAGTGAATTGGTTTACTGTTAATAATCTATTACTTAATGAAAAGAAAACTAAATGTATTAAATTCGTATTACCCAATGTGAAACCGGTAACTACAGATATATTGACAGAAATTGGACCTTGTAGATTCGACTGTCTTTTTGGGCATTTAGATGCCAAACTACAGTGGGATTCTCATATAAATAAATTGTCGAACCGACTGAGTTCAGCAGCGTTCGCAGTTAAAAAAATTAGAGCCCTTACCGACGTAGACACCGCTAGACTAGTCTATTTCAGTTACTTTCATAGTCTAATGACCTATGGTATTTTATTGTGGGGTCACGCTGCGAATGGTAATAGTATATTTATTTTGCAGAAACGGGCTGTTCGTGCAATTTATAGATTAGGGCCTAGAGTGTCACTGAGGGAAAAATTTAAAGAAATCAATATTCTGACATTTGTGTCTCAATATATCTATGACAATCTTGTGTATATAAAACAAAATATAAGTAATTTTCAGAAGAACAGTGATATACACAATTTTAGTACTAGAAATAAAGACAAGTTGGTTGCTTATGTCAGCCGACTACATAAAATTAGTAATTCTTTTAAAGTCAATTGTATACGCTATTACAATAAGGTCCCTACTGATATTAAAAACTTGCCTTTAGACAAGTTTAAAATAATTATAAAACAGAAATTGTATAAAAAAGGTTACTATAGGATATCTGATTACTTAGAAGATAGGTGTCCATGGGAATAGATTGTTTGAGTAGCAGGCTTTTTCGATATGTAATAAGCATTAATTTTGTAATTGACAATATTTTATTTAAAAAAGGAAACGCAAAAAATGCGACGACTGTGGAGTTTCTTCGGTGAGCTCTTCTCCACAGATTCCGCCATTGTGTTAGTGAACTCACCTAAAAAAAATGTAATGACGGATCTAAGTGATGTAATAACATCCTATGGAAATAAATTATTTTGACTTTGACTTTGAGTGAAACTGAACAAAACCTCTCATGGTGGCTCAGCCCGTGAGTGAAACTGAACAAAACCTCTCATGGTGGCTCAGCCCGTGAGTGAAACTGAACAAAACCTCTCAGATAGTGGCTCAGCCCGTGAGTGAAACTAAACAAAACCTCTCAGATGGTGGCTCAGCCCGTGAGTGAAACTGAACAAAACCTCTCAGATGGTGGCTCAGCCCGTGAGTGAAACTGAACAAAACCTCTCAGATGGTGGCTCAGCCCGTGAGTGAAACTGAACAAAACCTCTCAGATAGTGGCTCAGCCCGTGAGTGAAACTGAACAAAACCTCTCAGATAGTGGCTCAGCCCGTGAGTGAAACTGAACAAAACCTCTCAGGTGGTGGCTCAGCCCGTGAGTGAAACTGAACAAAACCTCTCAGATGGTGGCTCAGCCCGTGAGTGAAACTGAACAAAACCTCTCAGATGGTGGCTCAGCCCGTGAGTGAAACTGAACAAAACCTCTCAGATGGTGGCTCAGCCCGTGAGTGAAACTGAACAAAACCTCTCAGATGGTGGCTCAGCCCGTGAGTGAAACTGAACAAAACCTCTCAGATAGTGGCTCAGCCCGCAAGCAGAGCATTTTTTGTTTCAGAAGCTCCACAAAATCGCAAAAATAAAAATTGACTTTTCATACTACTGATCAGCTAATCGAGTCAACTTGTATGAAAGTTCATTTTTTTTTTTTTTTTTGTAAGTTGTCTTACAAAAGTGGTCAGTTTGATGGGCTGACCTACCATTCGAAAGGGTTTTGTGTTATTTAACTAACACGTATTTATTTACGGCATTAGACGGAGTCGCGTGTTTTAATTCCATTCAGGTATTTCTGCATAACTACTCGTAACATATTTTTCTCCGACACGCTCGAAAATGTGATCATTACTGCGAAACAACAGTAAGCGAAGCGACTCATTTTTGGACGAAACATTTCCCCATACAAAACAGCGGCCAGCAATGTGGCCCTGAAACGGCCTGAGCTAGCAAAGTAACTTTCGTCTAGAAATTTCAAAAATTTGCCGTGTGGCGCCATTTTTAAAATTCATTATCTATCATCACCATGGATTTGACTCGTGAAAATTTTCGTGCTATGATTTATTACGACTTTCGGCGTGGATTAACTCAAAAACAGTGCATGGATCAATTTTTGTCGACTTTTGGGGAGGAAGCCCCATCGAAAACCACTGTGTATCACTGGTTCAGTGAGTTTAATCGTGGTCGTCGTATGCTTGCGGACGATTTTAAAGAAGGTCGCCCTAAATCGGCTGTTGTACCACAAAATATTGATGCTGTGCGCGAACTAATAATGCAAGACCGTCATGTTACATATCGCGAGATAGAGGCATTTCTGGGCATTAGTATGACGAGTATTTATAAAATATTACACGAACATTTGGCTGTAAAAAAAAATTATTCTCGTTGGATCCCGCACAACTTAACAATTGAACAAAAACAGGATCGTGTTGATTGGTGCAAAAAAATGATAGAAAAATACAAATGTGGTACATCAAAAGCTGTTCATAATATCTACACAGGAGACGAATCTTGGATATATGCGTATGATCCCGAAACTAAACAGCAGTCAACGGTTTGGGTGTTCCAAAATGAGCCAAACCCAACTAAAGTTGTTCGTGCAAAAAGCACTTTGAAGCAAATGGTTGCCTGCTTTTTTGGTATTAGTGGACATGTGGCTACAGTACCACTAGATAATCGTAAAACGGTTAATTCTGAATGGTACACCACCATTTGTTTGCCAGAAGTCTTTGGAGAAATACGCAAGAACAATCGGCAACGAAGAATAATCCTTCACCACGATAACGCCAGCTGTCACACCTCGGTCGCAACAACGGAGTATTTAAATAGTCAAATGATCGAATTGAATGATCCGCCGTACAGTCCCGACTTGGCACCCAACGAATTTTATTTATTCCCAAGCGTGAAGAACAAATAACGTGGACACCGATTTTCGACCCGGGAAGAAGTCGTTGATGCTTTCAAAATGCACGTTTTGGAGATACCCGATACAGAATGGAAAAAATGCTACGAAAGTTGGTTTCAACGTATGAAAAAATGCATCGATCATCACGGGGAATATTTTGAAAAGCAATAAAAGTATATTTGGTTATAGATGTTTGTTATTTTTTGTTATTCCGGATACATAAATAGCAGCCCTCGTATTTTGTTAGGTAGGTACTTATTTTTCATGATGGAGTTAATAACTTATCATTGAATTTAGAAGTTTAGAGAAGATTAGAACTTGGTTATAAGTTAAGTATGATACGAGTAGACATCTAAATCGAAAGTTCCACATTTTTTTAGTATTTGATAATTTCCTCGCATATTTCATAGAAAAGCACTATACAAGCCTCGGCCGCAATAGCACTTTATGGGCTCGTACACAATGAAACTTTAACGTACCCTCGTCCAGCAATAATTAATTTTGCGGCCGCGGCAGTAATGTATCTACTATTATTTATTTCATTTAACAATTAATTCGGATGATGAACCATTTATTGTACATAAAAAATAACAAAAATACAATAACATTTGAAAAAACGACACAACAGGCCTACTTATTTACTAATTTATTGTTGGAACCCCAGGCGCTGGCGAGGCAATCTATCACTAAACACGTGCGGCGCGTGCACCACGGCGTGAAGGATAGCGCGCGCGGCAAGATCTGCAAGCAGTGCGGGAAGGCCTTCCAGGTACGTTCCTTATAGTGTGATCTCCCGCTCCTTATAAAGTCAAAGTCAAAATTATTTATTTCCTTAGGATGTTATTACATCACTTAGATCCGACATTACATTTTTTTTTATATTTTTTATTTATTTATATCGTGACTCCCTGCTCCTTATAGCGTGATCCCTCGCTTCTTATAGCGTGATCTCCGCTCCTTATAGCGTGATCCCCCGCTCCTTATTACGTGATCCCTTGCTCCTTATAGCGTGATCCCCCGCTCCTTATAGCGTGATACCCACTTTCCTTATAGTGTTATCCCTCGCTCCTTATAGCGTGATCTCCGCTCCTTATAGCGTGATCCCCCGCTCCTTATTACGTGATCCCTCCACCTTATAGCGCGATCCCCCGCTCCTTATAGCGTGATCCCCCCTTTCCTTATAGCGTTATCCCCCGCTCCTTATAGCGTGATCGCCCCTTTCCTTATAGCGTTATCCCTCGCTCCTTATAGCGTTATTCCCGCTCCTTATAGCGTTATCCCCCGCTCCTTATAGCGTGATCCCCCGCTCCTTACAGCGTTATCCCCCGCTCCTTATTGCGTGACCCTCCGCTCCTTATAGCGTGATCCCCCGCTCCTTACGGCGTTATCTCCCGCTCCTTATTGCGTGACCCCCCGCTCCTTATAGCGTGATCCCCCGCTTCTTATGGCGTGATCCCCCGCTTCTTATGGCGTGATCCCCCGCTCCTTATGGCGTTATCCCCCGCTCCTTATGACGTGATCCCTCGCTCCTTATAGCGTGATCCCCCGCTCCTTATAGCGTGATCCCCCGCTCCTTATAGCGTGATCCCCCGCTCCTTATAGCGTTATCCCCCCTTTCCTTAGAGTGTTATCCCCGCTTCTTATGGCGTGATCCCTCTCCTTAAAGCGTGATCCCCCGCTCTTTATAGCGTGATCCCCCACTCTTTATAGTGTGATCCCCGCTTCCTATAGCGTGATCCCCGCTTCTTATAGCGTGATCCTCCGCTCCTTATAGCGTGATCCCTCGCTCCTTATAGCGTGATCCCCCGCTTCTTATAGCGTGACCCCCCGCTTCTTATAGCGTGATCCTCCGCTCCTTATAGCGTGATCCCTCGCTCCTTATAGCGTGATCCCCCGCTTCTTATAGCGTGATCCAGCGCTCCTTATATCGTGATCCCCCGCTCCTTATAGCGTGATCCCCCGCTCCTTATAGCGTGATCCCCCGCTCCTTATAGGGTCGCTACATCACATTTTTCTTTCATCATCATCATCATTATCAACAGTTCATATATTATGTCCCCACCGAGAGGGTCGAGCCTGCCTGAATTAAGGCGATCAGGCATTAGTCGATCACGCTGACCCAGTGCGGGTTGTTCCACTTCGCACACAACGTTTAAATTTCTTCTAAAACATTTTTCTGTATGCAGATTGCATGGCGCTGCTTGCTTGTGGCGTCACATTCACTTTCTGTTCAATCTTGAATTTCAAACCTTTATAACTCGGTAAATTTTAAAGATAGAGCAAAAATTATTTTATTGTTCGATAGCAAGAACTATACTAAGTTTGGATTTATAAAATTAAAAAAAAATGTAGTCTATAATACCCCATTGCAAACCGTGTATTCATTGTTCGCGTGTGTCACATCCTATATTTTAATTACAGCAGATGAAAAATCTTCGCGAGCACGAAACTATTCACACCGGCGAGCGGCCGCTGTGCTGCGAAGTGTGTGGACGCACTTTTAGACAGTATTCGTCCTTATACAGGCACAAGAAGAGGATGCATGAGATACACACGCCGAGGAAGCAGGGGCAAGTGTTGGAAGACTGGCTTGAGATCGTTTCTATACAATCGCAAGCAGAGGGTGCACAAAATGCACTCGTTGAGAAACCAAAAACCATTCATAATCATCATCCTAATAAATAAATAAATAAATAAACGAAATAATATTAAAGTTTTTAAAATTTTTATTTGTCAGAGCTCATCCTATAGTAACCCAAGTATATGCTACGGGGCCGTAGTGTGAACGTGATGGCACAATGGCTTCACGTTCACGCGCCAAGTGATCGCTAATGAGTAAAAGTGAAGTCGTTCCGTTTGAAAATAGGCTGCTCGACACAAGATGTCGCTGTTCGAAACCTATCTATTCTAAAGTGGTGGTGATGTCGAAAAAAAGACGCAACTGTCAGGGCGCATTCCGAATCAGACTTTGAGCGCTGTCAGCGATCAGAAAAGCAAATACGTATGAGTTTTGACAGCTGACGCTGACAGTAATTCAGAACGCGATTACGGGTGCTTTAATCGATTTCAGCGCGTCTCAGAACGCAGGGAGTCAGATTAGAGATGGTGGGCGCATTCCGAATCAGACTTTCAGCGCTGTCAGCGATCAGGAAAGTTTATGGGGAAAGCTAAAAACTTATGAGTTTTGACAGCCGGGTGCTTAAATCGATTTCAGCGCGTCTCGGAACGCAGGGACAAAAAGTCCTCGCTCGTCGAAGATTGATCGTATTTTCTGAAGTTTTTCAGGGGTTTTAAAAAAAATCATTAAAATTATAATAACATTTTTTTACCAAAAACTGTTTTAATTTTCTTTTGAATACATGATGTCTGGGAGCCGTTTCACGAAGCTACAAGTTACAAATTACAAGTACAATTCGACGTACATTGCGTAGACAATTAGATAAAACCCCGTTTCACGAAGCAACAATTTACTAGTAACAAGTTACAATTTAATATTCATTGCGTAGCCAATTCGCCAAAACTGGAAGCCCTTATCGTTTTACCTCATTGCCTACGCAATGTACATCAAATTGTACTTGTAATTTGTAACTTGTAGCGCCCCTAGAATATACAGGCTATAGAGATAGAGGCCTGGCATGGCACACACAGATAACCTTTTTATATACGGGAAGCTCGCTTTGCGGGGAGGGAACTGGCACAGTTATTCCGAATTAGATTTCACGGCTCCAAGTACTGACAGCGATTACTCGCGTACCGATTCAGAAATCGCGATAATACGGCTCATGAGCGAAATCAAAACGGAACGGCGTTTGAGCGCGCTGAAACTGCTTATAACTCAGTCTTGCCAGATGTTGATTACCGTACCAAAACTGGCAAAATTGTTAATTATTATACGTATTAAAAAAGTACCGTACAGCTGTGAAAACAGCACTTTTCGCATGACTAGTACCCAAATTAAGAAAAGTTTTAAAATGGAGATGTAAATAGGCACATGAAATTAAAAAAATACAAAAAAGAATGTTTGATTGCCTATGAAATATCATAAAAGTATCGAGTAGGTTATTTATATATTACGATAGCTTTGACTCAAGCACATACATAGATAAGATAATAATCAAAACTATCGTAATATATAAATAACCTACTCGATACTTTTACTATCGAACATCTGGCAACCCTAACCTACAAAACTGATTGATTTAAAATATTTCAGTAATTTATCGCCATTTTATAATTGAATAAGCAGTTTCAGCGCGCTCAAACGCCGTTCCGTTTTGATTTCGCTCATGAGCCGTATTATCGCGATTTCTGAATCGGTACGCGAGTAATCGCTGTCAGTACTTTGAGCCGTGAAATCTGATTCGGAATACAGCTGACACGTTTAGGGCGTGTTTAAAATAAAAGAAGGTACTAGAATATTACAATTTTTATTTTAAGCAAGTAGTAGATCCCAGGGTATGGGTAAACGCTTGTTTATCCTAACTAAACCGAGTCCACTTAAAGTCTTTAGGTACACCACTTCCCTGCAAGTCCGGTCCGGCCAAGCAAAGTTGATGATGAAGTAGGTGATGATGATGATTCCGATGATGAGGTAGTGTAGGGAGTAGCAGTAGCGCGTAGCGTCCATAAAATTCTTGTCCCGGAAGGTCCCTGTAATTTCCGGAATTGGACATTTTAGAAAAGGTCCGCTTTCATGTTACTGACTGCGACATTCCGAAAAAGTGTAGCGGATGGACTAATTAGCAGTGTGGATACCTAAAGCATAGTATGATGATCAATGTTGTTGAAACTTCATGCAAAATTAACTTAATTTTATAAGTGATAAACTACAATTTAAAATAATTAATTTACAAGATTTGGAATAAAACATGAAGGGAATCTTAATTTTAACAATAGTAAATGGTTTAATACCACTAATTATGAAAAATGTAAGCAGATTATTCATTAGAAAAGAACAAAGAGAAATAGTTTATTCTTTTAATATGTAGGTAGGGCAATATGCAACCAACAGAACAAAGGAATCAAGATTCTCGAAAGGTTTCTTATTAGGTTTCACATAGCACACTAAAAGCATGATAAAACTTAATTCTAACACAGTATTAGCTATAGAAATTGCCTAGAAATAAAAATGATTTACATTAGCGAAGCATAAAAATATTATCTTGCAACACTCACCCGACTCGGGGAAAAACACCTATTATTTTTGTAGAAATTAGTCAATTAAATTCAATGAACAAGATCTTAGGATATTAGCAAAAATCAATCAATTTCTGTGTTTCCTATAACGCCACCGAATCGAAAATGGACGAGTCATTGATCGAGTGCCGGCTCAGAGCCGAGTAATGACGTAACAAAGTGAACTCGAATCTAAAGTGCCTGACGAAATAAATAACGCAGAAACACTTCAGTATTAGATGTTTCTTAACTTTAGTAGGATTTAGATTTTGTT
Source organism: Carpatolechia fugitivella (assembly GCA_951230895.1). Lineage (NCBI taxonomy): Eukaryota > Metazoa > Arthropoda > Insecta > Lepidoptera > Gelechiidae > Carpatolechia > Carpatolechia fugitivella. The sequence goes on from OX579672.1 coordinate 6,303,312, forward strand.
TATTAGATTAGTTTTTATATATTATTTTCCTATTTAGTATTTAGATTATATTTTGTAAAAAGTATTTTATAGTTAGTTTTATTATTTTACTATAAACTAGATGTAAATGTTAACGCAAGTGTAACGTAACCGTTACACAGCCTTAGTTTAGGATCAGATTGAACTTTCAACCTTAAATATAGATAAACAACATCTAGAAACAAGGCAAAAGTGGCAAACACCTCAACCGGATTCGAACCCGCGATCTGTGCTTTGTAGGCAGCAGGCGTAGTATGGGTATCGCGGCGGAGAAGATGGATCCGTATTATATAGAGAGGGAATGAGTGCCTTTATGTGATTATGTTATTATATCCACATACCTCTCCGCAACTGCTCCGCTCGCGATGACTTCTTTATTATGCCCGGACTCGTAGAAACTGATGCTGGGTTATATATTCTGCTTCGCATTGATAAAGGTGATGGTTGTCGGCTCTACTCACTGGTAACACCTCAGCACATCTGCATTCATAAATAAAACAACATGGGCAACTTCTAATCGTTTGGCATTGGAATGCCACTGTAACTCCACGACCTTCCCCAGTGTTGTCGCGGAGAACGATACGATGGGGAATAATAGATATTTACACGACGTGGCGACATAAGAGCATATAGAATATTATATAACAGAGAAAATGACCTTGTGACCTTGAGATGAATTCCCGTCCAATTTCTGTCTAGCTAATGAGATTATAGTTATTGTCGACTTATACATCCGCAAGTGGGCGGTACGAGGCTGAGCCTACGACTTCGTTCTTATACGATGGGGGGATAAAGCTGTACATGAGGGCCCCCTATTCCCTCAGCTATTACAGGTGGAAACACGCATCTTATCTCATCGTGGATCCCGAATAGGTAGTGTCTACACTCCACCATATTCCTTGAGCACTGAGGCGGGGAAACAAGTCCCCTAATGGACCTCCACAACACCCCTTATAGTCCTGCCTCTTGCCACCAGCATAACCTCACGTGGCTCAAACCTGCAACTAGCTATACTCAACTTCTTTCGTTCCTCTGTAACTGTATTGTACGATCCTCTGTATCTTTACTTTACTATCTTACTAGGGCAGGTAGATTAGAATTCAAACTCAGAGCCACAAATCCATGATCAACGCACATAAGGAATATGAAGACATGGAAAAAATACTCACTCAGTGCTCAGTAAACTTCTCCTGACTTCAGCAACGATTCACTACTCCTGCTTGTGCTGTCTGCACAATCTCATCTTAAAGCCTGAGACTTATAACTTCTTACCTTCCATCAGAAAAGAGAACAATTAATATAATCACATTCAAGTGCAAAATAACCGTTATTTCCAATTCAATGTTGCCATATCAAATATTGAATACTTACCAAATGGGTAGGTTTCGCGATCTTCGCGACACTCCCAAAGGCAAAAGACTTATATTAAGGTGACTAACTGTCGCGTCCATTCAGCTATCTTTTCTCTAGCTCGAATGGCTGCGCTTCTTTTTGTACTCGACACCTCTGCAGTACTGCTCATTGGTCTCAACTCTTCCAACGCTCGTTCTTCAAGGGTAGTATTTTGCTCAATTTGAGTGGTATTGGACTCCTCAGAGTCCAAAACAGGCATTACTTCGGGCATTACTAGGTCAGGAGTAATTGTTTGTTCAGAAACTTCGTTTCCAATTTGCATTAAATTTTCTTCACACTTATCAGCTTCCGTCGGCTCAGAAGGAGTATCAAAAATCCTCAATTTATGTAACGACAATGGTTCAAGCATGTTTGAACCATATATAGGATGGTCAGACTCGCCAATGGGTACCTGTTCTACTTCTTCAATACATGCATCAGCTTCTAATGGGTACAGATGGGATAAGGATCTTGTAAATTCCGTTTTGCCAACCATCACCTTGGCAACTCGACAGTCACCGTCTCGGCTTTCAACGAGAGAGGTGATCTTCCCAACCTTCCAGTTTATTCTGTTTTTCGAGTCATCTTTAATTTGAACTATATCACCTATTTTTGGCTGTTTCAATGACTTCACTCTTGGTTGTTTACGTGACTGATTAAATCTCTCTCGTAGACTTGGTAGATACTGATTTATAAACATACTTTTATACTCTTCGAGAATGATTTGTCCTCTCTTCCAACCTTTCACCAGATCAACTTTAGTATTAGTACCTTGTAGAGTAGATTCTTCAAATGAAGAATGAATCTCCAGACACTTGCCTAAAGTCAGGAAGTCTGCTGGTCTTAGTACTTCTTCTACTTCGGACCCTACGGTCGTCAATGGTCTTGTATTAAGCACGGATTCCACTTCTTTTATAACTGTTTGCATCTGGCTTTCTGTTAGTAAGTGTTTTCCCAATGTCCGTTTCAGGCAGTGTTTAACAAGTCCAACCAGTCTTTCATAAAAACCGCCTTGCCAAGGTGCCAGTTGGGCTATAAATTTCCACTTGATACTGTTTTCCTTACAGTATGAACTGGATAGAACTTCGCTAGTCAGCTTAAATTGTAACGCATTGTCAGAAATTATAACGTTGGGTATACCCCTGGTAGCAATGAATCGACGCAAAGCCATAAGACACTCTTCAGCAGTCAAATCTCTCACCAACTCCAAATGTAGAGCACGTACAGCCAGACATGTTAGCAGACATATCCATCTCTTTTCCCTGCCCTTACTTGTAGCTATCAGAATAGGACCTAGGTAATCTAAACCTGTGTAAGTAAAGGGTGGGCTATAATTTACTCGTTCCCTGGGCAGCGCTGGTGCTGGTGGAATTCGATATGGTCCACCTCCATGCTTCACGCATTGAGGACACTTCCTCAGTATCTTCTGTACTTGTGCTCGGCCTTGCGGTATCCAGTATTTGTTTCTTAGAATGCTAAGTGTATGAGATACACCAACATGGTAATTTTCTTCATGTACCTTTTGAATTGTTTGAACAGTGAAGGGGACATCCCTTGGAATCAATATGGGATATTTCTTATCATATGACCAGCATGTATTTGTCAAACGGCCTTTACACCGCAACAACCCATCTTCATCCAAGAAAAGTCCCAAGTTCCTAGACAAGCTGGTTTCCTTTCCTGAAATTTCTTCTGGAAAATATGTCTTCTGTAACTTTTTTATTTCAAACAATTTGACATCATCATCAGTAGGTGAACTCAATACATCAGATGATTCTTCATTTTCTTCAGTCATTGTAATTTCTTCACATGCTGAATTATAAGGAACCATCTCATCATCATAACCTTTCAGAGACATCTCTGGACCATCCACAAAGTCCAGAGCTCTCCCAGCTAAGCAAATATTTGACTCGTTCATATGTCTATTCTTAGGCCAATACTTCTGTTCTTTTTTAAGGAATATAGGACCATGAAGCCACAATTCCTGTTTCTCATGCCAAGAGTCTGGTCTTGTAGCTATATCAGCAGGATTCTCTTTTGTGTTCACGTAGCATAGCTTTAAATTTAAAGCATCCTTGATTTGTTTGATCTCATTAATGAGTCTTGACACAAATGGTGGAAGTAATTTGCTGGATATCATCCATGCCAGGACTACTTCACTATCGGTCCATAAATATGACTGACTGATGTTGATATCAAGATGGCCTTTAATATACTTTAGAAGTCTACTTCCAATCAGGTATCCTAAAAGTTCCAATCTTGAAATTTTGAGATGACTTTTGTCTTCTGTTGGTGTAACCCTAGACTTTGACATGAGAAAGCTGGTTGTTATATTGTTATTACTAATGACTCGAAGATACACCACAGCAGCATAAGCATTCAAGGAAGCATCTGTAAATCCATGCAGTTCATACTCAATAATTTTTCCAGGAAAGTTGTTGCCGATATGTCTGTCTATTTTGAAATCTCCTATTGCTAGAAAATCATTTAGAATAATCTTCCATGATGATAATAAATCCTCTGGTAAAACATCATCCCATTTTAATTTCCTTGTGCAAAGCTCTTGAAGTAATAATTTACCTGGAAGCACAAGAGGCGAAACAAATCCACATAGGTCATAGAGGCGGGCTAGAACTCTTAAAACGCCTTTCTTTGTTATGCTCTTTTCTGTTACATCATTTCCAAGAGAGTTATTATCAATCTTGAGCTGTAATGTGTCTTCTTCTATATTCCATAGTAAGCCAAGAATCTTCATCTTGTCCTTTTGTTTTGCCCTTTGTGTCTCCGGCATATTGTCAATAAATTGTTTATTATTGGACATCCAATCCCTTATGTTCATACCAAGTACATTAAATATTTTGGTTGTATCTTCATATAACTTCTGTGCTTCATTTAATGTGTTTGTTGATGTCACCAAATTGTCAACATAACACCTGTCAGCGATCTTTGAGAGGAGTTCCTTGTTTGTTTTTGAAATATGATACCGAATTGTTGCCGCCAAAAGAAATGGGCTGGAAATGATGCCAAATGGAACCCTACAAAACCGATACTGAATGATGTTGTCTTCGGTCAAGTTATTAGTAGGATCCTTCACCCACAGGAACCTTGTAACGTCTCTATCAGGTTGTTGAAGGCCAACTTGTAAAAAAGCCTTTTCCACATCAGCAGTGACACCTATTTTACCCGACCTAAATTTTAGTACTAGCCCCATAAGATCTTCTAACATGGATGGTCCACGATACAAACATTCATTAAGACTCTTCTCATTTTTAATTTTTGAAGAGGCGTCGTATACTATACGACCTTTTTTACCGGGCTGCTGGACCATATGGTGTGGTAAATAGTGTACTGGATGAGTGGTCTGTTGGTATGATACTGGTTCAACAATCTCTATTATCTTGGCATCTAATTGTTCCTTCAGAATCCCATCATATTCTTTCAACATATCTTCGTTTGATCGTCTCAATAATCCTTTTAATCGTCCATAGGCAAGGCCATAGTTTGAGGGTAATTCTGGAGGATACTGGATCCAAGGCCACTTCACTTGGTATCTTCCATCGCTGTATTTTACAGTCTCGTTGAAGTATTGGACAGCTTCCTCTTCAGATGTAGTCTTTGGTGAATCCGTGATTCCAATACTGTCTAATGCCCATAAAAATTTAACATCTATGCTTCTAAGAGGCAAATCGGGTTCTGTAAAATACGGACAACTAGTATCATGGCACTGGCAGTATGTAATAACTGACAAGTGAGCTTCGTTTTTGTTATTCACAAAACTTCCTGTGATCAGCCACCCAAAATCTGAGTCTACTAGGTATACATGATCTTCTACTTTTATAATTTCCTTCCTGATAAATGAAAAATATAAATCATTCCCAATCAATAAGTCAATATTCTCACCAGTAGAATCATCATCCGCAGTGATATCTATCTCTGAAGAGTTAAAGCTGGCTATCGGTACTCTTTCTGTAATATGCGGTACAATATTGACTCTTATCTTCCTCTCTACTCCACGTTTTGTTATAATAATTATTTCAGCTGATGGGCTTGAAACTTCTCTAGGTTTATTTGATCCAAAAGTATAAATCATAAGAAAATCTTCACTAACAGGTTCTATGTACAATTTTTTAGCTAGTCGGCTTGTGATATAGGACCGCTGGCTACCGGAGTCTAGTAGAAGTCTACTTGTCAGGCTCCCGCTCTCCCCCACCTTTACTTGGGTTACTGCTGTCTGTAAGAAATGATGAGGTTCATCATATATGTCAGTAGTAGTTAAAACATCTGTTTTACAATGTTCCTTACCCTCATTTGTCCTTGTGGCACATGTTTTTCGAGGACACAGTGCTCTATTATGCATTTTAGTACAATGTACACACTTCTTCTTCATAGGGCACTTAGAAGCTCGGTGACCGGTACGAAAACAAATGTAACATCTGTCTTGAAGTCTTCCTTTACGCTCCAAATAAGACGTATACTTAGTACAATCTTCGCTATAGTGATCCGTGCCATCACAAAAGATGCATGTCATTCTAGATTTCTTAATTTTTGACTGTCTATCTTGTTTGTTGAAATTTTTCCATTTCCTTTTATTTGTAACATTCATTTTTGATTTCACATGAAGAATTGATGTTGATGCCGTTGAAGCATTTAATTGAGGTGTAACAACTGATTCTACTGGGCTGACGACTACTTCTGATTGCTCCAGTGCAAATATGACTGTGTCCAAGGCCTTCCTTATGGAAACAATTGAGGAGTCATTAATTGTCATTAATTTGACTTGATACACAATGTTTTCAGGAAATTTATTTATGACTATAACTCGCAGATGACTGGCATCTACTTTCTCACCTAAGGCTTCAAGCACCCTCAAATGTTTTTCAATTAAATTAAGAGTACGCCTACACTCAACTGCTCCAGCTGTAGCCCTTGGTATTTTATGCAATGCATCATTGTGAGCGTCAATGACATGTTCAGGTTTTCCAAATCTATTTTTAAGTAAATCCACTGCTATCAAATAATTTGAATTTGTAGTCTCCAGACCTTCCACTGCTTGGAGGGCAGTTCCCTCTAGTGAACTGAACAAGTAAGCTAATTTCTCAACATCTGCTATATTTTTGTTGTTGACATTTGCTTCAAAACGATCCCAAAAGCTATTCCAGCTCAAGACATTTCCATCAAACTTGGACAACTCCAATTTAGGAAGTTTAGAATGCATTCCTTCTTTTGAAACCGAAGGTTTCTTTACTGACTGAAGTAAAATATCAATTTCAACCAGTACATCTTCAGCATTAATTTGTACTTCTAAACCATCATCCCCTATAGTTTGAAGCGTGGAAGATGAAACCTTTTGTAAAACCGTCATGTTTTCTTCTTTGAAGCAATTTAAAGAAGATTTCAAAGTGAGTTGCGCTCTAAGAAGTTCTTCTTCATGAATAGCACCCGTCTCTGAGCCTTGCTTTAGTAAGCCCTTAACACTATCGAGACATTCTTTAAGTCTTTTCTTCCGTAATGCCAAACGGTTCACTAGGATTTGATCCATTTGTGTACCGAATCAGTAAACCAAAAGTTGGAAAGAAAATGGCGTAACACCAAATTTGAGCAAAAGCGTGAGCGTTCTTTATTATTGTTATAGATATATTTTGTGTATAATTTATCTGTAAAGAAAAACTAACATTCAAGATCTGTTCGCTTGTAAAAATACGTGAAATCAGCATAAAAATAACGGTGGACATATTCCAAAATAATCGGCTCACTTACCAAACTTTATCCAAAGATTAATACAAAATAGTTACGCACAGCTTATGATTTCTCACATCACTTATCCATTTTAGGAAAACAAACAATACAATGCACCAGAATTTAAACAGAATTTAAAACTTTCACGCACGTTAAAAATTTTCGACCAAAAAGACAGTAAATAACTCATTCATTCAAAAAGGAGCTGTTGAATGATTTAGGCAAATGCTTCATGTATACAGCCAATCCTTCAGCCATACGTACGACAGGTTTCTTATAGTCTAAACACATTAAATATTACCCATATATTACCATACCTATTTTTTTATTACTAATATTATTTTATTAGAGGAAATTAAAACAAGGACACGTAATTTATTCACAAATTAATTTATTAAGATATGAAAGCACAATGTAGTCATTCAATTAGTCAATCATTGACTTCCGAACGAAATCCTTCATTCTTTAGTGTTGCCATTTAAAAAATAACGTTACTTAAATAACGTTTCGGAAAATCGATAACGATACGCAATAAATATGACAAACGTAACAACGATAACGAAAAATAACTGAGTTCACTGTCGGTTCATGTAATGTTTGGGAAACCGCTCTCTATTGCGGGTAGGACTCAAACCAATTTAACTTTTCTTCTACCATAGTTTCAATACTCCGAGAGGAGCCTACCCGGGCCAAAAAAAGAGTTGGCGCTCCTCGTCCTCCATTATCTGAAGGCACGAACATTCCGAGTCGAGTTCACTTCTCCCAAACATACACATGACTGACAGAATAAGCATCTCCACCAAATTATGTCGCGGAGAACGATACGATGGGGAATAATAGATATTTACACGACGTGGCGACATAAGAGCATATAGAATATTATATAACAGAGAAAATGACCTTGTGACCTTGAGATGAATTCCCGTCCAATTTCTGTCTAGCTAATGAGATTATAGTTATTGTCGACTTATACATCCGCAAGTGGGCGGTACGAGGCTGAGCCTACGACTTCGTTCTTATACGATGGGGGGATAAAGCTGTACATGAGGGCCCCCTATTCCCTCAGCTATTACAGGTGGAAACACGCATCTTATCTCATCGTGGATCCCGAATAGGTAGTGTCTACACTCCACCATATTCCTTGAGCACTGAGGCGGGGAAACAAGTCCCCTAATGGACCTCCACAACACCCCTTATAGTCCTGCCTCTTGCCACCAGCATAACCTCACGTGGCTCAAACCTGCAACTAGCTATACTCAACTTCTTTCGTTCCTCTGTAACTGTATTGTACGATCCTCTGTATCTTTACTTTACTATCTTACTAGGGCAGGTAGATTAGAATTCAAACTCAGAGCCACAAATCCATGATCAACGCACATAAGGAATATGAAGACATGGAAAAAATACTCACTCAGTGCTCAGTAAACTTCTCCTGACTTCAGCAACGATTCACTACTCCTGCTTGTGCTGTCTGCACAATCTCATCTTAAAGCCTGAGACTTATAACTTCTTACCTTCCATCAGAAAAGAGAACAATTAATATAATCACATTCAAGTGCAAAATAACCGTTATTTCCAATTCAATGTTGCCATATCAAATATTGAATACTTACCAAATGGGTAGGTTTCGCGATCTTCGCGACAAGTGTCTCATCTCTCAGTCAACAGTAAAACGCGTTCTCATCGTATTCATAATATCAGGCAACTAGTCCAGCAGAACTCCTATGGGAAACACAATAGATGCGATGAGTTAATCAGACGTCTATGATCAAGTCAACGCTCAGTACTTGGATGCATCCGAAGATCCTCTAGAACATCCCAGACCCAAGCCACACTTCAATCAAGTGTGGGAGAGTATCCAACCTGGTCTGCAGCCCAGATCCAATCGCCGCTGCGATCACCCAGGTGTGATCGCTCAACCGACGACCAGATATCCAACCTGGACTACAAGTAGTTCTTCAAGCCGCAGCTCATCCATAGAAGCATCATGGATTCCGATCCGCAATCCCGGAATCCATCCCTGCTGGAAATCAACAATAATCAGGAACAGGAACAGAAAAGCTCACTCACACGGGAGCTAGACAGACACCGAAGAATCAGTAGCAAAGACTACAATTAACGATCTAGTTACTCAACTTGCAGTGCAGTGCTGTGCTCCAGGTGCTCACGGCGTCTCCCTCGGTACACATGAGCTGCTCCAAGCTGCAGCGCCAGCACAAGTTCTTGTTATATGAAACACTCACTACAGAAATGAAACTCTGCCGCCAACATGTAGCTACAAGTTACCGAAATGTCAACTGAGGTCTATCAGATCTATGGCCCAACTTTCCATAGACAAGTCTTCTTTAATTTTTTTTTTACTAGTGCTGTAACTAATAATCGCAATGTATGTCTCAACTCACCTAGGGATTCGCGTTCGTCGCGACAATGGGTATATGCTACGGGGCCCTAGGAACAATGACTAGACGGGGCCGTAGTGTGAACGGGATGGCACAATAATGGCTTCACGTTAACGCGCCAAGTGATCGCGAATGAGTGAAAATGAAGTTGTTCCGTTTGAAAATAGGCTACTCGATACAAGATGTCACTGTTCGAAACCTTTGTTATCTTATCTCTATAGTGGTGGTGATGTTGCATGTAGCAAGAAAAAAAAACGCAACTGTCAGATAGGGAATGAATGAAAATGGTAGTTCGTCGAAGATTGTTCGTATTTTCCGAAGTTTTTCAGTGGTTTTCTTAGTATTTTATGCGTTTATATTATGATAGAATTTTCAGAACCTATTAAAACTGTGTGTAAAATTGAAATCTACCAACTTTGATTATAACGGACAAAAAATTATTGACTTTCTAAAGGGATGTAATTGACACTCAGTTTTGTGGTTTTACATAAGAATAAGCTTTATTTAAGCCATTTACAAATCCCGTGTAGCTTCAGATATATCAGAAGGATCTAAAGTGCCAAGGGACTGGTGCAAAATATCGGCAAAACATATGTAATGTTGACATGGTCAAACCAAAACAAGTTAATGCTTTGTACCGTTGGAGGAAATAATAACAGGTAAGTTTTGTTACACCTTACTCATACAATACGACTTTTAGTGCTATGTCTAAACTGCATTCTATGCATGCAAAATAGTTGAGTGCTACTCTAGGAAATGCACCTTATTTTATTTTAAACTACAGAACACGGTAAAACAATACTTTATGGGCAGTCGATTTTGATATTTTTTTTGAGGGGGGGGGAGGGATGCAACCCCTACCCCGCGGAGATGCCTACTTTCAAAGATATTGAGAGTCAAAGTTTGAGGTTAGACTAGGCGAAAATCTCTAAAAAAAAAAAGGTTTAGGTAAAAAGGTAGGTTTTTTGCGACAGGGATTCTGGGACGGTCGCTGGCTGCTACCGCAGCACGCTCGCTACGCTCGCTCGGCTCCCTCTTTGTTGTTGACACAAGTCTAACCTAACCGAGCAACTAGTATTTCTGTATTAAGTTGTTTTTTCTTGTCAACTAGGTTTTTTGCGACAGGGATTCTGGGACGGTCGCCGGCTGCAACCGCAGCACGCTCGCTGCGCTCGCTCGGCTCCCTCTTTGTTGTTGACACAAGTCTAACCTAACCGAACAACTAGTATTTCTGTATTGTTGTTTTTTCTTGTCAACTAGGTTTTTTGCGACAGAGATTCTGGGACGGTCGCCGGCTGCTACGCTCGCTCGGCTCCCTCTTTGTTGTTGACACAAGTCTAACCTAACCTAACCAAGCAACTAGTATTTCTGTATTAAGTTGTTTTTTCTTGTCAACTAGGTTTTTTGCGACAGGGATTCTGGGACGGTCGCCGGCTGCAACCGCAGCACGCTCGCTGCGCTCGCTCGGCTCCCTCTTTGTTGTTGACACAAGTCTAACCTAACCGAACAACTAGTATTTCTGTATTGTTGTTTTTTCTTGTCAACTAGGTTTTTTGCGACAGAGATTCTGGGACGGTCGCCGGCTGCTACGCTCGCTCGGCTCCCTCTTTGTTGTTGACACAAGTCTAACCTAACCTAACCAAGCAACTAGTATTTCTGTATTAAGTTGTTTTTTCTTGTCAACTAGGTTTTTTGCGACAGGGATTCTGGGACGGTCGCCGGCTGCTATCGCAGCACGATCGCTACGCTCGCTCGGCTCCCTCTTTGTTGTTGACACAAGTCTTACCTAACCTAACCAAGCAACTAGTATTTCTGTATTAAGTTGTTTTTTCTTGTCAACTAGGTTTTTTGCGACAAAGATTCTGGGACGGTTGCCGGCTGCTACCGCAGCACGCTCGCTAGCTCGCTCGGCTCCCTCTTTGTTGTTGACACAAGTCTAACCTAACCTAACCGAGCAACTAGTATTTCTGTATTAAGTTGTTTTTTCTTGTCAACTAGGTTTTTTGCGACAGATTCTGGGACTATACGGCTAAATTTTTCACGTTTCCCGAACAGTAAATCGGACAAAAAAAAAGGTTAAAATTTATCCATTTTCATTAATTAATATCTCGAAAACTATAATATTCCGCAACTTAAAACTTTGCATGTAGGTTTCTTAAAATAAGGGTTTTCTACCACAAAAATATCAACACTCAAGTCGACTGCCCATAAAGTACAGTTTAGCCCAGAACACCAACACCATACAGCAGTTAATTTAATTTAAAAAGATTACATTTTGGTTAATGTCAAATCTGAGATTAAATAAATAAATTTAATATAAACAAGAAGCATTAGTAATATAGCTTACTAAATAAGATCCTTTATAATTCACTTAAAGTAATTTGTCAAAATTATTTTTATCGTAAAACAGTAAAATAAGTTACAGAAGCTATCTAAAGTAGTTTTATTATTTTTTATTTTTTAAAATAATATTGTTTTAATACAATAACATTAAAATTACCATTACATTATAACTTCATATTCACATAACATGTGAATTGGAATGTATAGACTGCATTAGACTGTGTTTTACGGTGTTTCCCTACAAATATTTCGCCAGTAGCAAGTGGCTATGCTAAATAAATAGCTAGCTATATTGCATTTTATTTTTTTATGGTGTCAGGCTGCACCATGTGTTTTTAGTAATTTTGGTATCAAATTACTGGACTTTTTTTACTGCCACAGCATCCTAGTCTTATCTTAAGATCAGGGTTGTTGTGTATCTCATGTTACTTACTTAGCAAAACCACTTGGTCTTGATACTGGCAAAATGCTTATAGTTAAACACCATAAATAAAAATAAGATTTAGAATAATATTGACTGTGAATTTCAAAATAAATTATTATATACAAAATCATAAACCAGCTATTTCACAGTTTCAGGTAGGTCAAGAAGAAAAACAAAATACACAGTGCAACCTCAAAATGGTGAATTTAAATAAATAAATAAAAATAAAATACTTTTATTTCAGGCCAATATGACCCATAGTTCAATACAATACAGTACAATTATATATATACAAATACAATTTGAATGATCAAGAAACAAAACCCAGTCAACATAATATAACAATAACGAAAATTCCAAAAATCTATGTCAAAGATGGATATATTATCAAACAAAATGATGATTAAACGTGAGCCGGTTGATGATTTGGATTGTCAAGAAACAAAATCCAATCAAAATGTAATGGTACAACTACCAACATTTATAAATACTGTTGAGAAAGAGGACTCTTGGCCAGAACCTTCATCGACAGTTGTAATAAAACGTGAGACTGATGATGATAAAAGACTTGAATGTAGTGACGATGAAGGGGATCATAAAATAGACAGAACTAAAATTATGCTTGACAATGTTCTACAGAACATGTTTGTGGCAAAGGTAAGATATGATATTGTGATGTTATGGAATGTTTGCTTAAAATATATATTGCTAGTAATAGTAATTAGCATATTAGATTTTAAATAACACACTAATATTATAAATGTAAAAGTATTTTTGGATGTTTGTTACACTTTCATGCTTAAAGTACTAAATGGATGTGGATGTTTAGAATGGATATAGTTTGTAACCTGGATTCTCGAACCTGCTCACAAAATTTCACGAGAATCGGTTGAGAAACGCGACCTGTAGATGAGAACAAACAGATTGACAGATAGACATACAAAAGCAATTCTGGCCAAGCTGAATCGGGGACGATTCGCGCTCGCTTTTCCCCTGGAAATTATATTTTTCTATCAAAATAAGTGGTTTGAACTCTCTATACTTCTTGGACCATAATCTATCTATCTCTCTCTGCTCTGTGCAAAAACTGATTGACTATCATAATCCATCACTTACGCATTTGTAATTGTATGTTTGTATTATTTTAGTTCTTATTTCTTTGGTTATGAAAGAAATTAGAAGAACACAAATATGATAAGATACAATGTAATGTTAAGAAAATGAATCCCTAAATATATATTTCTAATTTCAGGAGCAAAGACCAACAGTCACCACTAGCCATCCAATGACAGTTGAAATACCTGCACCTATCGATACAATAGTTTATGTTAAAAATTACAATCCTTTCCCAAAACCTTTGCTAACAGAAGAAATAAGCATTAAAATTGAATCAGTTAATGACCTGGATGATGAAATAACAATTTCAAGGCAGAATATCATAGGGGAAATACCACCATCTATAGATCCAACAATTCCTGTTGATGAGGATGCCGATGATGAGGAGACAGACTTAAATAAAAATATGTTTGTAGCAAAGGTAATTTAAGTTGATAAGCGTTATATTGGAGTAAATTCAGAGTTTGTGCGTGTACTGAATGCATGGATAGTGTATAGTGTATGTAACTACTACAGCCTTGCATTCCGACCGCGCGCGGACTTTTGTTGACAAAACCTCTAGTGATAGCTCAGCCTATGCACTGAACAGGTTTTGTTTTAAAACTTTTCCAAAAATCTTAATATGATATTTTACTTTACTTACAAACTAATGCTGACCGAGTTAATTTGTAAGATTTGTTTTTTAAGACATATTACAATGGATCATCAACAGCTCATATACGTCCCCACCGAGGGGCTCGAGCCCACCCTGGTATAGAGCGATTAGGCCTTAGTCGACCACGCTGGCCCAGTGTGGGTTGGTCGACTTCACACAACCTTTGAATTTTGTGTTGTGTACCCTTTGAATTTCTTCGCAGCAGTGTGCAGGTTTCATCACGATACAATGGATATATTAGCGTTATTGATGGATAATAGTAGCAGATCGCCCCATTCACAAACTCTTCACATTCGCATCTTGTCCCATTCGCAAGTCGTCCCAAGGACTTTAATTTCTAAAAACTGTTTATTAAGAAAAATGAGTTATCATATGAAACCAGTTGAAGAAATAAAAGGCTTTTTCTTATTCTACATTTGAGCCTCCAGCTCCTGCTGCTGAAGAAGTTTCTCCATCTGTGGAACAACCTGCAAGAGCCCAACCGGAGGCTGCCAGTGTCGGACACCAACCGGAGAAAAGACAGGAGAATACAGAAATGACTCCAGCACCAGTGTCTGTTGAGTAAGTCTCTTCTTTCTCCAATGTAGTCCTGGACGAGAAGCAGCGGCCCTAGATTTATTTACTGCTACCTCCTACTCAAAACTGAATATCCATGAGCTTGAATGAATTTTTATATATATATTTTTCATTTGTCTTGATGTTTCAAAATGAATGTTTCGTGCGTGTGTGTGTGTGTGTGTGCGTGCGTGTGTGTGTTTGTGCGAGAGTTGTAAGAGTCCAAATCTAAACGACAACAAACAACTATGCAACAACTTCAAGAAGTTTTTCGGTCTGTTGATAATTTAACGTTAGCAACCAAGTAACTTGTTCATAGGATATATTTTATTTATTAGGTTACACCTTGGTTACACTTATTATGTAAGTATGAGCCAAGGAAAGTGAAGTATCTTTTTACAAAGGAAGTTCTATGAGCTCTGCCACAACAGCAAGATCGAGCCTTCTTTTGTTTTGAGAGAATGATAGTTCATATGTTAGAAGACTGCGTTTTTTGGTAACAGTGGTGGCGATGAATAGTTGTTGTACTGTTAGGCATTCATCATATAGCTTAAACTAGCATGGTTTGTATTTAAAAAAAATCTAACAAAGTCCAGATTCCAACGATGTCCCATTTTCGCAATTTTCGTGTAGTCATCATAAAATTAAATAAATCATTTTGGACATCGATTTTCTTTTCCAGACAAAAAACTGATGTAACGGAGGAAAAGAAGAGAGATATTCGCTATCGTCATCCCCATAATGTCCAATGCGACGAATGCGGTAAGAATTTCCGAGGCAAATTCTACGTACGGCAACATATTATGTAAGTATAATACTGGTACTATGCTCAGGTAGTTTAGGTACTTCTTATTTTCTTCTACTCGTGTAGACTTAAACCAGTTCAGACCAGTAATTGGCCGCATCCACAGCTCTTTGGTTGGCCTTATCTAAATCTGCCATTGTGCAAGAGACAGGGCAGTCAGGACAAGACAGCAGATGCTCCATAGATAGCTACGCCTGTCACGCAATGTGTTATTGTGCGCAGATCGATTTGTATTAGTAGCAGGTCGTCCCGTTCGACAGCTGTCATCGAAAATGAAGATCTCGTCGAGACCTTTCATTAGTCCCTGGCTCCCTGCACACCAGTGGTCCAGGACTAATAGTTTCCGTGATATGACTGTTTTAATTTTGACAGCTGTCATCGAAAATGAAGATCTCGTCGAGACTTTTCAGATGTTCTTACACACCAGTAGTCTAGGGCCAATAGTTTCCGAGATATGACTGTTTTAATTTTGACAGCTGTCATCGAAAATGAAGATCTCGTCGAGTCCTTTCATTAGTCCCTACACACCAGTGGTCCAGGACAAACAAACCTGTGACAGGTGATGAAGTGACACCAACGCCACATTGATGAGATTGACATGTTACCTTCGTAACGCCATTAATATAGCAATTCTTTTTTAAATACTCGATTTTTTCAGCCTATAATTGGACAATATTAGTCTGAAATAAAAGATTTTTATTTTTTATTTTTATTTTTATTTTATTTATAAGTTGTCGACTCAGATTGACAATTTTTTTACGCTCTTCAATTTGATGTGCATTTCGTTGGAGTCTAACGTAGACCGGTACGAAATTATTTATAGAAAATTCTATACAAGGTGGCGTCATCGTTGTAAGCAAATTCTATTATTTTTCCGGTTCCCGTAGGAATGACTTGTTTTTTCGGGATAAAAATTATTCTATGTCCTATTCCAGGGCCTAACCCAAATGTGTGTCAAGTTTCATCCCAATCCGTCCAGTGGTTCAAGCGTGATTCGGCAACAAACATCCAAATATCCAAACTTTCGCGTTTATAATATTATTATATTATATTATATAGTAGGAATTAGGATCCTGTTTTTAATTCGCAGGTCAGTCCACTTAAAAGTCCTTGAGACGTGTGGTGTATGTAATGTGAGAGCGAAGCACCTGAAGCGTCACATGGAAATGCACCAGAAAAGCGTTTACTGCGAGCCTTGCTCCGAGTGGTTCAGCCTCTCGAGCTACAAGGCGCACATGAAGACGACGACGCACGTCAGGCCCGAACACTACAGGTAGGCTTTAACTATCCAACCATTCACCAACAGCTCGTTATTACACGACTGTCCACAAAAAGTAGTGTAATGTGTTTAGGGTTCATGGATGTATTAAGATTCTTTGTTCCTCCATAACTTCTAAATACCTGGATAGATGTATGGGATGTATGGGGTATCGTTAGCATCCTTCCTTACATCAGTCCGAGTGACACTGGCTTTAATTGTTTTAGGCAGGGCTGTCGTGTTTTTAATATTTAGATGATTATTTAGTTACCATCTTGTATTTTGCCGTGTGGTGACGGCAGAGTAGAATACATTAGTCACCAACCCCTACTCTTCCCGTGGGTGTCGTAAGAGGCGACTTAGGGACTACACATTGAACAGGGAACGGGCAGCAGTGCTCTCTGATACAGTAACCTTTTAATCTGCGATCTCCAACCCGCCTGCCAAGCGTGGAGATTATGGCTAAACCCTCCACTTAAGTGGAGGAGGCTCATAGGCCAGCAGTGGACTGTAACGGGCCGTTGATTTGATTTGTCGTGTTTCTAATATTTAGATGATTATTTAGTTAACATCTTGTATTTTTATTGATGTCGACTTCACACACAATATTTGAATTTCTTCGCAGCTGTACAGGTTTCCTCTAGATGTTTTTCCTTCACCGTTAGAGCGTCTTATAAACGTACTGTTACGAACGAGCGGGGTTGGCATTGAGCTGTTGTTTTTAGATAGCGCGGTATCTAGGCGAGCGCCGCGCGAGTCTTTCACGTATCTAAGACTGAGTCATGTACTTATTATAAACGTACTGCTACGAACGAGCGGGGTTGGCATTGAGCTGTTGTTTTTAGATAGCGCGGTATCTAGGCGAGCGCCGCGCGAGTCTTTCACGTATCTAAGACTGAGTGTACTTATTCATAAGAGCCCGAAAGAAAACATCAATCAGCTGTTTGGGTCTTCATTGGGGAGATCAAACCAAGAAAAGGGGTCCGTTCTCGCAGCGTATCAAAAGGAATAGTTACTTCCTGTGTCTCGAAAATGGGACGTGTATGGCTCCCTTATAGGAATGAAGAAATGATTGGCACGTCAGCTGACGAATTAGTTGGCGTATCAGGTCAACCGTCCTAATTTTTTTTTTATTTTCTCGACGAGTACGAGTATGTAATTAATTGCGTTAGGTATTTTTTGAAAATGTATGTTACAATGCTAAACATGGAAGGTGCCTGGATGAGATTGCTGCCTGCAAAACCCCGTCTCAATAGAGTCAATACTCAACTTATGTTTTGTAATATTATATTTTTTTATATTGTGTCCTGTGTATGTATTTTGTAAATCTTTGGCGTTACCAAAGAGTATCTGCACCGGCTGCATGACCACCGTAGATAAAATAAACCGTGCGACATAAAACGTAACCGCCAATAGTAATTGCGTCTTGTCTTCGTTTGACATAAACTTGGATACTATTGGCCTATTGGATTATATGTGTCGCGGTTTATTTTATCTATGGTGGTCATGCAGCCGGTGCTGTACTGTATTTTTATCAGCCATGTGTCACATTCCACATTTCAGATTGCACAGTGGTCCGCTCCCTCGCGAGCAATGCGGCGAGTGCGGCAAGATGGTTCGCGCCGACCTCGTGAAGGTTCACGCGCGCATCCACGAACGGCTCTCTTGCGCCGCCTGCGACAAGACCTTCGCTAGCCGATCGGCCTACAACTACCATCTCAA
Organism: Carpatolechia fugitivella; assembly: GCA_951230895.1. Taxonomy (NCBI): domain Eukaryota; kingdom Metazoa; phylum Arthropoda; class Insecta; order Lepidoptera; family Gelechiidae; genus Carpatolechia; species Carpatolechia fugitivella. The sequence continues at coordinate 6,321,735 of OX579672.1, forward strand.
TTACTCCATGTCTCATACGAGCACGGACATAAGGAAGTGAGTCACATTGAAATATTGCAGTGAGTCGTATTTAATAGGTTGAGTTAATTGATTACCCTTCGCCAGCCAAGCGTCTTATACCTACCATCTCAAATACTCCATGTCTCATGCGAGCACGGACATATTGAAGTGAGTCACATTGAAATATTGCAGTGAGTCGTGTTTAATAGGTTGAGTTAATTGATTACCCTTCGCCAGCCAAGCGTCTTATACCTACCATCTCAAATACTCCATGTCTCATGCGAGCACGGACATATTGAAGTGAGTCACATTGAAATATTGCAGTGAGTCGTGTTTAATAGGTTGAGTTAATTGATTACCTTTCGCCAGCCAAGCTTCTTATACCTACCATCTCAAATACTCCATGTCTCATGCGAGCACGGACATATTGAAGTGAGTCACATTGAAATATTGCAGTGAGTCGTATTTAATAGGTTGAGTTAATTGATTACCCTTCGCCAGCCAAGCGTCTTATACCTACCATCTCAAATACTCCATGTCTCATGCGAGCACGGACATATTGAAGTGAGTCACATTGAAATATTGCAGTGAGTCGTGTTTAATAGGTTGAGTTAATTGATTACCCTTCGCCAGCCAAGCGTCTTATACCTACCATCTCAAATACTCCATGTCTCATGCGAGCACGGACATATTGAAGTGAGTCACATTGAAATATTGCAGTGAGTCGTGTTTAATAGGTTGAGATAATTGATTACCTTTCGCCAGCCAAGCGTCTTATACCTACCATCTCAAATACTCCATGTCTCATGCGAGCACGGACATATTGAAGTGAGTCGTATTTAATAGGTTGAGTTAATTGATTACCCTTCGCCAGCCAAGCGTCTTATACCTACCATCTCAAATACTCCATGTCTCATGCGAGCACTCACTTCAATATGTCCATATTGAAGTAAGTCACATTTAAATATTGCAATGAGTCGTATTTAATAGGTTGAGTTAATTGATTACCCTTTGCCTGCCAAGCGTCTTATACCTACCATCTCAAATACTCCATGTCAAGTGAGTCACATTTAAATATTGCAGTGAGTCGTATTTAATAGGTTGAGTTAATTGATTACCCTTTGCCTGCCAAGCGTCTTATACCTACCATCTCAAATACTCCATGTCAAGTGAGTCACATTGAAATATTGAAGTAAGTTATTATATACGAGAGAGCCTGCGATAAGACCTTCGCTAGCCGAGCGTCTTATACCCATAACCTCAAATATAATGACATGGTGTATTTGAGGTTGTCCCATGTAAGTACGGACATATTGAAGTGAGTCACTTTGAATTGGATTGACTTACATTAATTAAGTCTCACAGCAACTCGAAATCTTTGATAGCCGAACGTCCTATACCCATCATCTGAAATTCAGAGTATTGACGAAGTGAGTCACATTGAAATATTCTAGTGAGTCATATTGATTAACTTTCACCATTCGAGCGTCCTATACCCACCACTTCAAATACACCATGCCTCATGAGAGTACGGAAATATTGAAGTGAGTCCCATTGATTAAGTATCACAGCAACTCAAATTCTGCGTATTGAAGTGAGTTAGTTAGTTAGTTGGTGGGCTCCCGTTTCCGCAATTAGACTCTGAATTGGTCCGTTTTACGTTCGGTTTTGGCTGGTTACCCGAACCAGCCCAGCTCCTTCCAGAAGCTCAGAAGCCTCCTGGGACTGTCACAGGCTTCGCGGAGCGACCTCACTTTCTGGAGGATTTTTGCCCGTTGGTCAGTCAACCCTACGCATTCCAGGACTACGTGGGTGACCGTTTCTTCTGCTTCCAGACATCCTCTGCATAGAGAGCTGTCCGTCGCGCCGATGGTGAATAGGTGTTTATTGAGAGGTATGTGACCTGTTAAACTGCCTACAACTATTCGGAGGTTTTTACGGTTTAGGCTGAGAAGTCTGTGTGTTAGTATCGGCGATAGTGTTGGGATCACCGCCTTCGACTGTCTGCAGCTTGTTAGACTAGCCCATTGGGCGTTGTGTTCGTCCCGGGTAATGTTGCGCAGCCATGTTCTCAGTTGGCTGAACGGTATCGGCAGGAGAGGCTCAGGGCCCAGCACCGGAGCCCCCGATCCCCTTCTAGCCAGTTCATCAGCCGCATCATTACCCAGTGATCCGCTGTGTCCTTTTATCCATTGAAGGATGACCTTATTCTTTACACATACTCGCTCTAAGGCTAAGTGACACTCGAAGATAAGCACTGAGCTGCAGATGTTGCCTCGAAGTGCTTGGAGCACAGCCATGCTGTCGGAAAGTATTCTGATGGTAAAATCTTCAACCTCCCTTCTTAGGATGGCGGTGGCTGCCTCGGTAATTGCTACACATTCACATTGGAAAATAGAGCTATAGTCGCCTAAGGCCAGTGATATTCTGATGTTTAAGTCTAGTGAAAATACTCCTGCTCCGGTTCCAGACTCCATTTTAGAACCATCAGTGTATATTCTTAGTTTATCCGTGCCTGAATGATCTTTGCTAGCTTCAGATAGTTGAATTTCGTAGTTCTTGGTGAATATGTAGGTTTTGGGGACCCTGTCGCATGGAGCTTGGCACATTGGCTGTGATACTATAGCATCTTTCCAGAGTGCCGCGACATGGCCGTCCTGGTACATCCTTTCGCCCGAAAGTTTTAAGCGAAGGGCCGACATCCTCGCCTCATGTTGGATCCATAGGTCCAATGGCCTAAGTCCTAAGATAATTTCCAAGGCGGCTGTCGGGGTGGTGCGCATACTGCCCGTGACTGCTGTGCAGGCAAGTCTTTGAAAGCGCTGTAGCTTGGATTTGACGGTAATTAGCTTGGTCCTGGGCCACCAAGCAATGGCACCGTATGTGATTATAGGCCGTATAACAGAAGTATATAGCCATAAGGTGATCTTCGGCGACAGACCCCAGGATTTCCCGACGAGTCTTTTACATTGCCAAAAGGTGATGCAAGCTTTTTGTAGCTTGTGGTCAATATGCTTATTCCAGAGCAACTTACTGTCAAGTGTCACTCCCAGGTACTTGACTTCATTGGTCAGGTATAGCTCGGTATTGAATAACTTTGGCAGTCTAAGCTGACCTAGGCTGCGTTTGTTTGTGAACATTATTAGCTCTGTTTTAGACGGGTTGACAGTCAGGTTGTGTTTGCTGCACCATCGTTCGACAACCTTGAAGGCTGATCTGGTGAGATCGCATAGCATATTCTCAAAAGGTCCTCTAGTGAGAATGGCTAGGTCGTCCGCATAACCGACTGTATAGTACCCGTTGTCATTAAGATTCTTGATCAGCTCATTGACCACAATATTCCACAGGAGAGGGGAGAGGACTCCCCCTTGCGGGCAGCCTCTAGCAACTACTCCTCTGGTTGTGGTATTCACAGTAAATTGAATGGCTCTATACTTTAACATGTTGTTGATCCATCCGGCAATTGTGGATTCCACTTCATGTCTTGTCAGCGCTTGGCTGATACTGGTAAAATTGGTCTTATCAAAAGCTCCTTCAATGTCAATGAAGGTGCCAAGTGTTGATTGCATTATAATCCTTACCATACTACTACATAGAGATATGTGCGAGATTACGCTGTAGAGAGCGGATTCGGTGGATTTGCCTGAGCTGTAGGCGTGTTGATTAGCGTGAAGTGGATTTCGCAGCAAGGCATTATTCCTAATGTCCCTGTCACATAATCTCTCCAAGGTTTTCAGGAGGAAGGAGGTGAGACTAATAGGTCTGAAGGATTTAGGCTGCGTATAATCACTTTTGCCGGGCTTGGGGATAAATACTACTTTGACTTCCCTCCATTGTACTGGTACATAGCGGAAAGCAAGACATCTTCTATATAAAACAGTTAGGTGCCTGACCAGGATATCCGTACTACACCATTTCAGCAGCCCAGGGAAAATGCCATCCAGGCCTGCCGATTTGAATGGAAGGAAGCTGTTTATCGCCCACAGTACCTTGTCGTGGTTTACTACCTTGTGGGCCGTGGTCCAATCCGATTCTGCCGCACTAGTGGATGTGGCTTCCCAGCTTGCATTTTTTTCGATGCAGCAACCGGGAAAGTGTGTTTGCAGCAGAAGTTCGCAGGTTTCAGCATCGGACTTGGTGTAGGTTCCATCTGATTTTTTCAGGGAGCCAAGGTTTCTATGAGGTTCGCTGGCTAGAATGTTTTTTTACCTTGGCAGCTTGATTGTTGGTTTCGATGTTGGTGCAGAAGCGCCGCCAGCATTCACTATTCCTCAGTCGAATGCGCTTCTTGTAGTGGTGCTGGGCCAGCTTGTAGGCGTCCCAATCATCTAGACTCCGGGTGTTTTTGGCCCTGTTGAACAACTTCCTTACCCTTCGCCGGAGTTTTTCGAGTTCCGGTCCCCACCACCGGTGTTTGTGGGGTCCGGACTTGGGTAGGGTGAGTGGACACGTCTGTTCGTAGCTGTTGATTAAAGTGGAGGTAATGTTGTTTAAATGAGATTCGATTTCTGTGGTACTATTATAGTTTTCTGGTAGACCGATGGCTTCTAGTTGCCTGGATACCAGCCTACCATACTTGACGCGATCAGTCTTACGTGGATTGCGTCTAGGTTACACAGGATCAACTGTGATGCTAAGGTTATACCTAATCCACCTGTGGTCGGAACACGATAGCTCATTCGAAACGTGCCAGTTCGATATATGTTCTGAAATCGTTTCCGTGGCTAGAGTTAGGTCGATGATTGTTTGTGCTCGGGCTGTAACGAAAGTTGGCTCTGAGCCTTTATTGATTATATTAAGATTTGTTGAGATTAGGTAATTGACAAAATCCTCACCTCTGGTGTTTGATCTTTCGCTGCCCCAAAGCGGATGGTGTGCGTTGGAGTCAGCCGATATGATCAGCTCCAGTCCTTCCCTGTCGCAGTAGGAGACAAGGGCCTCCAGCTCCGGTGTAGGTACTTCAACGTCGCCTGGCAGGTAGGCTGACGCTAGTACCACACTAGGCAGACCTAAAGTTGGGTTGGGTGGGAGCCTGATGGTAGTTAGGTCTCTGGAACAGAACTCGTTTATTAATACAGTGGTAACATGTTTCGGAGCAAAGATACATGTGCGGGGGTTACTTACGGTGGTGTCGAGGATAAGTTTTCCTCCGATGTTGCTGAGACCACAGATTCTGCCCTTCCTGATCCACGGCTCCTGGATCAGGGCTATGGTCTCGTTATTGACCTCCAGTGCCCTGCGCAGGTTAGCCGTTGCAGTCTGGCTATGCTGGAGGTTGGTCTGCAGGAGGTTAGTCGGTGGTCGTAGAGGTGTCGCCATTGCTACTCAATAGCTCCTTCTGCATCTCCTCGGTGGTTTGGCTGAGGGCGGGGTAGACGTCGGGGTCTCCCAACCAATCTGTGATTGGCGGCTCCACCCCAACGGGGTCCGCTTCAGCACTGAACGTCGTAGGTCCCCGGGTCATCAGTAGCGCGTCTGGGATGGGGTTAAGACCACCCGCCATCTCATCGTCCATGCGGACGACGATCGGCATGCCAGACTTCGGCGGGGCCGGAGGCGCCGAAGCTTCAGCCAGTGGCGCCTGCGAGGTCGATGCCGCCACGGTGGGCGCTATGACCGTCGAAGTCGCCGGCTTACTTACAGCCTCGCCGAACCTAAAGTAGACTGAGCCTACTTTGTAGGAGACCTGGCGGTTTCTCTTCTTTAATTCCTCCACATCGCTTAGAGGTATACCGAGGACAAGAAAAACTCTTTCCTTGTCCTCTTGTCTTTCGACATGGTATAGACTCCAGGCGGCCACATCGTACCACGGGTTTTGCATTCGAAAACGCTCGTGCAGGGTCCTTATGTCTTCCCCCTTGTAGCGTGGCACGAACATGCCCGCCTTGACCTTCTTCGGGATTTCGGCTTGGCGCCTCACCACAATTCGGGTCTCTGGGCGTGGAGAGCGGATGTTCACTGCGGTCTTGCGTAGCCATTCCAGAGTGAAGTCGTCCTCGCACCAAACTTTGAGGACGCCCTCGCTGTGGAAAGCCTTTCCGCGGAAGCTTGGCAGTCTGCCTGGAGTACTCCTAGACGTGGCAGGGGTACATAGCTCCGCGTCTATGGCCTCCTCTATAGCGATTTCTATCGCATTTGTCTCGTCCAGCGTCAGATTCCGGAAGGGCTCCGTCATAATTGCCACACACAAGTCATTGGACTTGCATGCGTCGGCATAATTGACGGAGCCAGCCGTGGGATTTATTGAAGTGAGTCACATTCAATTTTGCAGTGAGTATGAATCGTATTGATATATTATTGACCATGTCCCACAATTTACATGTTTATAATTTGTTTTTACATAAGTATTATTATTTCGTGTCGGTGGTGTAGTGACTTGGAGGCTAAACTGGGAAACGTGAATCCGAACCTCACCACGTACCAATTACGTATTTCAACACGTATTTTTAAAAGAGTTCGTATGTTTATCCGTCGCGACGCCCGGTCAAAGAAACCTGCACATACCTAAAAAATCGAAAGCTGAATTTGACCAAATTGGCAGACAAACATATTAAAACTTAAAAAAATCACTGTAAATTCGTTTTTCAACCGATTCTGTTTTTTCTTTGCAGATCGTCTGCTACTAATCTATATTTTAAAAATAATTCATAAAATATGGTAAATTTAGGAACAGTCCGATACCCTATTCAGGGTAGGCTCGAGCCTCTCTGTGGGACCGTCTGTATTGAACTGTTGATAACATCAGTTTATTTGTTTTCCATTGTTAGCAGGTACAAATGCAGCGAGTGTGAGAAGGGCTACCGTTCGCGCGGGGAGCTGCGTGATCACGAGAACTACCACCACAAAGGACACACCCGGCACCAGTGCCCCGTCTGCGGGAAGGTCAGTGGGGCGCGTGATTAGATTATTAATTCTTGGAGAAGATGAAGTTCTCAAGACATTAGGTATGCAATGATGCTAATTCTCACCGTCACGCTCTAATTCTTAATTTCGTCCGTTCTTTTCACCTTTTAAAGATTAAAAAGGGACAAGAAAAGGCCATTCTAATATCAGAGCTGTCAAACATCGAATTTGAACGCGAATTATGGCCGGGTCGATTGCACAATTTTAGAGAGCACTTAAAACATGCGACTTAAAAATGACATGAAAACTGAACAAAACCTTTCAAATGGTGGCTCAGCCCGTGAGTGAAACTGAACAAAACCTCTCAGATGGTGGCTCAGCCCGTGAGTGAAACTGAACAAAACCTCTCAGATGGTGGCTCAGCCCGTAAGTGAATCTGAACAAAACCTCTCAGATGGTGGCTCAGCCCGTGAGTGAAACTGAACAAAACCTCTCAGATGGTGGCTCAGCCCGTGAGTGAAACTGAACAAAACCTCTCAGATGGTGGCTCAGCCCGTGAGTGAAACTGAACAAAACCTCTCAGATGGTGGCTCAGCCCGTGAGTGAAATTGAACTAAACCTCTCAGATGGTGGCTCAGCCCGTGAGTGAAACTGAACAAAACCTCTCAGATGGTGACTCAGCCCGTGAGTGAAACTGAACAAAACCTCTCAGATGGTGGCTCAGCCCGTGAGTGAAATTGAAGTAAACCTCTCAGATGGTGGCTCAGCCCGTGAGTGAAACTGAACAAAACCTCTCAGATGGTGGCTCAGCCCGTGAGTGAAACTGAACAAAACCTCTCAGATGGTGGCTCAGCCCGTGAGTGAAATTGAACTAAACCTCTCAGATGGTGGCTCAGCCCGTGAGTGAAACTGAACAAAACCTCTCAGATGGTGGCTCAGCCCGTGAGTGAAACTGAACAAAACTCTCAGCCACCATCTGAGAGGTTTTGTCTCAGGCTGACCTACCATTCGAAAGGGTTTTGTGTTATTTAACTAACACGTATTTATTTACGGCATTAGACGGAGTCGCGTGTTTTAATTCCATTCAGGTATTTCTGCATAACTACTCGTAACATATTTTTCTCCGACACGCTCGAAAATGTGATCATTACTGCGAAACAACAGTAAGCGAAGCGACTCATTTTTGGACGAAACATTTCCCCATACAAAACAGCGGCCAGCAATGTGGCCCTCAAACGGCCTGAGCTAGCAAAGTAACTTTCGTCTAGAAATTTCAAAAGTTTTTGAGTCTTTTTACAGCATACTCTTATGTTCTAAATTCAAATTATACATGAATCGTAGACGAATCTTAGTGATTGGAGTTGGCTGTATGCTCTGTATGTCACTGGCACAGAACAAAAAAAAGAAAAGCGCGTAATATGGCGGTTTGTAATTTTTTGCTCTTTTAATTTTATCGTAAGCACTATTTTGTTAGGTAGGTACTTATTTTTCATGATGGAGTTAATTACTAATCATTGAATTAAGAAGTTTAGAGAAGATTAGAACTTGGTTATAAGTTTAGTATGATACGAGTAGACATCTAAATCGAAAGTTCCACATTTTCCTAGTATTTGATAATTTCCTCGCATATTTCATAGAAAAGCACTATACAAGCTTCGGCCGCAATAGCACTTTATGGACTCGTACACAATGAAACTTAAACGTACCCTCGTCCAGCAATAACTAATTTTGCGGCCGCGGCAGTAATGTACCTACTATTATTTATTTCATTTAACAATAAATTCGGATGATGAACCATTTATTGTACATAAAAAATAACAATAATACAATAACCTTTGAAAAAAACAACAGCCATACTTATTTACTTATTTATTGTTGGAACCCCAGGCGCTGGCGACGCGTCAATGTATCACTCGTCACGTGCGGCGCATGCACCACGGCGTGAAGGATAGAGCACGCAACAAGATATGCCAGCAGTGCGGGAAGGCCTTCCAGGTACGTTCCTTATAGTGTGATTTCCCGCTCCTTATGGCGTGATCCCTCGCTCCTTATTGCATGACCCCCGCTCCTTATAGCGTGATCCCCTGCTCCTTATGGCGTGATCCCCTGCTCCTTATTGCATGACCCCCGCTCCTTATAGCGTGATCCCCCACTCCTTATGTCGTGACCCCCCACTCCTTATGGCGTGACCCCCCGCTCCTTATGGCGTGATCCCTCGCTCCTTATTGCATGACCCCCGCTCCTTATGGCGTGATCCCCTGCTCCTTATGGCGTGATCCCCTGCTCCTTATGGCGTGATCCCTCGCTCCTTATTACATGACCCCCGCTCCTTATAGCGTGATCCCCCACTCCTTATGGCGTGACCCCCCGCTCCTTTTAGCGTGATCCCCTGCTCCTTATGGCGTGATCCCCCGCTCCTTATAGCGTGATCCCCCGCTCCTTACATCGTTATCCCTCGCTCCTTATAGCGTGATCCCTCGCTCCTTACAGCGTTATCCCCCGCTCCTTATAGCGTGACCGCCCGCTCCTTATGGCGTGATCCCCGCTCCTTATTGCGTGACCCCCCGCTCCTTATAGCGTGACCCCCCGCTCCTTATGGCGTGATCCCTCGCTCCTTACAGCGTTATCCCCCGCTCCTTATAGCGTGACCTCCCGCTCTTTATGGCGTGATCCCCCGCTCCTTATAGCGTGATCCCCCGATCCTTATAGCGTGACTCTCTGTTCAATCTTGAATTTCAAACCTTTATAACTCGGTAAATTTTAAAGATAGAGCAAAAATTATTTTATTGTTCGATAGCAAGAACTAACAAGTTTGGATTTATAAAATAAAAAAAAATGTAGTTACCCCATGGCAAACCGTGTATTAATTGTTCGCGTGTGTCACATCCTATATTTTCATTACAGGAAAAGAAACATCTTCACGAGCACGAAACGATTCACACCGGTGAGCGGCCGCTGTGCTGCGAAGTGTGTGGACGCACCTTTAGACAGTATTCGTGCTTATACATGCACAAGAAGAGGGTGCATAAGATACACACGCCGAGGAAGCAGGTGCAAGTGTTGGAAGACTGGCTTTAGATCGTTTCTATACAATCGCAAGCAGAGGGTGCACAAAATGCACTCGTTGAGAAACCAAAAACCATTCATCATCATCATCCTAATAAATAAATAAATAAACGAAATAATATTAAAGTTTTTAAAATTTTTATTTGTCAGAGCTCATCCTATAGTAACCCAAGTATATGCTACGGGGCCATAGTGTGAACGTGATGGCACAATAATGGCTTCACGTTCACGCGCCAAGTGATCGCTAATGAGTAAAAGTGAAGTCGTTCCGTTTGAAAATAGGCTGCTCGACACAAGATGTCGCTGTTCGAAACCTATCTATTCTATAGTGGTGGTGATGTCGCAGGTAGCAAGAAAAAAAAAACGCAACTGTCAGGGCGCATTCTGAATCAGACTTTGAGCACTGTCAGCGATCAGAAAAGCAAATACGTATGAGTTTTGACAGCTGACGCTGACAGTAATTCAGAACGCGATTACGGGTGCTTTAATTGATTTCAGCGCGTCTCGGAACGCAGGGAGTCAGATATAGATGGTGGGCGCATTCCGAATCAGACTTTCAGCGCTGTCAGCGATCAGGAAGGTTCATGGGGAAAGCTAAAAACGAGTTTTGACAGCCGGGTGCTTAAATCGATTTCAGCGCGTCTCGGAACGCAGGGACAAAAAGTCCTCGCTCGTCGAAGATTGATCGTATTTTCTAAAGTTTTTCAGTGGTTTTAAAAAAAACATTAAAATTATAATAACATTTTTTTACCAAAAACTGTTTTAATTTTCTTTTGAATACATGATGTCTGGGGGCCGTTTCACGAAGCTACAAGTTACAAATTACAAGTACAATTCGACGTACATTGCGTAGACAATTAGATAAAACCCCGTTTCACGAAGCAACAATTTTATTGTTCATTAAGTTATGTTTAATATTAAGTGTTTGTGATATGACATATACTGTAGAATTGTAAGTAGACTTTTATAATCATGCATGTATTATTTAGGTATGTTTAACATTCGTATGCCTCAGTCAGGCGAAATATGTGATATTTATGCTCTTTATGTACAACCTTTCATGTTACCATATTTCAAACGAATAAAGAAATTACTATTACTATTAAAAACAATTTACTAGTAACAAGTGCAGCATTACTGCAGGTTTTTTAATAACTTTTTTGGTACGGTTCTTTTTTCTTTTGGCCGGTTTTTATGTCACAATTTCAAATTTAAAATTTTGTTGGTTTGACCTTTTTCTAAATTGTTTATTGTTTTCTCAGTTGTCGTCTGTCAGGAAATGGAAACGTTTGATCCCTTGGACGTGGTTGAATTTTACGAAATAAATATCTGGAAATGATATAAAACCTTGGGACACAGTGTTATTATCGTCTCTTGCTAATGCGATAATTTTTGGGACAGGCTCCTACTTTAACCTACTTTTACGTTGGCCGGGTAAGTCTTGTGCTGTCTTCCTCCTGGTTTTTATCGACGTACTTTTCTCTTTCCTTGTCTTGGTCGGATGGCGATTATTTCCTTGTACATCTTTACAGTGTATTTCCGGCCTCTGCGGCACACACACGAGGGTCCCTCCGTGCCTTTCTCGTTCTCTCGCCGTGGTTCCGGACCCCTGAGGCCACCGGGCGTTGGACGTGCCTGGACCCCTGCGTTGTGCGCGCCCGCGCCCGTGCCAGCTGAGTGCCGCAGACCCGCGCTCCGGCGTCCCCCCTGGGATACTGCCCATCATTTTTTAGCCGTTTTTTTGTATCTGTTTTGTATTTTTGTATGCGGATTTTGCCAAATTGTCTAAATTCTTTTTCCAAATTCTAAAAAGGCCCTTTAGGTTTCTCTGGCCCTCCTTTTTTGGTTCCCGTTTGGCTTTACTCTCCGGGGTACTCCGCGGTTTTGGTACACCTTCCTGCATCGATACACCACAACACAACACTAGTTCAGCGACACTACATCGCCGGAGTCCCCTCAGGACTCGACTCTCGGCTCATGCTTGGCAATTTCTAGGCCTTTTCAAATTTATATTATACCGTTCGGACAAATTTAACTAACTCTTTCTTTGTACACCTAAATTTCACGTTTCGCCTGTGGTCGTCGACCACAGGTTAGCTAGCTTTCCTTTTTTAACGCTACAAATGGCGCCCGTAACATAAATTAAATTTAATTCATTTCGTTTTGTTGGAGAAGGGTGACCGATTTCCGGTCATCCTCTATTTTTTCCCCCCCCCTTTTACTTATTTTTCTAAATTAGATTAAAAGATGGAGCCTCCATTTGAAGATCCCATTACGGGGACGCCGCAATCGCGTACGTCCAATCCATTTCTGACCCCTTACCCGCGTGTTTTAAATCCCGGTGCGGAACACTTTGAAGCTGCGTCTTCTCCCCACGCATCCCACCAAGCCTCGGATTCTTTCCCATCCGTCCATAACCCCAGCACACCGGCTCGCGCGTGGTCTTACCCGCCAGGCAAGACGGAGTCTCTCTCCAAATGGAACATCACGTTCTCAGGAGATACCTGTGTTCGGGAGTTTTTCTCCCGCGTCCAAGAGGAGGGTCTTGCTCGTGGAGTCAGTCCGTCGTACGTAGTACTTCGGTTCCATGAATTACTTGATGGAAGCGCGCTTAAGTATTTTCGTGCGATACGTGGACCGAATCTCACTTTCCGTGATCTGAGAGGAGCCTTTTTGAGGACCTTTGATGTCGCCGACTACGACTTCAAGGTTGAACGCCAGCTCAGGGCTCTTAAGCAGAGGTGCGATCAATCGGTCGTTGATTACATTATCCAGTTACGTGATTTGAACGCAAAACTCCGTTCCCCAATCAACGAGGAGGATTTTCTTACGATTGTTAAGTACGGTTTGCACGTTCGTTACCACCCATGCCTTGCTACCAACATCATCAAGGACGTGGACTCGCTTCTTGAGGTTGCTAAAAACTTCGAAACCTACCAGGAATCTGTAGCGGCTCCGATCTGTGTGGCTCCTGTGAACGTAGCTCCCCCTAACGCTACCACCCCGCCGGTTTGTTTTAAGTGTAATCTTTCAGGCCACGACTATAGAGGTTGTCCTAACGTCCCCGGCCTAATTTGCTTCAAGTGTAAACTTGAGGGTCATGTGACGCGAGATTGTCCTCGCTGTAACCCTAGTCGCTCCCAAAAAAACTAAACTGTAGGGTCGGCAAAGTAATCCCGGCTGTGTCGCCCCTTGTTCTTGATAAATCCACTGACAACCGTCTGTTCATTGAAATTTTTGTTGCTGGAACAACTGTCAAGGCGTTACTTGATTCCGGTGCTCAGACGTCTCTTATCGACTCAGCGTTATTGAAGAGTTTGGGCCTTGATTATTGCAGATCGATCCGGCCTCCTGTGGTTTCTGCAGACAATTCTCCCATTCGGATACTTGGCGGAGTTGATGTCCCGATTTTATTTGATGGGAAATCTGTTGCTCATCCATGTCTTGTTGGTACTGGTCTCCCTACTCAATTTATTCTTGGTATCGAGTTTTGGAACGCTTTCGGGTTAACTTCAATTATTAGCCGGAGGTTTAAAGGTAAGCGGTCCGGGAAGCTCTTCCTTCCAGGTTCTGGTGTGGGCCACAAACCATCTTCTAGAAGATGTGAGTTCCCAAGGAATCTAGCCGAGGTCAGGTATATCCACCCTCGTGCTGTTCTCACAGATGACCAGGAACGTCGTCTCCAATTCGCTATTACGGAATTTGAGGAGATCTCTTCAGACAAGATTGGTCTTGGCTGTACATCTTGGCTTTCCCACAAGATTGAGACTGTTGGACCCCCTATCAGACAACGATATTACCCGCTCTCCCCGGTAAAGCTCAAGGTTTTAAACGAGGAGATCGATAAGATGCTCGAGATGGGTGTCATTCGTCCGTCACGTTCGAGCTGGGCGTCACCAGTAGTAATGATCACCAAGCCCGATGGCAGTATTAGATTTTGTGTAGACAGCTGAAAGCTCAATAGCGTGACTATACGTGATTCCTATCCCCTCCCTCGTATTCAGGATATCTTAGACAATCTACGCGGCGCGAAGTTTATGACCTCTTTAGATTTCCGTAGCGCTTTCTGGCAGATTCCTTTAGCCGACAAGGCTTCCTGTGAGAAGACTGCATTCATCGTTCCTCAACGTGGTTTATTCGAATTCGTCCGTATGCCTTTTGGTTTGACTAACGCGGCTTCCGAAATGCAGCGGCTTACGGATAGGATTGTCAACTTTGAATTCACGGCCGAGTCTGACGACTTCGTTTTCGGGTACGTTGATGACCTTATTTTAGTGTCACGTGATTTCGATAGCCATATCAAGCTCATCGCCAAGGTTCGTGACCGCCTCAGGGAGGCAGGCTTATCTGTCAACCTGAAGAAGTGCGAGTTTTGCAAGTCCGAGTTAAAGTACCTCGGTTATATCGTAAATGAGAAAGGGCTACAGACCGACCCTAAGAAATTAGATGCCATTAGTAATTATCCAGCTCCTACTACCGCTAAATCTTTGAGAGCTTTTCTTGGTATGTGCTCCTACTACCGAAGATTTGTTGACAATTTTTCCTCAATCATCGCACCCTTAACTGCCCTCATCGGAAAGAGGAAAGGAAGAGATCCTATTGATTGGAATGACGATGCAAACCACGCTTTTGAACAACTTAAGAAGGTCCTCATAGATTCTCCTGTCATGGCTTGTCCCGACTTCTCCAAACCATTTAGCCTACATTGCGACGCAAGTCAGGTTGGTCTTGGTTCCGTTCTCGTTCAAGAGTTTGACGGTGAAGAACATCCAGTTGCGTATTTTTCCCGTCTTTTCTCCCGTGCCGAACGGAACTACAGTACCACTGAACGCGAACTTCTTGCTGTTCTCGATTCTGTTAAGCATTTTCGCGGCTACCTTGATGGCGTCAAATTTAAAATCGTAACCGACCACATCGCTTTAAAGTGGCTACTAACTCTCGATAATCCTACCGGGCGTTTAGCGCGCTGGTCGACTATTCTTTCCCAGTACGATTTTGAAATTGAACATCGTAAGGGGGCCCAGAATGTCGTGCCTGATGCTTTGTCGCGACCTCCTCAGGTAGCGTTGGTTTCTTTCGAACGCGGACTGATTCCTACCGGCGATCCGTGGTATGAGAAAGTTTTCCAGGGAGTTACCAATACTCCACACTTGTTTCCCTCCTTCGTTTTGCACGAAGGTATGTTGTACCGATCTGTTCCTGTTGACAACCCTTTGTCCGACAATTCCTGGCGCTTAGTTTTACCCGCCTCTAAAACTCGGGAGGCTATTAACGAGATCCACCATTCTTTTCCCAATGTCCATCCTGGGGTGCTAAAAACATACCTTAAGGCTCGAGAGATTTATTATTGGCCCAATATGTATCGGGATATAACTTCTTGCCTTTCGCAATGTCTTGTTTGTAAGGCCTTCAAGATTTCTAACGCACGTCCACGTGGTCAGCAGCTCTACCCAAGGTCTGTCACGTCACCTATGGATTTACTCTCGCTAGATCTGGTTGGTCCACTCCCTGTTGCCTATTATGGCTATCGTTATATTTTCTCGATGGTCGACGTTTTTTCAAAATTTGTTTGGTTAGTTCCCTTGAAAACCGCTGACGCCAGATCTATCTGCTCAGCGGTAGAGTCCGAAGTGATTATGAGGTATGGTTCCCCTCTTGGCGTTTTGTGTGACAACGCGACGGTTTTTCGCAGTTCACAGTTCGCAGATTTTCTCAGGTCGTATGATATTCCTTCACCATGTTTCACACCCTATTATTCACCCCAAGCTAACGTGGTAGAACGTTATAACCAGACCGTCATTACTACCCTTTGTATTCTTGTGGGGAACGACAAGCGAAGCTGGGCCAAACACTTACCCAAAGTTGCCTTATACTTGAATTCGTGTGTTAATCTGGCCACCACTTACACCCCAAATTTCCTTATGTATGGAAGAGAAGTGGACGCCGGGCGTCGTCCACGAGTAGCCGAAACTGTGAGCCCGGAGTTGGCTGACAGTCGAGGTAATCGTGCGACGAGTCTCAGGTCCCTTCAAGACATTTATGCTAAGGACGGACGAAGGAAGGAAGGACGGTGACCGCTGCTTTGCGCAGTCGGCCTATTATGGCCATCGTCGGATCCTTTTTTATTTTTTTGTCAGGGTCGAGTTCGAACCCCGACCTCGTCTTTGACGGCGTTGGTTGCCTACCAACTGCGCCGTCGAGCCCTTTTTCCGAGCCGATCCGAGTGTTTCCGATGTTCGTCGGCGTCTGACGTGTTTCGGGATGAACACGATGACGTGGGCGAGCGTCGGCCCTCGTTTGATAGCTCTTTGTTTACAAGTCATCTGTCAGTTTTCGCGCATTTGAAGTTTTTCTTCTCTTGCCGCCGATTACGGGCGTAACTGACAGTTTCGACTTGTAAACTCTTTACCAGTAGTTCAAAAACTACTTGTTGATATTTTGTATAGTTTTTAGTTTTAGCATTTAGGTGTGTAAATAATATCGTTTGTAGGCGCGTTTATGTTTTAAAACTTAGTGACATTCCAACATTCCGATATTCCAACATTTCCTAATTTCCAAATTTCCCTTTCTATCCTTTACGTATCATACATTTTCCTCCTGGCTCGGGGATACCACTTCATCGGTGTTTCCTTCGGTTGTCTCCACCTTTTTCTGTTGTGGTTGACAACTTTCCTTTTTCTTTCTCCAAGCCATTTCCGTCCTCCTTTTTTTCCCTGGTGGATTGACTTGGCTTCTTTTGGGACACCGGTGGTTTCTTATCCTGGGGCCAGTGAGTCGTATGAGCCGTTATGAGCCGTCCGTGCTGGGAACATGACGTGTTCGTTGGTTTATAGTGATGGGGTAGAGTGTCGATAAATTTTTATCGATAATTTTTTCCTTTCATAGTTGACTTTGGACAATTCTTCTCTATTGTTCTAGGGTGGTCAACTTCCTTCGAGGGTTGCCATCTCGAAGATTTTTTTTTCCCTTTTTTCGAGTTGGAGGATTTTTTTCTGGTGAAGGGATGTCTGCAGCATTACTGCAGGTTTTTTAATAACTTTTTTGGTACGGTTCTTTTTTCTTTTGGCCGGTTTTTATGTCACATTTTCAAATTTAAAATTTTGTTGGTTTGACCTTTTTCTAAATTGTTTATTGTTTTCTCAGTTGTCGTCTGTCAGGAAATGGAAACGTTTGATCCCTTGGACGTGGTTGAATTTTACGAAATAAATATCTGGAAATGATATAAAACCTTGGGACACAGTGTTATTATCGTCTCTTGCTAATGCGATAATTTTTGGGACAGGCTCCTACTTTAACCTACTTTTACGTTGGCCGGGTAAGTCTTGTGCTGTCTTCCTCCTGGTTTTTATCGACGTACTTTTCTCTTTCCTTGTCTTGGTCGGATGGCGATTATTTCCTTGTACATCTTTACAGTGTATTTCCGGCCTCTGCGGCACACACACGAGGGTCCCTCCGTGCCTTTCTCGTTCTCTCGCCGTGGTTCCGGACCCCTGAGGCCACCGGGCGTTGGACGTGCCTGGACCCCTGCGTTGTGCGCGCCCGCGCCCGTGCCAGCTGAGTGCCGCAGACCCGCGCTCCGGCGTCCCCCCTGGGATACTGCCCATCATTTTTTAGCCGTTTTTTTGTATCTGTTTTGTATTTTTGTATGCGGATTTTGCCAAATTGTCTAAATTCTTTTTCCAAATTCTAAAAAGGCCCTTTAGGTTTCTCTGGCCCTCCTTTTTTGGTTCCCGTTTGGCTTTACTCTCCGGGGTACTCCGCGGTTTTGGTACACCTTCCTGCATCGATACACCACAACACAACACTAGTTCAGCGACACTACATCGCCGGAGTCCCCTCAGGACTCGACTCTCGGCTCATGCTTGGCAATTTCTAGGCCTTTTCAAATTTATATTATACCGTTCGGACAAATTTAACTAACTCTTTCTTTGTACACCTAAATTTCACGTTTCGCCTGTGGTCGTCGACCACAGGTTAGCTAGCTTTCCTTTTTTAACGCTACAATTTAATATTCATTGCGTAGCCAATTCGCCAAAACTGGAAGCCCTTATCGTTTTACCTCATTGCCTACGCAATGTACATCAAATTGTACTTGTAATTTTAACTTGTAGCGCCCCCAGAATATAGAGGCTATAGAGATAGAGGCCTGGCATGGCACACACAGAGAACCTTTTTATATACGGGAAGCTCTCTTTGCGGGGAGGGAACTGGCACAGTTATTCCGAATCAGATTTCACGGCTCCAAGTACTGACAGCGATTACTCGCGTACCGATTCAGAAATCGCGATAATACGGCTCATGAGCGAAATCAAAACGGAACGGCGTTTGAGCGCGCTGAAACTGCTTATAACTCAGTCTTGCCAGATGTTGATTACCGTACCAAAACTGGCAAAATTCTAAATTATTATACGTATTAAAAAAGTATCGTACAGCTGTGAAAACAGCACTTTTCGCATGACTAGTACCCAAAATAAGAAAAGTTTTAAAATGGAGATGTAAATACGCACATGAAATTAAAAAAATACAAAAAAGTATGTTTGATTGCCTATGATATTATCTTATCTATGTATGTGCTTGAGTCAAAACTATCGTAATATATACTATCGAACATCTGGCAACCCTAACCTACAAAACTGATAGATTTAAAATATTTCAGTAATTTATCGCCATTTCATAATTGAATAAGCAGTTTCAGCGCTTTCAAACGCCGTTCCGTTTTGATTTCGCTGATGAGCCGTATTATCGCGATTTCTGAATCGGTACGCGAGTAATCGCTGTCAGTACTTTGAACCGTGAAATCTGATTCGGAATACAGCCTTAGTTTAGGATCAGATTGAACTTTCAACCTTAAATATAGATAAACAACATCTAGAAACAAGGCAAAAGTGGCAAACACCTCAACCGGATTCGAACCCGCGATCTGTGCTTTGTAGGCAGCAGGCGTAGTACTTCTACCAACTATATATGCTACGGGGCCCTAGGAACAATGACTAGACGGGGCCGTAGTGTGAACGGGATGGCACAATAATGGCTTCACGTTAACGCGCCAAGTGATCGCGAATGAGTGAAAATGAAGTTGTTCCGTTTGAAAATAGGCTACTCGATACAAGATGTCACTGTTCGAAACCTTTGTTATCTTATCTCTATAGTGGTTGGTGGTGATGTTGCATGTAGCAAGAAAAAAAAAGGCAACTGTCAGATAGAGATGAATGAAAAAGGTAGTTCGTCGAAGAATGTTCGTATTTTCCGAAGTTTTTCAGTGGTTTTCTTAGTATTTTATGCGTTTATATTATGATAGAATTTTCTAATCTATTAAAACTGTGTGTAAAATTGAAATCTACCAACTTTGATTATAACGGACAAAAAATTATTGACTTTCTAAAGGGATGTAATTGACACTCAGTTTTGTGGTTTTACATAAGAATAAGCTATATTTAAGCCATTTACAAATCCCGTGTAGCTCCAGATATATCAGAAGGATCTAAAGTGCCAAGGGACTAGTGCAAAATATCGGCAAAACATATGTAATGTTGACATGGTCAAACCAAAACAAGTTAATGCTTTGTACCGTTGGAGGAAATAATAACAGGTAAGTTCAACTTCTTACAACTTACTCATACAATACGACTTTTAGTGCTATGTCTAAACTGCATTCTATGCATGCAAAATAGTTGAGTGCTACTCTAGGAAAAGCACCTTATTTTATTTTAAACTACAGAACATGGTAAAACTGTACTTTATGGGCAGTCGATTTTGATATTTTTTTGAGGGGGGGAGGAGGGGAACCCCCCCCCCCCCCATGCAACCCCCACCCCGCGGAGATTCCTACTTTCGGAGATATTGAGAGTCAAAGTTTGAGGTTAGACTAGGCCAAAATCTCTAAAAAAAAAAAAGGTTTAGGTAAAAAGGTAGGTTTTTTGCGACAGGGATTCTGGGACGGTCGCCGGCTGCTACCGCAGCACGCTCGCTAGGCTCTCTCTTTGTTGTTGACACAAGTCTAACCTAACCTAACCGAGCAACTAGTATTTCTGTATTAAGTTGTTTTTCTTGTCAACTAGGTTTTTTGCGACAGAGATTCTGGGACGGTCGCCGGCTGCTGCCGCAGCACGCTCGCTACGCTCGCTCGGCTCCCTCTTTGTTGTTGACACAAGTCTAACCTAACCGAGCAACTAGTATTTCTGTATTAAGTTGTTTTTTCTTGTCAACTAGGTTTTTTGCGACAGGGATTCTGGGACGGTCGCCGGCTGCTACCGCAGCACGCTCGCTACGCTCGCTCGGCTCCCTCTTTGTTGTTGACACAAGTCTAACCTAAAGTAACCGAGCAACTAGTATTTCTGTATTAAGTTGTTTTTCTTGTCAACTAGGTTTTTTGCGACAGAGATTCTGGGACGGTCGCCGGCTGCTACCGCAGCACGCTCGCTACGCTCGCTCGGCTCCCTCTTTGTTGTTGACACAAGTCTAACCTAACCGAGCAACTAGTATTTCTGTATTAAGTTGTTTTTTCTTGTCAACTAGGTTTTTTGCGACAGATTCTGGGACTATACGGCTAAATTTTTCACGTTACCCGAACAGTAAATCGGACAAAAAAAAGGTTAAAATTTATCATTTTTCATTAATTAATACCTCGAAAACTATAAGGTTCCGCAACTTGAAACTTTGCATGTAGGTTTCTTAAAATAAGGGTTTTCTACCACAAAAATATCAACGCTCAAGTCGACTGCCCATAAAGTACAGTTTAGCCCAGAACACCAACACCATACAGCAGTTAATTTAATTTAAAAAGATTACATTTTGGTTAATGTCAAATCTGAGATTAAATAAATAAATTTAATATAAACAAGAAGCATTAGTAATATAGCTTACTAAATAAGATCCTTTATAATTCACTTAAAGTAATTTGTCAAAATTATTTTTATCGTAAAACAGTAAAATAAGTTACAGAAGCTATCTAAAGTAGTTTTATTATTTTTTATTTTTTAAAATAATATTGTTTTAATACAATAACATTAAAATTACCATTACATTATAACTTCATATTCACATAACATGTGAATTGGAATGTATAGACTGCATTAGACTGTGTTTTACGGTGTTTCCCTACAAATATTTCGCCAGTAGCAAGTGGCTATGCTAAATAAATAGCTAGCTATATTGCATTTTATTTTTTTATGGTGTCAGGCTGCACCATGTGTTTTTAGTAATTTTGGTATCAAATTACTGGACTTTTTTTACTGCCACAGCATCCTAGTCTTATCTTAAGATCAGGGTTGTTGTGTATCTCATGTTACTTACTTAGCAAAACCACTTGGTCTTGATACTGGCAAAATGCTTATAGTTAAACACCATAAATAAAAATAAGATTTAGAATAATATTGACTGTGAATTTCAAAATAAATTATAATATACAAAATCATAAATCAGCTATTTCACAGTTTCAGGTAGGTCAAGAAGAAAAACAAAATACACAGTGCAACCTCAAAATGGTGAATTTAAATAAATAAATAAAAATGAAATACTTTTATTTCAGGCCAATATGACCCATAGTTCAATACAATACAGTACAATTATATATATACAAATACAATTTGAATGATCAAGAAACAAAACCCAGTCAACATAATATAACAATAACGAAAATTCCAAAAATCTATGTCAAAGATGGATATATTATCAAACAAAATGATGATTAAACGTGAGCCGGTTGATGATTTGGATTGTCAAGAAACAAAATCCAATCAAAATGTAATGGTACAACTACCAACATTTATAAATACTGTTGAGAAAGAGGACTCTTGGCCAGAACCTTCATCGACAGTTGTAATAAAACGTGAGACTGATGATGATAAAAGACTTGAATGTAGTGACGATGAAGGGGATCATAAAATAGACAGAACTAAAATTATGCTTGACAATGTTCTACAGAACATGTTTGTGGCAAAGGTAAGATATGATATTGTGATGTTATGGAATGTTTGCTTAAAATATATATTGCTAGTAATAGTAATTAGCATATTAGATTTTAAATAACACACTAATATTATAAATGTAAAAGTATTTTTGGATGTTTGTTACACTTTCATGCTTAAAGTACTAAATGGATGTGGATGTTTAGAATGGAGATAGTTTGTACCCTGGATTCTCGAACCTGCTCACAAAATTTCACGAGAATCGCTTGAGAAACGCGACCTGTAGATGAGAACAAACAGATTGACAGATAGACATACAAAAGCAATTCTGGCCAAGCTGAATCGGGGACGATTCGCGCTCGCTTTTCCCTTGGAAATTATATTTTTCTATCAAAATAAGTGGTTTGAACTCTCTATACTTCTTGGACCATAATCTATCTATCTCTCTCTGCTCTGTGCAAAAACTGATTGACTATCATAATCCATCACTTACGCATTTGTAATTGTATGTTTGTATTATTTTAGTTCTTATTTCTTTGGTTATGTAAGAAATTAGAAGAACACAAATATGATAAGATACAATGTAATGTTAAGAAAATGAATCCCTAAATATATATTTCTAATTTCAGGAGCAAAGACCAACAGTCACCACTAGCCATCCAATGACAGTTGAAATACCTGCACCTATCGATACAATAGTTTATGTTAAAAATTACAATCCTTTCCCAAAACCTTTGCTAACAGAAGAAATAAGCATTAAAATTGAATCAGTTAATGACCTGGATGATGAAATAACAATTTCAAGGCAGAATATCATAGGGGAAATACCACCATCTATAGATCCAACAATTCCTGTTGATGAGGATGCCGATGATGAGGAGACAGACTTAAATAAAAATATGTTTGTAGCAAAGGTAATTTAAGTTGATAAGCGTTATATTGGAGTAAATTCAGAGTTTGTGCGTGTACTGAATACAGGGATAGTGTATGTAACTACTACAGCCTTGCATTCCGACCGCGCGCGGACTTTTGTTGACAAAACCTCTAGTGATAGCTCAGCCTATGCACTGAGCAGGTTTAGTTTTAAAACTTTTCCAAAAATCTTAATATGATATTTTACTTTACTTACAAACTAATGCTGACCGAGTTAATTTGTAAGATTTGTTTTTTAAGACATATTACAATGGATCATCAACAGCTCATATACGTCCCCACCGAGGGGCTCGAGCCTACCCTGGTATAGAGCGATTAGTCCTTAGTCGACCACGCTGGCCCAGTGTGGGTTGGTCGACTTCACACAACCTTTGAATTTTGTGTTGTGTAACCTTTGAATTTCTTCGCAGCAGTGTGCAGGTTTCATCACGATACAATGGATATATTAGCGTTATTGATGGATAATAGTAGCAGATCGCCCCATTCACAAACTCTTCACATTCGCATCTTGTCCCATTCGCAAGTCGTCCCAAGGACTTTAATTTCTAAAAACTGTTTATTAAGAAAAATTAGTTATCATATGAAACCAGTTGAAGAAATAAAAGGCTTTTTCTTATTCTACATTTGAGCCTCCAGCTCCTGCTGCTGAAGAAGTTTCTCCATCTGTGGAACAACCCGCAAGAGCCCAACCGGAGGCTGCCAGTGTCGGACGCCAACCGGAGAAAAGACAGGAGAATACAGAAATGACTCCAGCACCAGTGTCTGTTGAGTAAGTCTCTTCTTTCTCCAATGTAGTCCTGGACGAGAAGCAGCGGCCCTAGATTTATTTACTGCTACCTCCTACTCAAAACTGAATATCCATGAGCTTGAATGAATTTTTATATATATATATTTTTCATTTGTCTTGATTTTTCAAAATGAATGTTTCGTGCGTGTGTGTGTGTGTATGCGTGCGTGTGTGTGTTTGTGCGAGAGTTGTAGGAGTCCAAATCTAAACAACAACAAACAACTGTGCAACAACTTCAAGAAGTTTTTCGGTCTGTTGATAATTTAACGTTAGCAACCAAGTAACTTGTTCATAGGATATATTTTATTTATTAGGTTACACCTTGGTTACACTTATTATGTAAGTATGAGCCAAGGAAAGTGAAGTATCTTTTTGCAAAGGAAGTTCTATGAGCTCTGGCACAACAGCAAGATCGAGCCTTCTTTTGTTTTGAGAGAATGATAGTTCATATGTTAGAAGACTGCGTTTTTTGGTAACAGTGGTGGCGATGAATAGTTGTCGTACTGTTAGGCATTCATCATATAGCTTAAACTAGCATGGTTTGTATTTAAAAAAATCTAACAAAGTCCAGATTCCAACGATGTTACATTTTCGCAATTGTCGTGATAGTCATCATAAAATTAAATAAATCATTTTGGACATTGATTTTTTTTTCAGACAAAAAACTGATGTAACGGAGGAAAAGAATAGAGATATTCGCTATCGTCGTCCCCATGTCCAATGCGACGAATGCGGTAAGAATTTCCGAGGCAAATTCTACGTACGGCAACATATTATGTAAGTATAATACTGGTACTATACTCAGGTAGTTTAGGTACTTCTTATTTTCTTCTACTCGTGTAGACTTAAACCGGTTCAGACCAGTAATTGGCCACATCCACGGCTCTTGGTTGGCCTCATTTAAATCTGCCATTGTGCAAGAGACAGGGCAGTCAGGACAAGACAGCAGATGCTCCATAGATAGCTACGCCTGTCACGCAATGTGTTGTTGTGCGCTGATCGATTTGTATTAGTAGCAGGTCGTCCCGTTCGCACCTTGTCCAATTAGCAACTCGCTCAAGGACAAATAAAATTTTCTGATTATTGGTTAATTATTTAACTGTTAAAATTTGACCCTAGGATGAGTTGCGAATAGGACAACCTGCAAAAGGGATGTGTTGCGAATAGGACGATTAGCGACAGCATAATGAGGTTTCAAATGACTAGCTTATCAACCCTTTTTTTGTTTTTAATTTGAACCTTAATGTATTTTCATGTCTACTGTATTAAATTTCAAAAGCGATACCATTTTATTTTATTTATTCGGAGAAAACACAGAATTTAGCGTATACAGTAGTACATAAAAAAGCTTAAGGTATCAACAATGCTTATAGGTCTATCCACACAGCTCAGTGCCGTGTCAGGGACGGGGCCGGAACGTGGCAAATGTCATAGAAAATGTATGTACCGATATTTTTTTAGACTCGTGACGATGACGATTTTCTATGACATTTGCCACGTTCCAGCCCCGTCCCTGACACGGCACTGAGCTGTGTGAATAGACCTTAAGACCGCCACCCGGCTGACAAAAGTGACTAACCAAGTTATTGAAAATCTTGAGTTGTTTGTTACCTTATAAACTGATAGCACTTTAAAATATATTTCGAAAAAAAAAAATGTTTGCTCGTTCCCGAAACTGTTGACATCATTTTATTTTTTAACATAGGATTTTTTATATGATTAAAATTGTTAATTATTTATTATTATTTATTTATTTATTTGGCACACCAACACAAATAATAAGACCAGACAGACGGGAACCGCTACCTTAGGGCGAAGAAGAATAATAAGATCAGACAGAATGGTTCGTTGACCGAGCGAGCGAAGCGTCTCTGTTTCAGCTTGGACAAATTTGCTTTTGTATGTCTATCTGTCTGACCATCTGTTTATTTCTTTGCTTGTTTGTTTCAGTCTACAGGTCGCGTTTCTCAACCGATTCTCGTGAAATTTTGTAAGCAGGTTTGATAAATTATTATATATATTTTTTATTATTATTATATTTAGTCAGTTTTTGGAAATTTTAAAATATGACGGAGTTATGGGGGTTGCCAGCTTACAAGGTCTACCGCTGAGGCTGTTTTCCTCTACAGGTCACATTTCTCAACCAATAAAATAAAATAAGATAAAATAAATAGTAATACAAAATGAAATTAAAATTTAAAACAATTAAATTAGGTTTAAAAATAAAACAAACTTTAAAAAATCAAGGGATTGACTCCCCCTCGAAGGAGGTCGGGGGGAGGGGGGGGGGAATGATTGTGGATAAGAAATAGAAATAAATATGAAAAGATATACAGACTTGCGAGGTCTAAAGATCACAGAGCCACTAGTTTTATTATTACACAACGCTCCAGTCCGCTAGGCGACTATACAGCGATCGGATGAAGTTCGACTTGCCGGGTTAGGGGTAATGTCGCCCGCTATAAAATCTGGTCCGCGACCCAAATGTCCACTTTTGTGAAGTCAAGGGGTATATTCGGCCACATTCAAATCTGCTCAATGGGCGAGTTATCCATTAGTAAAAAGTAACAGGACAACTGGCCTCATTTTTCTTACAAACATATGACAGCTGTCAAAATTCAAACGGTCATATCTCGGAAACTATTGGTCCTAGACCACTGGTGTGTAGGGACTAACGAAAGGTCTGGACGAGATCTTCATTTTCAATGATAGCTGTCAAAATTAAAACAGTCAAATCAAATCAAATATTTTTTTACAAACACAGACGATACAGGAGAATGCAATTGGCGGCCTTATCACTTTAAGCGATTTCTTCCAGGCAACCATTCAACAGTCGAACAGTCATATCACGAAAACAATTAGTCATGGACCGCTGGTGTGTAGGGTCTAATGAAAGGTATAGGTTAGTTTCCGAGATATGACTGTTTTAATTTTGACAGAGCTGTCATCGAAAATGAAGATCTTGTCGAGACTTTTCATTAGTCCTACACACCAGTTATCCAGGACTAATAGTTACCGTGATACGACTGTTTTAATTTTGACAGCTGTCATCGAAAATGAAGATCTCTTCGAGACTTTTCAGTTGTGCCTACACACCGGTAGTCTAGGATCAATAGTTTCCAAGATATGACTGTTTTAATTTTGACAGCTGTCATCGAAAATTAAGTTCTCGTCAAGACCTTTCGTTAGTTCCTACACACCAGTGATCCAGGATTAATAATTTCCGAGATATGACTGTTTTAATTTTGACTGCTGTCATCGTACATAAAGATCTCGTCGAGACCTTTCAGTTGTCCCTACTACACACAAGTACTCTAGGACCAATAGTTTCCGAGATATGAGTTTTAATTTGACAGCTGTCATCGAAAATGAAGCTCTCGTCGAGACCTTTCAGTTTTCTCTACCACACACAAGTAGTCTAGGACTAATAGTTTCCGTGATGTGACTTTTTTAATTTTGACAGCTGTCATCGAAAATGAAGATCTCGTCGAGACTTTTCAGTTGTCGCTACACACCACCAGTAGTCTAGGATCAATAGTTTCCGAGATATGACTGTTTTAATTTTGACAGCTGTCATCGAAAATGAAGATCTCGTCGAGACCTTTCATTATTCCCTGCACACCAGTGCTCCAGGACTAATAGTTTCCGTGATATGACTGTTTTAATTTTGACAGCTGTCATCGAAAATGAAGATCTCGTCGAGTCTTTTCAGATGTTCTTACACACCAGTAGTCTAGGGCCAATAGTTTCCGAGATATGACTGTTTTAATTTTGACAGCTGTCATCGAAAATGAAGATCTCGTCGAGTCCTTTCATTAGTCCCTACCCTACACACCAGTGGTCCAGGACAAACAAACCTGTGACAGGTGATGAAGTGACACCAACGCCACATTGATGAGATTGACATGTTACCTTCGTAACGCCATTAATATAGCAATTTTTTTTTTTAAATACTCGATTATCCGAATTTTCCACCTATAAGTTGTCGACTCAGATTGACTATTTTTTTACGCTCTTCAATTTGATGTGCATTTCGTTGGAGTCTACCGTAGACCGGTACGAAATTATTTATAGAAAATTCTATACAAGGTGGCGTCATCGTTGTAAGCAAATTCTATTATTTTTCCCGTTCCCGTAGGAATGACTTGTTTTTTCGTGATAAAAACTATCCTATGTCCTATTCCAGGGCCTAACCTAAATGTGTGTAAAGTTTCATCCCGATCCGTCCAGTGGTTCAAGCGTGATTCGGCAACAAACATCCAAATATCCAAATATCCAAACATCCAAACTTTCGCGTTTATAATATTATTATATTATATTATATAGTAGGAATTAGGATCCTGTTTTTAATTCGCAGGTCAGTCCACTTGAAAGTCCTTGAGACGTGTGGTGTATGTAACAAGAGTGTGAGAGCGAAGCACCTAAAGCGTCACATGGAAATGCACCAGAAAAGCGTTTACTGCGAGCCTTGCTCCGAGTGGTTCAGCCTCTCGAGCTATAAGGCGCACATGAAAACGACGACGCACGTCAGGCCCGAACACTACAGGTAGGCTTTAACTATCCAACCATTCATCAACAGCTCGTTATTACACGACTGTCCAAAAAAAGTAGTGTAATGTGTTTAGGGTTCATGGATGTATTAAGATTCTTTGTTCCTCCATAACTTCTAAATACCTGGATAGATGTATGGGATGTATGGGGTATCGTTAGCATCCTTACATCAGTCCGAGTGACACTGGCTTTAATTGTTTTAGGCAGGGCTGTCGTGTTTTTAATATTTAGATGATTATTTAGTTACCATCTTGTATTTTGCCGTGTGGTGACGGCAGAGTAGAATACATTAGTCACCAACCCCTACTCTTCCCGTGGGTGTCGTAAGAGGCGACTTAGGGACTACACATTGAACAGGGAACGGGCAGCAGCGCTCTCTGATACAGTAACCTTTTAATTTGCGATCTCCAACCCGCCTGCCAAGCGTGGAGATTATGGCTAAACCCTCCACTTAAGTGGAGGAGGCTCATAGGCCAGCAGTGGACTGTAACGGGCCGTTGATTTGATTTGTCGTGTTTTTAATATTTAGATGAATATTTAGTTAACATCTTGTATTTTTATTGATGTCGACTTCACACACAATATTTGAATTTCTTCGCAGCTGTACAGGTTTCCTCTAGATGTTTTTCCTTCACCGTTAGAGCGTCTTATAAACGTACTGTTACGAACGAGCGGGGTTGGCATTGAGCTGTTGTTTTTAGATAGCGCGGTATCTAGGCGAGCGCCGCGCGAGTCTTTCACGTATCTAAGACTGAGTCATGTACTTATTATAAACGTACTGCTACGAACGAGCGGGGTTGGCATTGAGCTGTTGTTTTTAGATAGCGCGGTATCTAGGCGAGCGCCGCGCGAGTCTTTCACGTATCTAAGACTGAGTCATGTACTTATTATAAACGTACTGCTACGAACGAGCGGGGTTGGCATTGAGCTGTTGTTTTTAGATAGCGCGGTATCTAGGCGAGCGCCGCGCGAGTCTTTCACGTATCTAAGACTGAGTCATGTACTTATTATAAACGTACTGTTACGAACGAGCGGGGTTGGCATTGAGCTGTTGTTTTTAGATAGCGCGGTATCTAGGCGAGCGCCGCGCGAGTCTTTCACGTATCTAAGACTGAGTCATGTACTTATTATAAACGTACTGCTACGAACGAGCGGGGTTGGCATTGAGCTGTTGTTTTTAGATAGCGCGGTATCTAGGCGAGCGCCGCGCGAGTCTTTCACGTATCTAAGACTGAGTGTACTTATTCATAAGAGCCCGAAAGAAAACATCAATCAGCTGTTTGGGTCTTCATTGGGGAGATCAAACCAAGAAAAGGGGTCCGTTCTCGCAGCGTATCAAAAGGAATAGTTACTTCCTGTGTCTCGAAAATGGGACGTGTATGGCTCCCTTATAGGAATGAAGAAATGATTGGCACGTCAGCTGACGAATTAGTTGGCGTATCAGGTCAACCGTCTTAAATTTATTTTTACTTTTCTCGACGAGTACGAGTATGTAATTAATTGCGTTAGGTATTTTTTGAAAATGTATGTTACAATGCTAAACATGGAAGGTGCCTGGATGAGATTGCTGCCTGCAAAACCCCGTCTCAATAGAGTCAATACTCAACTTATGTTTTGTAATATTATATTTTTTTATATTCTGTCCTGTGTATGTATTTTGTAAATCTTTGGCGTTACCAAAGAGTATCTGCACCGGCTGTATGACCACCGTAGATAAAATAGACCGCGCGACATAAAACGTAACCGCCAATAGTAATTGCGTCTTGTCTTCGTTTGACATAAACTTGGATACTATTGGCCTATTGGAATATATGTGTCGCGGTTTATTTTATCTATGGTGGTCATGCAGCCGGTGCTGTACTGCATTATTATCAGCCATGTGTCACATTCCACATTTCAGATTGCACAGTGGTCCGCTCCCTCGCGAGCAATGCGGCGAGTGCGGCAAGATGGTTCGCGCCGACCTCGTGAAGGTTCACGCGCGCATCCACGAACGGCTCTCTTGCGCTGCCTGTGACAAGACCTTCGCTAGCCGATCGGCCTATAACTACCATCTTAAATACTCCATGTCTCATGCGAGCACGGACATAAGGAAGTGAGTCTCATTGAAATATTGCAGTGAGTCGTATTTAATAGGTTGAGTTAATTGATTACCCTTCGCCAGCCAAGCGTCTTATACCTACCATCTCAAATACTCCATGTCTCATGCGAGCACGGACATGTTGAAGTGAGTCACATTGAAATATTGCAGTGAGTCGTATTTAATAGGTTGAGTTAATTGATTACCCTTCGCCAGCCAAGCGTCTTATACCTACTATCTCAAATACTCCATATCTCATGCGAGCACGAACACAAGGAAGTGAGTCACATTGAAATATTGCAGTGAGTCGTATTTAATAGGTTGAGTTAATTGATTACCCTTCGCCAGCCAAGCGTCTTATACCTACCATCTCAAATACTCCATGTCTCATGCGAGCACGGACATATTGAAGTGAGTCACATTGAAATATTGCAGTGAGTCGTATTTAATAGGTTGAGTTAATTGGTTACCCTTCGCCAGCCAAGCATCTTATACCTACTATCTCAAATACTCCATATCTCATGCGAGCACGAACACAAGGAAGTGAGTCACATTGAAATATTGCAGTGAGTCGTATTTAATAGGTTGAGTTAATTGATTACCCTTCGCCAGCCAAGCGTCTTATACCTACCATCTCAAATACTCCATGTCTCATGCGAGCACGGACATATTGAAGTGAGTCACATTGAAATATTGCAGTGAGTCGTATTTAATAGGTTGAGTTAATTGATTACCCTTCGCCAGCCAAGCGTCTTATACCTACCATCTCAAATACTCCATGTCTCATGCGAGCACGGACATATTGAAGTGAGTCACATTGAAATATTGCAGTGAGTCGTATTTAATAGGTTGAGTTAATTGATTACCCTTCGCCAGCCAAGCGTCTTATACCTACCATCTCAAATACTCCATGTCTCATGCGAGCACGGACATATTGAAGTGAGTCACATTGAAATATTGCAGTGAGTCGTATTTAATAGGTTGAGTTAATTGATTAGCTTTCGCCAGCTAAGCGTCTTATACCTACCATCTCAAATACTCCATGTCTCATGCGAGCACGGACATAAGGAAGTGAGTCTCATTGAAATATTGCAGTGAGTCGTATTTAATAGGTTGAGTTAATTGATTACCCTTCGCCAGCCAAGCGTCTTATACCTACCATCTCAAATACTCCATGTCTCATGCGAGCATGGACATATTGAAGTGAGTCACTTTGATATATTGCAGTGAGTCGTATTTAATAGGTTGAGTTAATTGATTACCCTTCGCCAGCTAAGCGTCTTATACCTACCATCTCAAATACTCCATATCTCATGCGAGCACGAACACAAGGAAGTGAGTCACATTGAAATATTGTAGTGAGTCGTATTTAATAGGTTTAGTTAATTGATTACCCTTCGCCAGCTAAGCGTCTTATACCTACCATCTCAAATACTCCATATCTCATGCGAGCACGAACACAAGGAAGTGAGTCACATTGAAATATTGCAGTGAGTCGTATTTAATAGGTTGAGTTAATTGATTACCCTTCGCCGGCCAAGCGTCTTTTACCTACCATCTCAAATACTCCATGTCTCATGCGAGCACGGACATATTGAAGTGAGTCACATTGAAATATTGCAGGGAGTCGTATTTCATAGGTTGAGTTAATTGATTACCCTTCGCCAGCCAAGCGTCTTATACCTACCATCTCAAATACTCCATGTCTCATGCGAGTACGGACATATTGAAGTGAGTCACATTGAAATATTGCAGTGAGTCGTATTTAATAGGTTGAGTTAATTGATTACCCTTCGCCAGCCAAGCGTCTTATACCTACCATCTCAAATACTCCGTCTCATGCGAGCACGGACATATTGAAGTGAGTCACATTGAAATATTGCAGTGAGTCGTATTTAATAGGTTGAGTTAATTGATTACCCTTCGCCAGCTAAGCGTCTTATACCTACCATCTCAAATACTCCATATCTCATGCGAGCACGAACACAAGGAAGTGAGTCACATTGAAATATTGCAGTGAGTCGTATTTAATAGGTTGAGTTAATTGATTACCCTTCGCCAGCCAAGCGTCTTATACCGACGATCTCAAATACTCCATATCTCATGCGAGCACGGACATAAGGAAGTGAGTCACATTGTGTTAGGTATGAGTACATACCTACACCTCTTTGCCTCCTTGGCTGTTGCTGGCCGTAAACATTTAGATTATTTTTGAATTAAGAAAGTAAGTTTTGATGTGAGAAAAAGAGCAGATTCTAATTCGGTTTTCTCATGTGAATGGACGGACATTAAAAAAGATAATAAATGATTTTCCCTGAGTATTCCTAGTGTCTTTTAAAGATTCCCACTCCACCGCCGCATGGGGGGAGGGATGTTAGGTATGAGTACATACCTACACCTCTTTGCCTCCTTGGCTGTTGCTGGCCGTAAACATTTAGTTCATTTTGAATTAAGAAAGTAAGTTTTGACGTGAGAAAAAGAGCAGATTCTAATTCGGTTTTCTCATGTGAATGGACGGACATTAAAAAAAATAATAAATGATTTTCCCTGAGTATTCCTAGTGTCTTTTAAAGATTCCCACTCCACCGCCGCACATTGAAATATTGCAGTGAGTCGTATTTAATAGGTTGAGTTAATTGATTACCCTTCGCCAGCCAAGCGTCTTGTTCCTACCATGTCAAATACTCCATGTCTCATGCGAGCACGGACATATTAAAGTGAGTCACATTGAAATATTGCAGTGAGTCGTAATTAATAGGTTGAGTTAATTGATTACCCTTCGCCAGCCAAGCGTCTTATACCTACCATCTCAAATACTCCATGTCTCATGCGAGCACGGACATAAGGAAGTGAGTCACCTTGAAATATTGCAGTGAGTCGTAATTAATAGGTTGAGTTAATTGATTACCCTTCGCCAGCCAAGCGTCTTATACCTACCATCTCAAATACTTCATGTCTCATGCGAGCACGGACATATTGAAGTGAGTCACATTGAAATATTGCAGTGAGTCGTAATTAATAGGTTGAGTTAATTGATTACCCTTCGCCAGCCAAGCGTCTTATACCTACCATCTCAAATACTCCATGTCTCATGCGAGCACGGACATAAGGAAGTGAGTCACATTGAAATATTGCAGTGAGTCGTAATTAATAGGTTGAGTTAATTGATTACCCTTCGCCAGCCAAGCGTCTTATACCTACCATCTCAAATACTCCATGTCTCATGCGAGCACGGACATAAGGAAGTGAGTCACATTGAAATATTGCAGTGAGTCGTATTAAATAGGTTGAGTTAATTGATTACCCTTCGCCAGCCAAGCGTCTTATACCTACTATCTCAAATACTCCATGTCTCATGCGAGCACGGACATAAGGAAGTGAGTCAAATTGAAATATTGCAATGAGTCGTATTCATTAGGTAGAGTTAGTTGATTACCCTTCGCCAGCCAAGCGTCTTATACCTACCATCTCAAATACTCCATGTCTCATGCGAGCACGGACATATTGAAGTGAGTCACATTGAAATATTGCAGTGAGTCGTATTTAATAGGTTGAGTTAATTGATTACCCTTCGCCAGCCAAGCGTCTTATACCTACCATCTCAAATACTCCATGTCTCATGCGAGCACGGACATATTGAAGTGAGTCACATTGAAATATTGCAGTGAGTCGTATTCATTTGGTTGAGTTAATTGATTACCCTTCGCCAGCCAAGCGTCTTATACCTACCATCTCAAATACTCCATGTCTCATGTGAGCACGGACATAAGGAAGTGAGTCACATTGAAATATTGCAGTGAGTCGTATTTAATAGGTTGAGTTAATTGATTACCCTTCGCCAGCCAAGCATCTTATACCTACTATCTCAAATACTCCATATCTCATGCGAGCACGAACACAAGGAAGTGAGTCACATTGAAATATTGCAGTGAGTCGTATTTAATAGGTTGAGTTAATTGATTACCCTTCGCCAGCCAAGCGTCTTATACCTACCATCTCAAATACTCCATGTCTCATGCGAGCACGGACATGTTGAAGTGAGTCACATTGAAATATTGCAGTGAGTCGTATTTAATAGGTTGAGTTAATTGATTACCCTTCGCCAGCCAAGCGTCTTATACCTACTATCTCAAATACTCCATATCTCATGCGAGCACGAACACAAGGAAGTGAGTCACATTGAAATATTGCAGTGAGTCGTATTTAATAGGTTGAGTTAATTAATTACCCTTCGCCAGCCAAGCGTCTTATACCTACCATCTCAAATACTCCATGTCTCATGCGAGCACGGACATATTGAAGTGAGTCACATTGAAATATTGCAGTGAGTCGTATTTAATAGGTTGAGTTAATTGGTTACCCTTCGCCAGCCAAGCATCTTATACCTACTATCTCAAATACTCCATATCTCATGCGAGCACGAACACAAGGAAGTGAGTCACATTGAAATATTGCAGTGAGTCGTATTTAATAGGTTGAGTTAATTGATTACCCTTCGCCAGCCAAGCGTCTTATACCTACCATCTCAAATACTCCATGTCTCATGCGAGCACGGACATATTGAAGTGAGTCACATTGAAATATTGCAGTGAGTCGTATTTAATAGGTTGAGTTAATTGATTACCCTTCGCCAGCCAAGCGTCTTATACCTACCATCTCAAATACTCCATGTCTCATGCGAGCACGGACATATTGAAGTGAGTCACATTGAAATATTGCAGTGAGTCGTATTTAATAGGTTGAGTTAATTGATTAGCTTTCGCCAGCTAAGCGTCTTATACCTACCATCTCAAATACTCCATGTCTCATGCGAGCACGGACATATTGAAGTGAGTCACTTTGAAATATTGCAGTGAGTCGTATTTAATAGGTTGAGTTAATTGATTACCCTTCGCCAGCCAAGCTTCTTATACCTACCATCTCAAATACTCCATGTCTCATGCGAGCATGGACATATTGAAGTGAGTCACATTGAAATATTGCAGTGAGTCGTGTTTAATAGGTTGAGTTAATTGATTAGCTTTCGCCAGCTAAGCGTCTTATACCTACCATCTCAAATACTCCATGTCTCATGCGAGCACGGACATATTGAAGTGAGTCACTTTGAAATATTGCAGTGAGTCGTATTTAATAGGTTGAGTTAATTGATTACCCTTCGCCAGCCAAGCGTCTTATACCTACCATCTCAAATACTCCATGTCTCATGCGAGCACGGACATATTGAAGTGAGTCACATTGAAATATTGCAGTGAGTCGTATTTAATAGGTTGAGTTAATTGATTAGCTTTCG
The DNA here is from genome assembly GCA_951230895.1 of Carpatolechia fugitivella. NCBI lineage: Eukaryota > Metazoa > Arthropoda > Insecta > Lepidoptera > Gelechiidae > Carpatolechia > Carpatolechia fugitivella. Next base: position 6,357,191 of record OX579672.1, read on the forward strand.
CCAGCTAAGCGTCTTATACCTACCATCTCAAATACTCCATGTCTCATGCGAGCACGGACATATTGAAGTGAGTCACATTGAAATATTGCAGTGAGTCGTATTTAATAGGTTGAGTTAATTGATTAGCTTTCGCCAGCTAAGCGTCTTATACCTACCATCTCAAATACTCCATGTCTCATGCGAGCACGGACATATTGAAGTGAGTCACTTTGAAATATTGCAGTGAGTCGTATTTAATAGGTTGAGTTAATTGATTACCCTTCGCCAGCCAAGCTTCTTATACCTACCATCTCAAATACTCCATGTCTCATGCGAGCATGGACATATTGAAGTGAGTCACATTGAAATATTGCAGTGAGTCGTGTTTAATAGGTTGAGTTAATTGATTAGCTTTCGCCAGCTAAGCGTCTTATACCTACCATCTCAAATACTCCATGTCTCATGCGAGCACGGACATATTGAAGTGAGTCACATTGAAATATTGCAGTGAGTCATATTTAATAGGTTGAGTTAATTGAGGTTGAGTTAAAAAATGTAATGACGGATCTAAGTGATGTAATAACATCCTATGGAAATAAATGATTTTGACTTTGACTTTGATTACCCTTCGCTGGCCAAGCATCTTATACCTACCATCTCAAATACTCCATGTCAAGTGAGTCACATTGAAATATTGAAGTAAGTTATTATATACGAGAGAGCCTGCGATAAGACCTTCGCTAGCCGAGCGTCTTATACCCATAACCTCAAATACAATGACATGGTGTATTTGAGGTTGTCCCATGTAAGTACGGACATATTGAAGTGAGACACTTTGAATTGGATTGAGTTACATTAATTAAGTCTCACAGCAACTCGAAATCTTTGATAGCCGAACGTCCTATACCCATCATCTGAAATTCAGAGTATTGACGAAGTGAGTCACATTGAAATGTTGTAGTGAGTCATATTGATTAACTTTCACCAGTCGAGCGTCCTATACCCACCACTTCAAATACACCATGCCTCATGCGAGTACGGATATATTGAAGTGGGTCACATTGATTTAGTATCACAGAAACTCAAAATCTGCGTATTGAAGTGAGTCACATTCAATTTTGCAGTGAGTATGAATCGTTTGATATATTATTGACCATGTCCCACAATTTACATGTTTATAATTTGTTTTTACATAAGTATTATTATTTCGTGTCGGTGGTGTAGTGACTTGGAGGCTAAACTGGGAAACGTGAATCCGAACCTCACCACGTATTTCAACACGTATTTTTAAAAGAGTTCGTATGTTTATCCGACGCGACGCCCGGTCAAAGAAACCTGCACATACCTAAAAAATCGAAAGCTGAAGTCGACCAAATTGGCACTGGGCCAGCATAGTATATACTAAGGCTCGATCGTCCTAATAGGGGATCGGACTACTTTTGTTTTTTATAAATCCAAACTCCTTAGTTTCTGCTATCGAATACTAAAATAATTATTGCTCTATCTTTAAAATTGACCGAGTCATAAAGGTTTGAAATTCAAGATGAGACAGAGAGGCACATACCCACTTGTGTCGTCATATTTTGTTAGTAACGCCATATAATCTCCATACAAAAATCGTTTTGAAAGAGACAGACATATTAAAACTTTAAAAAATCACTGTAAATTAGTTTTTCAACCGATTCTGTTTTTTCTTCGCAGATCGTCTGCTACTAATCTATATTTTAAAAATAATTCTTATAATATGGTAAATTTAGGAACAGTCCGATACCCTATTCAGGGTAGGCTCGGGCCTCTCAGTGGGACCGTCTGTATTGAACTGTTGATAACATCAGTTTATTTGTTTTCCATTGTTAGCAGGTACAAATGCAGCGTGTGCGAGAAGGGCTACCGTTCGCGCGGGGAGCTGCGTGATCACGAGAACTACCACCACAAAGGACACACCCGGCACCAGTGCCCCGTCTGCGGGAAGGTCAGTGGGGCGCGTGATTAGATTATTAATTCTTGGAGAAGATGAAGTTGTCAAGACATTAGGTATGCAATGAGGCTATTTCTCACCGTGACGCTCTAATTCTTAATTTCGTCCGTTCTTTTCAAAGTTCCGTTCTTTTTAAAGATTAAAAAGGTGTCATTTCCTGCAGCGAAACTTAAATTTAAATTTAATCTTAGTCTTGTCACTTTCTGACCAACGACCATGAAAAAGGACGGGAGATTGTCGGCTCTTTTGAACGTCAAATTTTATGTCACAAATGTCAATTTTAAGCAGGATCCTAAAACAAGCCGTTTAAAATTACATGGCACACGTCAAAACTTGACATTTGCGCTATAAAATTTGGCGCTCACAATGGTTGACAATCTCCTGTCCTTTTTCATCGTCGTGGGTCAGAAAGCAACAAGACTAAGATTAAATTTAAATTTAGTTTCGCTGCGGGAATCGAAAACATTGTCCTTTTTTTCGGTCCTCCCGCGGCTGCGCTTGCGTTGGGATAAATTTTCCCGTGGGAATAAGACTTTTACCCGTAAAAATACCTTATGTGTTCATCCAGGGTACAAACTACAAACTATCTCCATTCCAAATTTCGTCCAAATCCATTCAGTAGTTAAAGCGTGAAAGCGGAACAAACAAAATATGTTTTCACATTTATAATATTAGTTTGATTGTCTGGTTACTGAATTTCAAAACTGACATACAGCATGTTAGCTGAATAATGCAAAACCCCTCTGATGGTGGCTCAGCCCGTGAAACTGAACAAAACCTCAGATGGTGGCTCAGCCCGTGAGTGAAACTGAACAAAGGGCTCAATTCTTGGACCGTTCCTATTCTTAGTATATATAAATGACCTGCCTTTTATGGTACAAAACCGATCTAGGATAGTGTTATTTGCTGATGATACTTCTCTAATTTTCAAAGCTAGCAGACATAATCAAGATATTGACGAAGTAAATGACACTCTTTCCCAGATCCATGATTGGTTTACGACAAATAATTTAATGTTGAATCCCAAGAAAACAAAATGTATAAAATTTTCATTGCCTAATGTAAGGAACAACAACTTAGCTATTGTCTTGAATAACGAAAATTTGCAATATGTAAATGAAACAATTTTCTTGGGGATCACTATCGACGCAAGGTTACAATGGGACCCTCATTTAAATGCGTTATCCGCAAGGCTCAGCTCGGCGGCATACGCAGTCAGAAAGATTCGTCAACTGACTGACGTTGCTACTGCCAGACTTGTATATTTCAGCTATTTTCACAGCATTATGTCCTACGGAATTTTATTGTGGGGTCAAGCTGCTAACATAAATAATATCTTTGTGTTACAGAAGAGGGCGATACGTTCCATATATGAATTGCGTGGTCGTGATTCCCTAAGGGAATTGTTTAAAGAAATTGATATCCTCACAGTATCCTCACAGTACATATTTGAAAACATCTTGTATGTCCGGAAGAACACAATGCTATTTCCTAAGAATTCTGATATACATAATATAAATACTAGAAATAAAAATAAAATAGCGCACCCAAAGTTTAGACTGTGCACAGTTAATAATTCATTCATGGGGAACTGTATTCGCTTCTATAATAAAATACCAGATGATATTGTAAATCTGTCCGATAGCCAATTTAAAGCTAAAATTAAAACTATTTTATGTTCTAAGGCCTATTATACGATAAATGATTACTTAGATGATAAAAACGTCTGGTCAACTGTTGTTCCAAATCAACGGAGTAGATTGTAATTATGACTCATGTATGATTCTTTATATATTTAAAAGAAAAGTACAAAAGATACAATTCCTGTGGAGTTTCTTCTGGCCGTTCTTCTCCACAGAGGGCGTACACTGGTAGTGAACGTGCCATCCATGATAGCTTTGACGTCGAAAAATGATTTGTAAAAATCTTAATTCGAATAAAAAATTTTGACTTTGACTTTGACTTTGACAAAACCTCAGATGGTGGCTCAGCCCGTGAGTGAAACTGAACAAAAACTCTCAGATGGTGGCTCAGCCCGTGAGTGAAACTGAACAGAACCTCTCAGATGGTGGCTCAGCCCGTGAGTGAAACTGAACAAAACCTCTCAGATAGTGGCACAGCCCGCGAGCAGAGCAACTTTTGTTTCAGAAGCTCCACAAAATCGCAAAAATAAAAATTGACTTTTCATACTACTGATCAGCTAATCGAGTCAACTTGTATGAAAGTTCAATTTGTTTTTTTTTTTTTTTGAAGAGTTGTCTTACAAAAGTGGTCAGTTTCATGGCCTGACCTACCATTCGAAAGGGTTTTGTGTTATTTAGCTAACACGTATTTATTTACGGTATTTGACGAGTCGCGTGTTTTAATCCCATTCAGGTATTTCTGCATAACATATTTTTCTCCGACACGCTCGAAAATGTGATCATTACTGCGAAAAAACAGTAAGCGAAGCCACTCATTTTTGGACGAAACATTTCCCCATACAAAACAGCAAACGGCCTAAGCCAGCAAAGTAACTAACGTCTAGAAACTTCTAAGTTTTTGAGTCTTTTTACAGCATACTCTTATGTTCTAAATTCAAATTAGACATGAATCGTAGACGAATCTTAGTGATTGGAGTTGGCTGTATGCTCTGTATGTCACTGGCACAGAACAAAAAAAAGAAAAGCGCGTAATATGGCGGTTTGTAATTTTTTGCTCTTTTAATTTTATCGTAAGCACTATTTTGTTAGGTAGGTACTTATTTTTCATGATGGATTTAATTACTAATCATTGACTGAAGGGAAATATTATAACAATGAATGGTTCAAGAAGTTTAGAGAAGATTATTTTTATTAATTTATTTTATTTATTTAATAGGTTGTTATTAGATTAGAACTTGGTTATAAGTTTAGTATGATACGAGTAGACATCTAAATCTAAAGTTCTACATTTTTTAGTATTTTATAATTTCCTCGCATATTTTATAGAAAAGCACTATACAAGCCTCGGCCGCAATTACACTTTATGGACTCGTACACAATAAAACTTAAACGTGCCCTCGTCCAGCAATAACTAATTTTGCGGCCGCGGCAGTAATGTACCTATAATAATTTATTTCATTTAACAATTTATTCGTTCATTGTACATAAAAAATAACAATAATATTTGAAAAAATGACACAACAGGCCTACTTATTTATTGTTTGAACCCCAGGCGCTGGCGACGCGTAAATGTATCACTCGTCACGTGCGGCGCGTGCACCACGGCGTGAAGGATAGCGCGCGCGACAAGATCTGCCAGCAGTGCGGCAAGGCCTTCCGGGTACGTTCCTTATAGTGTGATCCTCATAAAGTCAAAGTCAATATTATTTATTTCCATAGGATGTTATTACATCACTTAGATGCGTCATTACATTTTTTTCTTTTTTTATTTATTTATAGCGTGACCCCCTGCTCCTTATAGCGTGACCCCCTGCTCCTTATAGCGTGATCCCCCGCTTCTTATAGCGTGATCCCCCGCTTCTTATAGCGTGATCCCCACTTCTTATAGCGTGATCCCCCCCTTCTTATAGCGTGATCCCCCGCTTCTTATAGCGTGATCTCCGCTCCTTATACCGTGATCCTCGCTTCTTTCCTTATAGCGTTATTTATTTACTTATTCAAGGTTTGCCAACAGGTAATACACCATATGCTTATATTTATTACATGAGATGAGGAAACTTAAGTAGGGTACACCCAATTACAGGCAAACACGACCTAAGTTTTACAATCTTGTCTAAGGATAAATTACCACTTACATAGTATTCATACAAAGCTGTATATACTAAACACCATTACCTATATTAAGTTTATGTTGTATCATAACTATTATTATATAGATTTAGCTAAGAACCTGTGTAGTTTTGTTCTAAATGAATAATAACTTACATTGAATATGTCAATATTCTCCTTCTGAAAGAATAGAATAGAATTTTTTTTATTGCGCTTTAAGTGTAAGAGTTCATTGTGCTGGCGGCAAATACGGTTCAAGACACTGTGGAACCCTATGTTGGTCCTGGTGATACTAAGCGCAAAAGGCTTAAAGTTACATAGACGAGAGCCACGACGAGGTACAATAAATTTTATTTGAGATATTAAGGAGGGGCAGTCTAAAAATCCACAAACAATTTTATAAAGGAGCAGCTGATCATTAATCCACCTTCTGTTATTTAACGATACAATCCTAAATTGAACCAATCTTTCGTTGTAAGAATTGAGGTCATGTCTCTTCTGGTGGCACACGCAAGAAGAAATAGGAAGCGCTTCTGAACTCTTTCTATCCTATTGCAGGTGCTCTGGCAGAAAGGATTCCAGACACTTGAACAATACTCTAGGTTGCTCCCCCGCTCCTTACAGCATTATCCCCCGCTCCTTATATAAAAAAAAATAAGCGCTTTATTTATCAACAATACATCAAGTATCAAGTAATGCTACGTAACAAATAAGTAGTACAAATTGCTGATAAAAGGACAAGAGTCTCAGCATGATTGCTGCTTTTCAGAATCTCCCCATCTTCGCTACACTGGAAAATGCTCCACGCAGTTAATCCCTTCAGCTCCAAACATACGTCTTGAAGTCTATATTAAATTAAATAGAACAAAAAAATAAAAAACATAAAATAAAAGTACTATCTATATGTCACCGTACATTACACACATACAGACATAGGGTATCACGACCACGACAATTGCAATATTACCCCACCCAATTGCTCTCTGTTTTTTGTTTATCAAGCAACCACAGCCTACACTTTTGCCTAAATGTATATTGCGATTTAATCGTTTTAATAGGAGGAGGTAAATAAATCATTCCAACATTTTGAGGCAGCAAAAGAAAAGCTGCCTCGAAACAGTTTCAAGCGAGGCCGTGGCATATCGATAGACGGGAAACGGGATACTCTACCCCCATCATTTCTGATATCGTGATCCCCCGCTCCTTATTGCGTGACCCCCCGCTCCTTATGGCGTGATCCCCCGCTCCTTATGGCGTGATCCCATGCTCCTTATTACGTGATCCCTCGCTCCTTATGGCGTGATTCCCCGCTCCTTATAGCGTGATTCGCCGCTCCTTATATCGTTATCCCCCGCTCCTTATTGCGTGACCCCCCGCTCCTTATGGCGTGATCCCCTGCTCCTTATAGCGTGATCCCCCGCTCCTTATAGCGTGATCCCCCGCTCCTTATTGCGTGATCCCCCGCTCCTTATTGCGTGATCCCCCGCTCCTTATAGCGTGATCCCCCGCTCCTTATGGCGTGATCCCAGGCTCCTTATTACGTGATCCCTCGCTCCTTATGGCGTGATCCCCCGCTCCTTATAGCGTGATCCCTCGCTCCTTATAGCGTGATCCCCCGCTCCTTATAGCGTGATCCCCCGCTCCTTATAGCGTGATCCCCCGCTCCTTATAGCGTGATCCCCCGCTCCTTATAGCGTGAACCCCCGCTCCTTATAGCGTGATCCCCGCTCCTTCTAGCGTGATCCCCCGCTCCTTATAGCGTGATCCCTCGCTCCTTATAGCGTGATCCCCCGCTCCTTATAGCGTGATCCCCCGCTCCTTATAGCGTGATCCCCGCTCCTTATAGCGTGATCCCCCGCTCCTAATAGCGTGATTCCCCGCTCCTTATAGCGTGATCCCCGCTCCGTATAGCGTGATTCCCGCTCCTTATAGCGTGATCCCCCGCTCCTTATAGCGTGATCCCCCGCTCCTTATAGCGTGATCCCCCGCTCCTTATAGCGTGATCCCCCGCTCCTTATAGGGTCGCTACATCACATTTTTTCTTTCATCATCATCAACAGTTCATATATTATGTCCCCACCGAGAGGCTCGAGCCTACCCTGAATTAGGGCGATCAGGCATTAGTCGATCACGCTGACCCAGTGTGGGTTGGTCGACTTCGCACACAACCTTTAAATTTCTTCTAAAACATTTTTCTGTATGGAGATTGTATGGCGCTGCTTGCTTATGACGTCACATTCACTCAAATTCAAATGTTTATTGCTTTCATGTTGTATATGTACAATGGTCTTAAATGTAAGAAGTCTCAAACATGAGCCCTGCAAGGGCACTGCAAGTAATATTACTAAGGTAGTACATCTTTATATTAAATATTTACAATATAATAATTAAAAAGTAATATTATAATGAGGTACGGTAGGTACCTTAAAACTTATCCTCTAAAAACTCCTGCAGCGTATAATAACACTTGTCTATAAGAAGTGATTTAATCTATTTTTGAATTGTTGTATGTTCTGTATATTTTTTATTTCTACCGGTATTTTATTGTATATTTTAACTGTCATTGAAAATGTTCAATCTTGAATTTCAAACCTTTATAACTCGGTAAATTTTAAAGATAGAGCAAAAATTATTTTATTGTTCGATAGCAAGAACTAACAAGTTTGGATTTATAAAATAAATAAAAAATGCAGTTACCCCATTGCAAACCGTGTATTCATAGTTCGCGTGTGTCACATCCTATATTTTCATTACAGGAGAAGAAACATCTTCGCGAGCACGAAACGATTCACACCGGCGAGCGGCCGCTGTGCTGCGAAGTGTGTGGACGCACCTTTAGACAGTATTCGTCCTTATACACGCACAAGAAGAGGATGCATAAGATACACACGCCGAGGAAGCAGGTCCAAGTGTTGGAAGACTGGCTTTAGATCGTTTCTATACAATCGCAAGCAGAGGGTGCACAAAATGCACTCGTTGAGAAACCAAAAACCATTCATCATCGTCATGGTCAAATTAAGAATAAAACTGTCTTCAGGCTATCAGTATGTACTCGCAAGAAGAGGACTCACCGAGAAAACAACTGCAAGCGGGTCAAGGTCATGGTCAAATTAAGAATAAAACTGTCTTCAGGCTATCAGTATGTACTCGCAAGAAGAGGACTCACCGAGAAAACAACTGCAAGCGGGTCAAGGTCATGGTCAAATTAAGAATAAAACTGTCTTCAGGCTATCAGTATGTACTCGCAAGAAGAGGACTCACCGAGAAAACAACTGCAAGCGGGTCAAGGTCATGGTCAAATTAAGAATAAAACTGTCTTCAGGCTATCAGTATGTACTCGCAAGAAGAGGACTCACCGAGAAAACAACTGCAAGCGGGTCAAGGTCATGGTCAAATTAAGAATAAAACTGTCTTCAGGCTATCAGTATGTACTCGCAAGAAGAGGACTCACCGAGAAAACAACTGCAAGCGGGTCAAGGTCATGGTCAAATTAAGAATAAAACTGTCTTCAGGCTATCAGTATATACTCGCAAGAAGAGGACTCACCGAGAAAACAACTGCAGGCGGGTCTAGGTCGTGGTCAAATTAAGAATAAACTGGCTTTAGACAGTCTCTATCACAGGTCTCTATAGTCACAATAAAAACTAAGAAAGTGCACAAGACACACGTGGCGAGAAAACTGGTGCTGGTTTTTGAAGAGACGCGCTGAGGCCAAGGCCAAACTAACAACTAATTGGGGTCTGTTTTCAGACGAAGCACAAGTTGTGAATCAATACGTTTATCACGTGGTTCTTCAAGTAAAGTTATTTTATTTCTTAAGTTGTACACCCGCGTCTATTGTTATCTCCCTTTTCTCTTACGTAGGTCTGTTCTTTAGAAATAAGTCGGCCTGTTGTGTCGTTTTTCTTTGTGTTATTGTCATTTTCTTGTTTAATATGTATAATAAATGGTTAAATAAATAAATAAATAAAATAAAAAAATATAAACAATAATAAAAGACATTGGTAAATAATAAAGAACATAATTTTATTTACTTATTTCCTATAATAACATTTATTATTTGATTACATTTTCTTGCACTTCAATAAGCTACTGAAAGTGTAAGCTGCTTGTTTGAAAGTTGCTTAGTTGACCGAGCGAGCGAAGCGTCTCTGCTTCACCTTGGCCAAATTTGCTTTTGTATGTCCATCTGTTTGTGGATTTGTTTGTTTGTTTCACTCTACAGGTCGCGTTTCTCAACCGATTCTCGACAAATTTTGTGAGCAGGTTCGATAAATTAATCGATTTTTTTTATCGAGCCAGTTTTTGGAAATTTTAAAAATGACGGAGTTATGGGGGCTGCCAGCTTACAAGGTCTACCGCTGAGGCTGTTTTCCTCTACAGGTCACATTTCTTAACCAATAAAAGATAAAATAAAAAAAATAAAATAAAAAAAAAATCTTTATTAGCTTATGAAAAACTATAACAGTTTGTTGTCAGGGTCTCCTGTTAAGCAAAGCCTGTGTTAGGAGGCCCTGCTCTTCCTAATGACAAGTTGTATCAAAGCCAGCTAACCATGAGTGAGTATAGATGTGCATGTGTGTGTTTGTGTGTGAGGGTGTGTATGTATGTGTAAAGGTAGGTGTGTGTGTGTGTGTGTGTGTGTGTGGATTTGTGTATGTTACTTTAGTTAATATCTGTAAAAAGTATTTTAGTATTTGTCTTATATTATTATCATATTATTTTATAAAGACTATTTAATTTAGTTTTATTCTTTAGTTAACTATCCCACCTATTTATCGTAATTCTAAGTGTATTTGTATAATAATATATTTATTTAGTCTCTTTATTGTATTAATTTTATATTTATATAGATAGAAGTATTGCTTCAATATCATCATTGGTTTTATTTTCAAGCCATATTTGTATATTTCTTCTGCATTCATAGCAGTTTTTATCATAAATACCTTTATCTCTATCTAACAAGTTGTATAGAACTCCAGAACGATTCTCATATTTCCTTCTTGCAAATAAGGTTTTACATATGCTAACACTTATTGCTGGATCTTTCCTCCTTTTCGTGTTTTGTTTATGTATATACGGTGTATTTTTGTGTTTCTTTAATACTGTACTGATTATGTATAATTTCCTAACTGTTAGCAAATTTCTTAACCGATAAAGTTCCTGTGTGGGAAATCTTCTCTTTTTAAAAAACATTATTTAATTAAATTTCGTTGTGCACGTTCAACGTCAATAAACCGCGTTTTTGCAGCTCCACCCCAAACTGGAATACAGTACATCAGGATGGACTGGACTAATGAGATATATATTTCTTTGAGAATATCTCTTGATGAACCATTTAATTTAGTGTGTTCTCTAGGTACAATATGTCTTAAAGACTTAAAAATCCAAACTAATTTTCTTATTCTAAGAATAACGTTTTCAATTTGCGGATACCATGACAACCGTTGGTCTATTATTATTCCTAGATATTTAGTTTGAGCGACTTTCTGAAGTATTGGACAATCGCATTGTAATTGATTTAATGTAGAATCACATGTATGTAATTTAATATCGAAGCTTTCATATGGTTGTTTGTCATTGTATATACTGTAACATAAATAGTTTGTCTTTGAGATGTTTAACGTAAGATAATTATTCTTGAGCCACTTTCCTATCTGCTGAAGACCTTGCTCAGCGTTACTTTTTACAATGTCCCAAGTGTCGCCAGCGAAGAATGCGGCAGTGTCATCAGCATATGACAATATTTTAGAATTATTAATTTGTAAGTTGTATATATCGTTTATGTATATTAGGAATAATGTGGGCCCAAGGACGCTACCTTGAGGCACTCCGAAAGACACTTGAACATCCTCACTAACGCATTCCCCTAACTTAACTTTTTGAGTCCTGTTAGATAGGTAATCCTTCAGTAGGCTTAGAGGGATTCCTCTTATACCAATTCTTTCAAGCTTGTGCACAAGTATCGAGAGAGAGACAGTATCAAATGCTTTTTTCAAGTCTAGGAATACTGACATACATCTTTTACCATTATCTAGCTGTTCCGTAATTAATTTAGTTAAGGTTAATACTGCGTCTTCTGTAGATTTACCACGTCTAAAGCCAAACTGAGAAGGAGATAAAATTTGAAAATTTTCTAGAAAATTAAGGAGTCTTACGTTGATTAGTTTTTCTAATATTTTTGATATAGCTGTTAGCACAGAAATAGGTCTGTAATTTGTGATACTGTCTCTCTCGCCACTCTTGTGCACAGGGGTAATAACAGATTTTTTTAAGGGTACAGGGAAAACTCCCTTATTGAAACAGAGGTTAGCCAGGTGAGCGATGATAGGGATTACTTCCTGCTTTGCCAGTTTTAGAAATCTGGTAGGGATTCCGTCCCAGCCTGCAGCACTATCTGATTTCAGACTAATGAGTATTTTATGTACTTCGTTGCACTCAGTAGGCAGTAATACAAAAGTATTAGGCAGATATGGTAGGTTTTGTAAATATGCAATTGATTCCTCTTCAGAGTTCTTAATTTTTTGTGCTAACTGCTTACCCACCTCCGAGAAATAGTTGTTTACATGATTTGCCGAATCCAAAGGAGTTGGTCTTAGATTAAGTAATTCTTTTGTAGTAGATACTGTTTTGTTATTATATGTTACAGATTTTATATTTTTCCATAAAAGTTTATTATTATCTATGGATTTGGTTATTAATGTTCTCTCATAGTTTCTTTTTAGTTTTTTAAGTAAATTATTACAGTAGTTTCTATATCTAGTGTAGGTAGTTTGTTTTATATCATTCAATGGATCAGCTCGTGCTGTTTTTTGTAAGTTATTTCGATTTCGGATACATTTTAAAATACCCGTGGTGATCCAGGGTTTTATAATTCTAAATTTTCTAGGAATATTACATGTGGTCGTGCTATTTCTTAAGGAGTAATTAAGTTTATATGTCAACTTTTCGATTACACTTTGGGGGTCATTACAGTGCAACAATTCATATAAATTTTGATTTTTTAATTCTATCAGAGCATTTTCGTAATTTATAGTAGTTTTAGTTTTATTATCAAAAGAGTTGTTTTTTATTTTTGAGATGGCTAGGAACGTTGTGTAATGATCGGTGATTGTAGTTTCGAATACAGCTATAAAAGCTTTAAGTTTAGTTTTGTTGATTTTCAACATAAAATGGTCTAAACAATTTTTCTCACGGGTTGGTAATACATGTCCAGCTAATATACCATATAGAGATAGCATATCTAGATAATTGCATCTATTTTTTTGTTCCTGAGGTGTTTCTTCTGGTTTTAGCCTAATATTTATATTTATATCTCCAGCAATAATTACACTATTGTTATTACTACTTAGGTTTAGGGTTTCTAAATGTAAACCTAAGGAGTCTATGAAGCTGTCAGCGATTTTATTTGAAGGAGACCTATATATACATAAGATAGTATTATTTAATATATTAAGTTGTAGACAAGATGCATGACTAATATTTATTTCCCGAACCGAATGTTTTAAGGAATCCTTAACATATATGACTACTCCATCATTTTGGTTTAATTGGTTTAGAGTATGATAGCAGCTGTAATTTGGTAGTATAGGTAAAGCCTTATTATAGTCTATCCTACATTCTGTTAAAATAAAAACATCTACATTAAAAGGCAAACATGTTATGTTTAATAGAAAGTCTTCAAAGTTATGGTATATACTACGTATATTCTGTGATATAATCGTAAAGTCATTTTTAGCAACTTTTATGTAATTTTTAATTTCATTTAGGTCACATACCACAGAGTGAGCTATCTCTAAATCATCTATATCATTTAACGTTTGTCTTGTGTCATCCATTTGGATTAAACTTAGTGTTAAGCAGAGTGTAATAATAAGGGGAGTTAAATTTCAAATTTAATGTTATTTTATGAAGTACTCTAGAGTCTTTAGCTAGCATTTTGGAGTTTTTATATAGTGATGATAAAGGTGCAATGTAAGAATTGTTATTATTTTTTGTGGTTAGGTATTGTATGTTTTGCTTGAGTGTGCTATGGGAGTTGTGTGTACAGTATGTCAACTGTGTGTGTAAATCTAATATATTTTGGGTTGTAGTATTTGGGCTTTGCAGTGGATAAGAAAACGAAATATACAGGCATTTTAGTAAAATTAATTTAGAAAATAATATAGCTTTAACGTGTAATAAAAACAAATCGTTGGGTCCTTTCAATGGCAAGAATAGTCAGGTTTCTTGAAAAAGGTGCTGCACCTGTTCTTCACTTGTGATCATTATAGCCGGAGATTGTTCATTCTTCTTTACAAACACTCTTCCATATGAAGTCCAACAAAATTTGTAGTTTTTGGACTTCTTGAGATCCCGAGCGAGAAAGTATAAACGAGATCCTCTAGGAGTAAGGTGCTCGGAGATAAAGATTGGCATGTCTTCATTTGTTTTGTGGCCAAGGTGCTTGGCACAGAGCCTAGACTTATTTCTTAAGTTGAAGGATTTTGCCATCTTTAAAAAATCATTCTTTAGCAGCGCAGAGTTGGTTTCTACAATAATAGCCGTGTTTCTTTGGTCTGAATTTTTCCCGCGTACACGGTATATATCCTTGAGATCAGCTTTTGTCACTTTCAGGTCTATATTTTCAGACAGGCATACGACCATCTCTATCAAATCCTGCTTCGTTTCACGTTCTTTTTTTGGCACGTTTATCTCGAAATTTGTTTTTCGGCTACCTGTTTGTAGGTCTTCAATCTTGTCCTCTAAATAGGTAATATACTGTCCATCATCTTTTACTTTCTTCTGCAAAATTTTTATCTGGGATTTTAGTTCTTCATTTTGCGCGGCTAAGTGTGAGACCGTTTCCTCAATATGTTGGTTTGTAGATTTAATATCTTTTAGAGTTGCATGCATTTCCGACATATCTGTTTTCTGGGCTGTAGTGTAGTAGGTAAAAAGCTTTCTCATTTCCTGTTTAAAATCTTCCAGCTGTCCGTTCGATATATATTCGATTTGACTCTGTCCGGCTCCGGTCAGAATCGGATCGCGTCCACGCTTTGTTACGTAATCAGGAGACGACTGGTCTTGTAGGCAAATCGACATATCTAGCTCAGACTCATTTGCGTTCTTATTAAGCTGATCATTCGACATGATGTGCTAGGACAGTAGAATTGTTATAGAGGTGGTAAGAAATACGTCCTCGAAGGCAGCCAAGTGAGAATTTGCAATTTATTTCACCAAGTTGTTGAGGCTACAGTACTAGGTTTGCATAGCCTCCAGATGGTTGATTGTAATATTTCGGAGCAAAGATAATAATTAATATGATTGCAACTTCGTAATTTCTCCGATCACTAGTACCAGGATAACATGAATAAGAGGAGGTTCGTCACAAAGGTTCTTCACTATTAGGTAGTTTCAAAATTCTTCACTCAGTCGAATGACCTAGGTACCAGGATCACATAAGCATGTAACAGTCAATCGCCAGAGGCTGGCGGCTGCGGGCAGCACGCGGTGCGACGGCGGCGGCGGTGACACACAGTGGCTTTGTTTTGAATCTGGTTCCCGGAGTGTGTGCGTGCTCACAATACAATACAGATGCACTCGACGATTGGTTGGAGAGGCAAAGCACAGCTCGGGTACCAGGATCGCATAAACAGGTAGCAGTCAATCGCCAGAGATTAGCGGCGGCGGTGTAGTGTGTACGTGCAGTAGGCGTATGATGTAAACAAGAGACACTCACACAGCAAAGTCACTCGGCGGTGCACACATTCGTCCAATGGTCCTTCCACAATGTTAAGCACAACCTCTTGAAGAGTTCTGCACTCCTATTTTTTAATACTTATTTTATTTGTAGAAATACGTAATTATATTATTTAAATTTGCCAAACGCGGAGCTAGGTACGACTACTCTCAATCGAGGTCCGGGGGGAAGAGGATATAATAATAATAAATAAATAAAAAAAAGAAGAATAAAAGAAAATAATTTAATTTATAAATAAAAAATCAAGGGGTTGGGGATGTTTGTGGATAAAAAATAAAAATAAATATGAAAAGATATACAGACTCGCGAGGTCTACAGCTCACAGAGCCACTAGTTTAGGATCAGATTGAACTTTCAATCTTTATTTATTTATTTATTTATGCTACATGTACTAGCTTAGGATCTACATAGGTTACATTGCAGTTATGTACATGTGCCTTGTCAAGACGTTGCATAATTGGATCAGAGGCATGCAGTGAGAGGATTATTACAACTCTAAAACAAATTAAGAAATAAAATTCACAAAAAATAATAACAATAAAAATAATAAAATTTATAAAACATTGGGTTATGTATAAAGTTTGAATAGATTTAAATTGTAAACATTCAATATTGTAAAAAGTAAATAAGATTTAAATTGTAAAATTAAAAGTCATAAATAATAAAACTGTACTATACTAGCTATACCTACACCTACTATATTTTTGTAAATAAATTATTCTAGTTAACAGTTTAATAAAAAATTAAAACTAATTTGTAAACTGTTTAGGGTAAAGACTAGATTAGAGTATGATACTTTTATAAAAACTTTTTTAAAGGGTAATCAATGTTTTAAATAAATGACTTAATTTTATTTTAACTAGATTAGATCATGATTCACTTAAAAATTCACTAACGGAGTAATAAGACTTCGATAAAAAAAATGCTTTTAGTTTTGTTTGAAAAGGTATATCATCTGTTTCGTTTTTAATTTGATCAGGTATCTTATTGTATATTTTTGCAGCTTTGTAATGTGGCCCCTTTTTTACTATTTCTAAATTTGCTTTGGGAAGTTCTAATTTATTACTTCGTCTAGCACTTTTAACGTAGTAAAATTTGTTTATATTTTTCCGTACAAAGACAGCAGCTTCCATAATAAAGATCGAAGGAAAAGTTAATATCTTTTCTTTTATAAAATATGGCTTACAGGTTTCTCTAAGGTTTAACGTTATACAAAATGCGTACGCATTTCTTTTGTAATATAAAAATATCGTGCGATTCTACACTATCACCCCACAGTAGAACCCCATACTTCATATAAGAGTATGCGTACGCATAGTAAGCCGACAGGGCCGCATCCTGATGAGTGTTTCGTTTTAAAGTTGATAAGGCATACGTAAATTTTGAAAGCTTCGATTTAATTTTTTGTACATGTACTCTTCCAAGTTAAGTGGGTATCCAATGTAATTCCCAATAAGGTAAACTCGCTTACTAATTCATCTACATTAATTTGGTGGGCAACACTGCGCAAATCAAGGCTCGACTTTTGTCTAGGTTTAAATTGAATTAGTTTTGTCTTATTGAGGTTTATATCTAAGTTATTTTCCGTTAGCCAGTTCTTGACAATTTTGAAGCTTTCTACTATATTTTCCCGGCTCATCGTTTATGCATTTAAAAAGTATTGACACATCGTCTACGAACATTATACATAGCGAATTTAATAATTTAGGTAGTTCGTTTATATAAATTAAAAACATTACACACCCTGCGACACTTCCTTGAGGTATGGACCAATTTGTATATTTAGTACACGACTTCACTGTTTCAATCATGCTTTTCTCTTTGTTGCAATATTCCATTTCAACGTACTGACTTCGATTACGTAAATAAGATCGAAACCATCCATGCACCCTACCACGAATTCCAATGTTGTATAATTTGTTTAATAAAATACTGTGAGATACTTTGTCATAAGCTTTAGTCATGTCTAACATTATACTAACTGAGTAATATTTTTTTTTTTTTTTTTTTAAATGGCTTCACGTCTAGATTGGACGTATTTTGCTAATGACAACGTATACACTCAACATAGCACAAACGAGAAGAGAATGTTCGATTTTGGATAAAATTTAATATTTCATTGACATATTTGATGACAGCTTGTGTTGTAGAATGATGTTTCCGAAAACCGAACTGATTTTTGTTTAACAAGTTAAATTTTTCGACAAAATTATAAACGCGTGAAATCATTGCTTTTTCGAAAATTTTAGAAAACACAGACAAAAGCGCAATCGGCCTATAGTGACTTACATTAGTTCTGTCCCCACCTGTTTTTCTGGGAAGCATTCCTGTTCAAAGGATTGGTTGATGAGTAGTGTCAATGGTGGAGTTAATTCCTCAATGCACATCTTTACTAACTTAATATTGATAAACAACATCTAGAAACAAGGCAAACACAAGTGCTCATCAAACGAAGGGTAAACACCTCAACCGGATTCGAACCCGCGATCTGTGCTTCGTAGGCAGCAGGCGTACTACCAATTATGCTACGAGGCCATAGTGTGAACGGGATGGCAAAATAATGGCTTCACGTTCACGCGCCAAGTGATCGCGAATGAGTGAAAATGAAGTCGTTCCGTTTGAAAATAGGCTACTCGATACAAGATGTCGCTGTTCGAAACCTATCTCTATTCTATAGTGGTGGTGATGTCGCAAGTAGCAAGAAAAAGAAAACGCAACTGTCAGTCAGATGTGGTGGGCGCATTCCGAATCAGACTTTCAGTGCTGTCAGCGAACAAGAGAGCTAACCTTGCGTTCCGAGACACGCTGAAATCGATTAATCACGTTCCGAATTACTGTCAGCAGGCAAAACTCATACTTTTTTTGCTTTTCTGATCACTGACAGCGCTAAAAGTCTGATTCGGAACGCAGGGTAAAAAACGTATGAGTTTTGACAGCCGGGTGCGAATTCAGCGCGTCTCGGAAGGCAAGGACAAGAATTTGGTTCTTGATTTGGTTAGTTTAGTATGCCAAGCTTAACAAAATGTTCTTAACATGACTATTATGATAGAATAATTATATATTACTGTTTAAACTTGGTTTAAACGTCCTTGTTAGTTATTATAACTTTCAAAACCTATTAAGCTTGTGTGTAAAATTGAAATTACCAACTTTGATTATAACGGACTAAAAATTATTGACTTTCTAAAGGGATGTAATTGACACGCAGTTTTGTGGTTTTACATAAGAATAAGCTATATTTAAGCCATTTACAAATCTCGTGTAGCTCCATATATATCAGAAGGATCTAAAAGTGCCAAGGGACTGGTGCAAAATATCGGCAAAACATATGTAATGTTGACATGGTCAAACCAAAACAAGTTAATGCTTTGTACCGTTGGAGGAAATAATAACAGGTAAGTTCAACTTGTTACACCTTACTCATACAATACGACTTTTAGTGCTATGTCTAAACTGCATTCTATGCATGCAAAATAGTTGAGTGCTACTCTAGGAAATGCACCTTATTTTATTTTAAACTACAGAACACCAACACCTTACATAGCAGTTAATTTAATTTAAAAAGATTACATTTTGGTTAATGTCAAATCTGGGATTAAATAAATAAATTTAATATACGAAAAAGCGCGGGAAACTTCGTAGAAGGCGGTTGATTCTTTCGTGTTGATATTTTAATTTAATTTTTAACTGGTAAAATAGATCAGGACAGTCTGGTAGTATAGTTAATTCTTGTATTTGTTGTATTTATTTCATTTTGTGTGTATATTTGCTGAAATTAGGGTAAGTCTTTGTACATTATTGTAATATAGTTCCCCTCGTATGAATAAGCCCCCCGATTTGTATAGGGGGATGCAGGTCAGGCTCAGCCAGGCCTGAATCTCCCTGTGGGAAGCTCGATTGCTATAGTTTCGCATGATGAATTAAGTAAAATGGACACAGATGGTTCTGTGTCATCTAAAACAAGTGAGAATGGCCAGACAGGGAAAAAACGCACACGGTACATTAAAGTTTGCCGTGGGTGTACAAAACGCAGACGAAAGTGCGAAAATGTGTCAAATTGCGATGACGATACAATTTTAATAAAGAAAATTACTCCAGTTTCAACTTTTACTGAATCCCAAACATCCTTTCAGCAATCACAAGAAAAGGCTTCTCAGCCTAAAACATTATTAACTCAAGAAAAAAAAACAAAATTCGCCTAATCTGTCATCTCAGTCTACACAACAGAAGACTCGCCAGCTAGGTCGGAGTGCGTATCTTGCAACAGATAAGTACTGCCCCGTATTTAATACGCATGCAAAAGATTGAATCTTCGCCAAATGATGGAACCATCTTGCATCCCATTTCGTTTGGTAATTTTCTAAAAAAGAACCGTTTTCAAAACATTATCCCAGGCAGTGTAAAAAGAGTTGGTCGGAATCATTGTGTTGTTTCATTTTCTAAATATAATGACGCAAATGATTTTCTGCAGAGCAGCCTTAGAAGTGCACAATTTCAAAGCCTTTGTACCTACTTTTAACGTAAATCGAATGGGGTTAGTCCGTGGGATCCCTGCAGACTGGAATGAGGAAGAAGTCAGGGCCAATATTTCCGCACCAATAGGCTGTGGAAATATTATAAAAGTGAGAAGATTAAATTATGAAGTACCACAACATGGAAACCTTCCCAGTCTGTAGTGATCACCCTTGATGGTCAAGTTCTACCAAGAAGAGAAGAGAGACACCTACCCTACACCTACCCTACACCTACCCTACACCTACCCTACTCCTATCCAACACCTATCCAATACCAACCTACACCTACCCTACACCTAACTTACACCTACCCTACACCTGCCCTACACCTATCCAACACCTATCCAACACCTATCCAACACCTACCCTACACCTACCCTACACGTACCCTACACGTACCCTACACGTACCCTACACGTACCCTACACGTACCCTACACCTACCCTACACGTACCCTACACCTACCCTACACCTACCCTACACCTACCCTACATCTACCCTACATCTACCCTACACCTACCCTACACCTCCCCCTACACCTACCCTTCACCTACCCTACACCTCTTATTCAATTATATTCCATTATACAGGTATACTGATTCATTTACTGCAAATGTAACTTTGTAATCCTATATAATGCCCCAAGATTTATATGGGGTTACAAAGTTATCTAGTAAATGATGTATCTAGAAAACTGGGCCGAAATTGCAAAATATTTTAGTTTTTCCTTGGTTTATACACTAAACACTAATTCTGTTCTAAATTTGAAGCTTCTATGTCTGCTAGAAGTGCCTTAGAGTTTTGATGATCGGTCAGTCAGTGAGTGAGTGAGTGACAAAATTAAGAAACTTTGACTAGTTATAAATCTTAAACTACTGGTTCAAATTAAATTAAATTTGAAACATACTGGGTTTATACAATGCCTGCTTTATTACTGAAAATTCAGGTTTCTAGTTTTATCCACAACAAAGTTATAGGGGGTCCAAAATGGCCCGAACTGCTTCGAGAAAAGGATGGTACGGCCGTGCCGCTTTTTTGCTCGACTTGGCGGGGGCACTGCCGTGCCCCCAGATTGATATTCGTCATAGATTGCATTTGTGTACGTCTAAAGGACTCTCTGTTGTGTTTGCTTGGGTTCCCAGTCATTGTGGAATCAGGGGTAATGAAAAAGCCGATGTATTGGCTAAAGAAGCTATGCAGGATGATGACATGTATCCATATAAACTGTATTCCCACGATTTGGTTACACTGCCTAAGGTTTATCTTCAGGATTCCTGGAATAGCCTTTGGGCGGATAGTAGCCATTTAAAGGGAAAATCATATTATAAGATTCAACCAACTATTCCAGCAAAACCATGGTTTTCGAAAGTAAAGTGCACTAAATTGATAACTTCTATTATATCTCGAATGCGATTAGGCCATGTATGTACTCCTTCCCATTTGGCGCGCCTTCATATTGTAATACTGACATTTGTGAATGTGGATTGGATGTAGGTGATTTGGATCACATATTTTTCGCCTGTCCTCGCTATAACCGTTCTTCTTTTTTCCTGTCCTGTTGTTATTATTATTATATAGGTATAAAAACATTAATGATTAATATATTATTAATATTAAATATAAATCATAAAAAAAAAAAACATTAAAAAAATGATAATTATATAATATAAAAAATAAATAATAATATAATATAAATTATATAAAAATAAATATTTTATTATACTTTATTATTTTATTTATTACAGATTTGAATTCGCTGTTGATCGTCCATCTTGGGCTAACTAAAGAGCTTAACTACTAAAATAACGTGTAAACACTTACTTAAAATTTAGTCGCTTAAAATTTAGTTAAAATTTAGTTGCTACTTGACAACTTAATAGTTTAGTTGGTTAGTTAGTTTAGTTTATTAATTCCATAACAACATACATTGTGTCGGAAAAAAACAAATAATACGTGTAAACCAGCCATTACTCTTTTCCAAATTATTCCGTTGATATTATATTTGTTTAAGCGCGTTTAGTTTCCCAAACTTGACACTGGCACAAAGTTAATCTAGTACCATAACAAAAAAAAAATTAATATACCTAAACAAGAAGCATTAGTAATATTGCTTACTAAATAAGATCCTTTATAATTCACTTAAAGTAAGTCAAAATTATTTTTATCATAAAACACTAAAATAAGTTACAGAAGCTATCAAAGTAGTTTTATAATATTTTATTTTAAATTAATATTGTTTGAATACAATAACATTAAAATTACCATTACCTACATTATAACTTCATATTGTCATGTGAATTGGAATGTATATGACTGCATTAGACTGTGTTTTAAGCCGCGTTTCCATTATGCAAGTAGCTTGCATGCAAGTAGCATGCAGCTTGAGTAATGGAAACGTAAACTTGCATGCAGGCTGCAAATTGCATGCAGGTAGTTTTGAACTTGTAAACATAATGCGCAACTAACGCTTGTCTGCGCAAGTGATATGCAACTTGCATGCAAGTTTCAAATTAA
Source organism: Carpatolechia fugitivella (assembly GCA_951230895.1). Classification (NCBI taxonomy): domain Eukaryota; kingdom Metazoa; phylum Arthropoda; class Insecta; order Lepidoptera; family Gelechiidae; genus Carpatolechia; species Carpatolechia fugitivella. The sequence continues at coordinate 6,379,670 of OX579672.1, forward strand.
AGTTTACAATACAAGTAACTTGTACGCAAGTGTGACGTCATACTTGCATGCAAGAACTTGCACAATGGAAACGCGCCTTTACGGTGTTTCCCTACAAACATTTGTAGTAGTACAAGTAGCAAGTGGCTATGCTAAATAAATAGCTAGCTATATTGCATTTTACTTTTTTACGGTGTCAGGCTGCACCATGTGGCTTTAGTAATTTTGCTATCAAATTACTGGACTTATCTTAAGATAAGGGTTGTTGTGTATCTCATGTTACTTACTTAGCAAAACCACTTGATCTTGATACTGGCAAAATGCTTATAGTTAAACACCATAAATAAAAATAAGATTTAGAATAATATTGACTGTGAATTTCAAAATAAATTATAATATGCAAAATCATAAATGAGCTATTTCACAGTTTCAGGTAGGTACATAGTTTCAAGAAGAAAAACAAAATACACAGTGCAACCTCAAAATGGAGAATTTGAATGATCAAGAAACAAAACCCAGTCAACATAATATAACAATAACGAAAATTCCAAAAATCTATGTCAAAGATGAACCTCCTATCGCAGATATATTATCCAACAAAATGATGATTAAACGTGAACCGGTTGATGATTTGGATTGTCAAGAAACAAAATCCAATCAAAATGTAATGGTACAACTACCAACATTTATAAATACTGTTGAGAAAGAGGACTCTTGGCCAGAACCTTCATCGACAGTTGTAATAAAACGTGAGACTGATGATGATAAAAGACTTGAATGTAGTGACGATGAAGGGGATCATAAAATAGACAGAACTAAAATTATGCTTGACAATGTTCTACAGAACATGTTTGTGGCAAAGGTAAGATATGATATTGTGATGTTATGGAATGTTTGCTTAAAATATATATTGCTAGTAATAGTAATTAGCATATTAGATTTTAAATAACACACTAATATTATAAATGTAAAAGTATTTTTGGATGTTTGTTACACTTTCATGCTTAAAGTACTGAATGGATGTGGATGTTTAGAATGGAGATAGTTTGTGCCCTGGATTATCGAACCTGCTCACAAAATTTCACGAGAATCGGTTGAGAAACGCGACGAGAACAAACAGATTGACAGATAGACATACAAAAGCAATTCTGGCCAAGCTGAATCGGGGACGATTCGCGCTCGCTTTTCCCCTGGAAATTATATTTTTCTATCAAAATAAGTGGTTTGAACTCTCTATACTTCTTGGACCATAATCTATCTATCTCTCTCTGCTCTGTGCAAAAACTGATTGACTATCATAATCCATCACTTACGCATTTGTAATTGTATGTTTCTATTATATTAGTTCTTATTTCTTTGGTTGTGAAAGAAATTAGAAGAACGCAAATATGTATATTTGCCTAAAACTTTAATAGAATACAGCATGCAATGTAATGATAAGAAAATGGATCCCTAAATATATATTTCTAATTTCAGGAGCAAAGACCAACAGTCACCACTAGCCATCCAATGACAGTTGAACTACCTGCACCTATCGATACAATAGTTTATGTTAAAAATTACAATCCTTTCCCAAAGCCTTTGCTAACAGAAGAAATAAGCATTAAAATTGAATCAGTTAATGACCTGGATGATGAAATAACAACATCAAGGCAGAATATTATAGGGGAAATACCACCATCTATAGATCCAACAATTCCTATTGATGAGGATGCCGATGATGAGGAGACAGACTTAAATAAAAATATGTTTGTAGCAAAGGTAATTTAAGTTGATAAGCGTTATATTGGAGTAAATTCAGAGTTTGTGCGTGTACTGAATGCAGGGATAGTGTATGTAACTACTACAGCCTTGCATTCCGACCGCGCGCGGACTTTTGTTGACAAAACCTCTAGTGATAGCTCAGCCTATGCACTGAACAGGATTTGTATTAAAACTTTTCCAAAAATCTTAATATGATATTTTACTTTACTTACAAACTAATGCTGACCAAGTTAATTTGTAAGATTTGTTTTTTTAAGACATATTACAATGGATCATCAACAGCTCATATACGTCCCCACCGATGGGCTCGAGCCTACCCTGGTTTAGAGTGATTAGGCCTTAGTCGACCACGCTGGCCCAGTGCGGGTTGGTCGACTTCACACAACCTTTGAATTTCTTCGCAGGAGTGTGCAGGTTTCATCATGGTACAATGGATATTTTAGCGTTATTTATGGATAGTAGTAGCAGATCGCCCCATTCACAAACTCTTCGCGCTATCGAAATTCGTCCGATTCGCATCTTGTCCCATTCGCAAGTCGTCCCAAGGACTTTAATTTCTAAAAACTGTTTATTAAGAAAAATGAGTTATCATATGAAACCAGTTGAAGAAATAAAAGGCTTTTTCTTATTCTACATTTCAGCCTCCAGCTCCTGCTGCTGAAGAAGTTTCTCCATCTGTGGAACAACCCGCAAGAGCCCAACCGGAGGCTGCCAGTGTCGGACACCAACCGGAGAAAAGACAGGAGAATACAGAAATGACTCCAGCACCAGTGTCTGTTGAGTAAGTCTCTTCTTTCTCCAATGTAGTCCTGGACGAGAAGCAGTGGCCCTAGATTTATTTACTGCTACCTCCTACTCAAAACTGTATATCCATGAGCTTGAATGAATTTTTATATATATTTTTTTATATATTTTTCATTTGTTTTGGTGTTTCAAAATGAATGTTTCGTGCGTGTGACTGTGCGTGCGAGAGTTGTAAGAGTCCAAATCTAAACAACAACAAACAACTATGCAACGACTTCAAGAAGTTTTTCGGTCTGTTGATAATTTAGCGTTAGCAACCAAGTAACTTGTTCATAGGATATATTTTATTTATTAGGTTACACCTTGGTTACACTTATTATGTAAGTATGAGCCAAGGAAAGTGAAGTATCTTTTTGCAAAGGAAGTTCTATGAGCTCTGGCAAGACAAACAAGAATGATGAAGAATGATGCTTCATATGTTAGAAGACTGTGTTTTTTTGGTAACATTGGTGGCGATAAATGGACGTAGTTACACGAAAAGGATCCAATCCACAACATTGTCAAAAATGACTTACGTACACAAAACTGACCGCAAATAATACCAATCGTCCCATAAATATACTATTAACAATAAAAATGTCTTAATGTTTCTCACAAAACATAACACGTAAAATTATCTTGAAACAAATACCTATGAAGAAATATTTTGAACTTCAAACTTCAATATCTGAAAAGTAACTTTGTGTGGATTGGATCCTTTTCGTGTAACTACGTCCAAATAGTTGTCGTACTGTTAGGACCTTGCATTCATCATATAGCTTAAACTAGCATGGTTTGTATAAAAAAAAATGTAACAAAGTCCAGATTGCAACGGATGTCCCATTTTCGCAATTTTCGTGTAGTCATCATAAAATGAAATAAATCATTTTGGACATCGATTTTCTTTTCCAGACAAAAAACTGATGTAACGGAGGAAAAGAATAGAGATATTCGCTATCGTCGTCCCCATGTCCAATGCGACGAATGCGGTAAGAATTTCCGAGGCAAATTCTACGTACGGCAACATATTATGTAAGTATAATACTGGTACTATACTCAGGTAGTTTAGGTACTTCTTATTTTCTTCTACTCGTGTAGACTTAAACCGGTCCAGCCCAGTAATTGGCCGCATCCACAGCTCTTTGGTTGGCCTCATTTAAATCTGCCATTGTGCAAGAGACAGGGCAGTCAGGACAAGACAGCAGATGCTCCATAGATAGCTACGCCTGTCACGCAATGTGTTATTGTGCGCAGATCGATTTGTATTAGTAGCAGGTCGTTCCGTTCGCACCTTGACTAATTAGCAACTCGCTCAAGGACGAATAAAATTTTCTGATTATTTGTTAATTATTTAACTGTTAAAATTTGACCCTAGGATGAGTTGCGAATAGGACAAGCTGCAAAAGGGATGTGTTGCGAATAGGAAGATTAGCGACAGCATAATGAATGAGGTTTCAAATGACTAGCTTACCAATCCTTTTTTTGTTTTTAATTTTAACCTTAATGTTCTATGCCTCTTATCTTGGATGAAAAAAATGAATTTTTAAGATTTATCTATCTATCCTATTTTTAATTCGCAGGTCAGTCCACTTGAAAGTCCTTGAGACGTGTGGTGTATGTAACAAGAGTGTGAGAGCGAAGCACCTGAAGCGTCACATGGAAATGCACCAGAAAAGCGTTTACTGCGAGCCTTGCTCCGAGTGGTTCAGCCTCTCGAGCTACAAGGCGCACATGAAGACGACGACGCACGTCAGGCCCGAACACTACAGGTAGGCTTTAACTATCCAACCATTCACCAACAGCTCGTTATTACACGACTGTCCACAAAAAGTAGTGTAATGTGTTTAGGGTTCATGCGATGTATTAAGATTCTTTGTTCCTCCATAACTTCTAAATGCCTGGATAGATGTATGGGATGTATGGGGTATCGTTAGCATCCTTACATCAGTCCGAGTGACACTGGCTTGTTTTAGGCAGGGCTGACGTGTTTTTAATATTTAGATGATTATTTAGTTAACATCTTGTATTTTTATTGATGTTGACTTCACACACAATATTTGAATTTCTTCGTAGCTGTACAGGTTTCCTCTAGATGTTTTTCCTTCACCGTTAGAGCGTCTTATAAACGTACTGTTACGAACGAGCGGGGTTGGCATTGAGCTGTTGTTTTTAGATAGCGCGGTATCTAGGCGAGCGCCGCGCGAGTCTTTCACGTATCTAAGACTGAGTCATGTACTTATTCATAAGAGCCCGAAAGAAAACATCAATCAGCTGTTGGGGTCTTCATTGGGGAGATCAAACCAAGAAAAGGTGTCCGTTCTCGCAGCGTATCAAAAGGAATATTTATTTCCTGTGTCTCGAAAATGGGACGTGTATGGCTCCCTTATAGGAATGAAGAAATGATTGGCACGTCAGCTGACGAATTAGTTGGCGTATCAGGTCAACCGTCCTAAATTTATTTTTATTTTTCTCTGTTACAAATAATGCTTTTTTGCATCCTGTCAAATCAACTATAATAGCAGTAATGAGGGATTTCCTGACAGCTCTTTAAAAAATAAAAATAATAGTTCTCACTCAACTGTTGAGTGGACTGCAGAAGTCCGCTGTCAAAAAGGTCGCATCTGTGGACGGACTGCTGCAGTCCGATTTCGGCTGACGCGTATTTATTTGCCGGTAGAATGCCACAAACTATTCCTTTTTAGCTCTAACTTGCACAAAGTGTAGAGGAAAGGACAAGGATGGCAAACCGCCACATGTTCATTCTCTAACCCTACCAGACCTCCGACGGTTGATAAATAGTTCAAAAGTCACCTGTTGTACTTGCAACCGCGCCCGCGTTGTTGCGTTTTGTTTTATTCGTAATTAATGAAAAAAACGTGTTTATTGTGATAGTTTTGAGGAATTATCATGAGTGGGTAAGTAATTGACCGAGCGAGCGAAGCGTCTCTGTTTCAGCTTGTCCGAATTTGCTTTTGTATGTCCATCTGTTTGTTTCACTCTACGAGTCGCGTTTCTCAACCGTTTCTCGTAAATTAAGAATTTTTTGGTCGAGTCAGTTTTTGGAAATTTAAAAAAAATGACGGAGTTATGGGTGTTGCCAGCTTACAAGGTCTAGGTTGCCGCTGAAGCTGTTTTCCTCTACAGGTCACATTTCTTAACCAATAAAATAAAATGAAGTTTAAAAAAAAAAAAAAAAAAACAAGGGAATGGGAGATTTGTGGAAAAAAAATTAAAATAAATATGAAAAGATATACAGACTCGCGAGGTCTACAGCTCACAGAGCCACTAGTATATAGTTTTATGATCAATATTGTGTATTTGATAAAGATTTTGGACCTAAATAGTTATTTGAACAAACATCGCTCGGCATTTTGCGGCGTCTTGTCGGTGTGCGGTGTAATGGCCATACACTTTCGTTTTTTAAATAATCCAAAAACAAAAATTATAACAAACACGTTACATTATGTTATCACGTATGTTGTCATGTATCTAGTGCCACTTAGCACATAATTTAAAAATACCACGGGGAATTTGCGTAACATTGAAATAATAAATCACGCAACCCAAACAGCGAAATAAATATAATAAATAAAATAATAAAGTATAATAAAATAATTATTTTTATATTATTAATATTATATTTATTATTAATAATAAATTATTAATATTAATAGTATATTATTCATTAATATTTTTATATATTTTTCATATAAACAAAAAATAATAATATATATAAAAATATTTCAAAAAAATAAACATAAAACACTCGCACTTCGCATTTAACTAAAAATTAACTAAATTGTGCCTGTCCAAACGTGTCAAGTGACTGGCCACGCCCACCAACTTACTCGAAAAATAGAAAAAGTTCTAATCTACTTGTTTACTTGCACGCTAAATTTTAACTTGCAACTTTCTACTAAATTCGCTGTTTACACGCATTAATGGCTGGTTTACACGTATTAAGTTGTCAAGTAGCAACTAAATTTTAAGCGACTTAATTTTAAGTAAGTTTTTACACGTCATTTTAGTAGTTAAGCTCTTTAGTTAGCCCAAGATGGACGATCAACAGCGAATTCAAATCTGTAATAAATATAATAAATAAAATAATAAAGTATTATAAAATATTTATTTTTATAATTAATATTATATTATTTATTTTTTATATTATATTATTATTATTTTTTATGATTAATCATTAATGTTTTTATACCTATATAATAATATATATTAAAATATATCCAAAAAATAAACATAAAACACTCGCACTTAACTTCGCACTTCGCATTTAACTTAAAATTAACTAAATCGCGCCTTTCCAAACGTGTCAAGTGACTGGCCACGCCCACCAACTTACCCGAAAAATAGAAAAAGTTCTAATCTACTTGTTTACTTGCACACTAAATTTTAACTTGCAACTTAATACTAAATTCGCTGTTTACACGCATTAAGTCGCTTAAAATTTAGTTAAAATTTAGTTAACCACTTGACAACTTAATACGTGTAAACCAGCCATTAGAAGCTCGATCCACAGACAGGGCATTTGCGGTCAAGGACATTCGACCGCCATTTTTTTTGTTAGTTTTGATTGAGACAATATGGATAAGACTTTTTAATATTTTTGGGAACGTATTTCTTTTCTGGAGATTATTGTTTTCGTTTTTCTTTCTTTCGAGAGTTTTGTTCAGATGAAAGATCAGTATGGATAAGACCAGAGAATATTCAATTTTATTATTTTAGGTACTAACGTATTATTTTTTTTGGATGTGTGTTTTGCGTTTTTATTTTTTTGCATGTTGCTTTCTACTAAAAAAAAATGCATGTTTAATAGGATACGACGACCTCGCACGAGGTCAGCACGTCCAGGTAAGGGTGTGCGTGTCCGTGGTGGACGAGGGGGACCAGCAGGCCTAAGATGCGCACGAAGACAAAAAATCTCTCTACGCTCATTTCTATACTTAGGAAGAATAGAGAGCCAAGTCTACGTGGGTTAGCCCACATGCCAATTGAAGACAACAATAGAGAAACTTGTCTTTTTTCTTTGTTTTATTCTTTTGTCTTCTATCCCTAACATGCGCACTCTATATTTGTCTCAGAGGAACAAAAGACGGACGCTATTTTTGTCTATTTTTGACGTTTGAATCAAGAGAACATGTCTTCAACATATTGAGTTGAAGGCAATGAAGAATTGGCAGCAAAGTTATGTTTTATTAATGTCCGCAACGTGAATCATACTTTATACGCATAAAATAAGTGAAGTACATCTTAATGTGTACCTATGAAATGCGAGATGAAAGAGAGTAAAAATGATACAAATCTACAAGGTGGCGGCAGCGCGCTAGTATGTGATTTGGCGGAATTGTGGCTACACAAAAGCCAAGCCACAAAAAAAAAGTCATTGCGAATTACCGGGAATACATACTTTTATTGATTTATTATTATTATTAAGAGTTGTGTGTATTGTGAATAATTGTGTAAGGATTTATTGTGTAAATTACTTACACTTTCAAAGTAATTTAAGTGTAATGTAAATGTCCATTCTTCTAAGACTTCCGAGTCTCAAAAGAGAAGACAAATTTTCTCTTCTCTTCCCAGAGTTTTGTCTAAACTGTATCTCTTTTTAGATGTCTTATTTGGTAAACAAACATGGCGATAAGGTGACCATAGACACAAAATAGTGCTTCCAAATAATAGATTTCATTGATTTAATTGAATGTAATTGAATTGGTGATTAATTGTAATTGGTAATTACAAGCATTTCGGAATATCCTACGTCGCTCTTACTCTAATTTGTCATCATTGACGTATTTATTTTAGTGATGGGTTAACTCGCTTTGTCTAGAGTAGGTCGAGTTGAAATGGTAGCCAACTCAAGTCGCAACTCGAGGCGGGCGGCGGCGGCGGCGCGGCGCGTGAGTGCGACTTGGGGCGCATTCCGAATCAGACTTTCAGCACTGTCAGCGATCAGAAAAGCAAAAAAGTATGAGTTATGACAGCTGACATTAATTCGGAACGCGATTACGGGTGCTTAAATCGATTTCAGTGCGTCTCGGAACGCAGGGTTGCTAGAAGTGCGCGCGCACGTTATTCGATTTCGATCGAATCAAGACAAAATATCTACGCCGAGTCGACTCGACGAAATAATGAGCCAATCACACTGCGCATATTCGCAACGCAATTCCATCATCAGATCAGCTTTAAAAAAGATACCAAATTATGATTGTTGTTATGTTGCCCACATACTTGTCTTGTAATTACAAGAACATAGTTTGCACACTAAAATTTCTTCTGGCAGCCCTGATATAAGGGGTCGCGCAAATAAAGGAATCGATGTGCCCTGCGTTCCGAGACGCGCTGAAATCGATTTTAGCGCACTCAAAGCGCGTACCGAATTACTGTCAGCAGGCGAAACCCATACAATCTGATCGCTGACGGCGCTGACAGTTTGATTCGAAAGTCACTTAAGCGTGTATCGGAACGCGCCCGTGATTCATTCATTATAACATTTAACATACATTTTTTAATTGCAATGGATAGAGACGTCACGTCTGACCACTTATTTGTCGAATCTATTTTTCTGTCTACTTATATTTTTAAAGATTCAACCAGTCTATTCCGATTAAATAATTGAATTGTCTATGAGTGCGTGATATACCTCATCTCTAAAATCCAAAGATAATGTAGAGATACCCGATCGAAATATGGTTTGAGGTTAGAACGATCTATTGATAATTTTGCGAAAAACTTAAGTTTTCGATGATTAATTCTAACAGAATTTGTGAGTGAATGCTTGATAAGTGTTTGTTTCAGGTGTATTAATATTTTGGGCTAGTTCTATAGTGTGATCAGCCCGTAAACTTGAGATTTTGTCGAGGTAAGTGGTTTGTTTACCAAATAAGACATCTAAAAAGAGATACACAGTACAAATTGTGCGCATCTTAGGCCTGCAGGACCGCCACCGGTGATGATGGAATTGGTGGAGGAAGTGGCGGATATGGATCGCGGTGGGCCTAGCGGGCGCCACAGCGGGCGCGGAGGCCCTGCTACCCAACACAAGCGCCCAGGACCGCGCACTATTGACGAGTTGTTTCTTTATTAATTTTTATTATTAACCGACTTCTTTTTCTGCTTTTTCGTTTTATATTCGGGTGCATGCATGGTGTTCTAAATGACCGTTTGTCGATTGTTACATATTGTGTGGATTACATTGAATCTTTTTAAATTTTAGATTAATAGTGCGCGACATTGATATGTTGCCGGAGGGGCAGGGTCTGGAAACGGCCTTGCACACAAAAAGGATGCGCGTTTGGGGACCGTAAGTCGTTCTATTCAAGTTTCTTTATTGTAATACTAACTCCTGGCAAGTTTTAACTTATGTTTTAAAATGTCTACATAGATTAATGCAAGGACCGTCACGATCGGTGGCAACAACATCACCATCACTTTCAATATGTTCGGCGCCTTCGCCAGCAATGTAAGTAAAGAGTTTTCTTACAGCAAACCTATGGATATTAAAGGATTTATGAAACGAAAGTTATAGAAGGTATGAATACTACAACACTGGTTTTGTTTTAGGTTTTTGGAATGTGATAGTCCATGCCCCCTACCAGCCTCTCCGAGCCCACTGCCAGCCTCTCCATCACCAGCTCCACGTTCTCGCTGTCGCCCTCTGAGAATCCGAGATGAGGACATATCTGCCCTCATCAATAATTATGGTAAGTACTTGCTGATTTTAGCTTGGTTTAGGGATATGGAAAAACTTCTGGTTTTTACCAGATTTGAAACCAATCTATCATTTGTTACAGGAAGCGAAGAGGACTCGGAAGACGACAGTGATAACGAAGAAACAACTGAGGTTCTTGGCATACCAAGGACCTACCAGAGTCTAATGGAGACGCCCTTGGACGAGGATGACGATGCTGGAGACCCAGCGCCCGCAGCTGACCTTGCGGCCGATGAAGTCCTTCCAACAGTGACGGACCAGCCTTGGAGTTTAAATGAATTTGAGTGGAAAGAGTTTCCGGATTCTCAGATTCCACCTGAATTGAGAAGGGAAACGTTTTCCGAAATAAATGCTGGTCCGGCAACTCCATGTGACGACCCATACGACATATTTATTGACATATGGGATCGGCAACTTATGGAGAACATAGCCTTGGAGACAAATAAATATGCTCAGCAGCTGGCAGACCAGATGATCAACAACAACTGTCTGTATCCATCCAGCCGCATCACCAGGTGGTATGATACCACAGCTGACGAGCTATACGTGCATTTCGGCATAGTCCTGGCGATGGGGGTGGTGGTGAAGACCCGGATGGAGGAGTACTGGTCTTCCACACCTGACATATTTTTTACTCCTGGTTTCAGCGCACACATGTCGATCGATAGATTTATATTGCTTAATAAATGTTTACATTTTAATGACAACGTCAACATGTGTGCACAGGAACTGGGAACCTCCGAGGCTAAGCTATATAAAATCCAGCCGATATTGTTACATTTAAATAAAAAGTTCCAGCAACTATATACTCCGGCTCAAAACATTGCTTTAGATGAGAGTCTTTTGATGTGGAAAGGCTGGCTCGCAATAAGCCAGCTTATACCAAACAAAACTGCGAAAAAGGGCATAAAAACATATGAGATTTGTGAATCTCAAACCGGCTACCTATGGCGGTTTGAGGTTCACGCACATAAGAAAACCCCGCCACAGCACAATGAAGATCCACTTGCAGCATCGACTCCATCCATTGTGTTGCGGTTGTTGCAAGGGCTTGAGCACAAAGGCTACACGTTGTGGATGGACAGTTTCTACAACTCGCCATGTCTCGCTCGGCGGCTGAAATGCTTGGGTTTTGACTGCGTAGGAACCTTACGGACCGATCGTAAGTTCGTTCCGCAAGCCCTACACAGTCTCACAAAGCGGAACATGCGCCCAGGCCAGGTTGCTGGTCTTACCTCGGGGGACGTTGACGTCATGGTATGGCGAGATAAAAATAGAGTAGCAATGATCTCGACATACCATGGAAACCGTCAGCAGACCCTCCAAGGTGCTATCAAACCCACCCTGATATTGGATTACAATATAATGATGGGTGGGGTAGATAAAAAAGACCAGCTCCTTGCCATGTACCCCGTCGAGCGAAAACGATCAAAGGTCTGGTACAAAAAACTCTTCAAAAGGCTTCTAAATATCTCCGTTTTAAACTCTTTCATTATCTGCCGACAATCTTCTTCTATCACCCATCGTAACTTCCGCATTAATTTAATAAAATCTCTTCTCTCCAAACACTCCACTCCTGCTTCTGCTCGTTCCCTTCCACTTGCACCGACACAAAACCAACAGCACGTAGACGTCACCCACCGTCTAGCCGAGTACGCGATGCGCCCGGGAGGCCGCCAGCGCATGCGCCGTGCGTGCAAAGTGTGCAAAAAAAAAATTCGCACGTATTGTGTCGGCTGTAACAAAACCGTTTGCCTAGAACCTTGTTTCCGATCTCTTCATTCATAATATTATATTGTTTATATAATATCTTCTTTGTATGTATCTATGATCTATTGTATAATATTGCATTTTTTGTACCACACCTTTGTTCACTTCGAAATTGTTCATCCCAGACAGACAGACAGACAGACAAACAGATAGACAGACAGACAGACACTCGCCTGAAGGGTGCTAGCTACAATTTCCGTCATTTTTTTTCAATTGCAATATTAGCAGAGTGTGCCCAAGAGTAATGAAAGAAACGTACACAAGTTGATAGTTAGAAGTATAATGTTAGACTGAACGGTACAGAGAGAGATATACTAATATATGTAATTGCTTAAATACTAATTTATTGCTAACACAAGCAATACGCTTCAAGTGGTGGGTGCGCGTGCGTCACACCACTACAACTCCCCCGAAAAGTCCCTTTCATCCCCGGGGTGCTAGAAAAAAAAATGTGAGGCGTATTACTTGGTTTCATAAAATTAAAACTTAACGAACATTTTTTTTAAATTGTATCTATAATTAAATATACCTACTTTATGTATAAAAATATAAAATTATTGATTAATTAAACTGTCAAATCCTTGAGATGTTTCCAAATCCTTGTGTTTTAAAATAAACTGTCAAATCCTTATGATGTTTCTAAATCCTCGTGTTTTTAAATTGTTAATTCGTCTTATCTATATATTTTCCATTATAAGCATATTGTGCTCTATGTTGTTGGGCTGCGTCGTGCGCGCATTCATACCCTTTCTGTCTGAAATCCTTTTTTTTAAACCTTCTTGGTACCAAACATTCTCACGGAGGAACGCAGTTCGCACTATGGTCGAATAGAGTGTCTGACTCTCATTTCTGAAGTACTTTTTTTTTAAACCAAATCTTCATACCAAACTTAGTTATTTTCCTAGTTGGTCTTCAATACCTTATTAATGGTATCTATAGGTAGGTATGTATCCTGCTACCTTTTATTATTTTTCAAGTTTCGCAACACATCCGGTTGCTACTTCGAATGCAAGCGTAAGTTGCTGATTCGGCGTAAACTTCATGTCGCGCGTGTCGTGTAACGCGGTCAATAAACTGCCATGCGCGGCGTAATGGTCAATACCACCGCGTGGTCTTGGGTTCGAGTCTTCGTAACCCTCACTAATCATTTGGATTTTTCACTGCTTTCGGTTGATCAGACCTTAGTAGTATTTTCTTGATAATTTGCGTCATATGAATAATAAAATTTTCAGCTTCATGAGCTTCAACTCCATATCTGCAGTATGTTGCTGTTGTCCTTTGAAACTGCCTTCTTTTATTATAATTATTTATCAAACTTGCATTATTTTCTCATGATACATTTTCGAGTTTTATTCACTCGTGTTCTACTTTTCATAAATTACACTATTCCATTGCACAAGTCGTGTCGATAACCGACAATTTGCTGACGCGGTGACGTCGTCGTCGCCGTCTCGTCGAGCCGTGCATTCTTTTCACTTTTTATGCGTTATTATTTCGCTAAATATTTCCATCTTTTAGTTTTTTCATACTTATATTTATCCATCATTCTGATGCAATTTGATTCTTTGCTTACTTGTTTTTGTAATTCCTTTTGTTACATGTTTTATTCACTGTTTCCGCTTCTTTCGGCCTTACAGTACCTTTTCTTGTGTCTTTATTCTCTTGTTTTCTATCTTTTTTTTGAAATGGAAATTATTCCGTGTGCAATTTGTCTACCAATTTCACCCCTTATATTGCAAAACGATCAACTCGTCGACTTCGTCGTGCATTGCTGCGTGATCAATGGGGAGCTCTACTACGAGGCGGGTCCGTGGATGACCTTCTCGGGCTTCCGTAATCCGGTGTTCCTGCTGGAGTACCTGTCCACGACACGGGATTACGGCTTCCTCATCAACTTCGGGCCCGGAGACGTCGCCATGTACCTGACGCTGGCGCTGGAAGGACTACACCACGCCTACGTATGTCACGAACTCATGGTGTTATTTGACTTTAACGACGACAGGGTTCCTGCTGGTTGATAGCCATCGATGTCTGTTTTTCTTATATTTTATTTTTATACATTTGCCTTCTTCTTTTTTTTTTTCATTTCCCAAACACTGTATTTTATTCTTCACGAATCACTTTTTCAATGTCTCTGTGTCGTGGCATTTCTTTTTTAGTCCGTTTATTTTCACTTTTTATTAGGTTCCTTTACTAGGTGCACGAAGATTTATTTAATTTAACTCAATTTACTATTAAAATCTCCATGCCACCCAGCACTGCCATAAGGCAGTACTGGCAAGGGTCGCCATGCAATATTAGCAGAGGGTGCCCAGGAGTAATGAAAGAAACGTACACAAGTTGATAGTTAGAAGTATAATGTTAGACTGAACGGTACAGAGAGAGATATACTAATATATGTAATTGCTTAAATACTAATTTATTGCTAACACAAGCAATACGCTTCAAGTGGTGGGTGCGCGTGCGTCACACCACTACACAATTTTTAAAAACTGACTCGACAGAAAAAATTGATTAATTTATCGAACCTGCTTACAAAATTTTACGAGAATCGTTTGAGAAACACGACCTGCAGAGTGGAACAAACAGACAGATGGACAGACAGACATAAAAAAAAAAATTGGCCAAGCTGAAACGGAGACGCTTCTATCTTTAACAAGTAGACTTGTTGTTTTTTTTTCAAAAGATTCTCATCTACTGCAATGTTTCTTTTGTTATTTATTTATTACTATTTATTTATTTTGTTATTTTTTATTCAAACGTGACACTATTGGTCCTATCCATACTATGATATCATGCTAATTTTTCCTTGTCTGTTGATCGAGCTGTAGAAGTCTGATTTTGTAGTGAAATTGTTCCTTTTGGTTGATGATTTTAGAAAGGTTTACTAAAGCAGCATGTTTTTTTATTGTGCTTAGCAATTTTTAAATATCATCCAATTTTAGAATATTAATTTGTATTTAAAATAAATGCAACAGAATTTATCCTGTGATCCAAACATTGAGAGGTTCTTTTTTGCGTTAATTTTCAAGTGCATTGTTAATTGTTCGATTTATCGTAATCTAAACACTTCTAACAGCTGAAACTCTGTCTGTGACAAGTATGTGAACCAAATTATGGTGTAAGTTAATATCCTTAGTCATTTGCTCTACAATATTCTCAGAATTGAAGTAGTATAAACAGACCATATTTTTTGCTTGGCGGTCGGACCGCTCGTAATGACCCATGTTCTTGTAAGCCAAGGCTTGTGAAAAAATGTATGGGAAGGGAGGTTTTTTTTATTGATTGTGTGTTTTTATAAATTATTGTAAATAAAATTAAAACATTTATACGAATATTTGTTTTATTAATTAATTATATCGACTTTTGTACAATAAACTGGAAAAAATTCGCACGCCCTGATTTTAAGTTAAAATTATTAATACATTGCAAGGTTATACAGGACTAAAGCATTTAAAATGTATTAGATTTTTCATAACGATTCCAACGATATAAGTTATAAATAATATAGCTCCCTACAAAACTTTAGAGATATCGTCATTTCAATCACACGCGCCGTTATCGCGCGGGACCACCCAGAAAGGCCTCTGCAGATGCACGAAATCCTGCAAAATGGCCGCCACAGTTGAGTGGGACGACAGATGGCGCCAGGTGTATTTCGTGGATTCTTCAAAACCGTCAAAATCGATGGTGAGGCTGCTAGCTAGACGGAGACGGAAAATCCCCTGAAGTTGAGTCAAAATAACTGATTTGTATGCTTCGACTGCTTTTTCTGGGTACAATAAATCTTTAGTTCTCGAAAATTAAAAAAAGTCGTTAGGGCCCAGATCAAGGCTTTAGGAGGATGGTCTATCAACTCGACGTTTTTCATAAACTCGCTAGTTTTCAGCGGTAAGTATGGGAGCTTGCATTATCGAGATGGAGGGTCATGCAACGTTTCATGTTACCTCTGCGGAGTTCGGATAAAAGGACAGAAACCAAAATGTTTGACCTCTGGGCTTCAATATGAACATAAAATAGCTATTTATGCAACTGTTGCATAATGAGGGGTATTTAACATGAGTGTGGTTTATGAAACGAGCGCAGCGAGTGGTTTATTTTATCTATGGTGGTCATGCAGCCGGTGCTGTACTGCATTTTTATCAGTCATGTGTCACATTTCAGATTGCACAGTGGTCCGCTCCCTCGCGACCAATGCGGCGAGTGCGGCAAGATGGTTCGCGCCGACCTCGTGAAGGTTCACGCGCGCATCCACGAACGGCTCTCTTGCGCCGCCTGCGACAAGACCTTAGCTAGCCGATCGGCCTATAACTACCATCTCAAATACTCCATGTCTCATGCGAGCACGGACATAAGGAAGTGAGTCACATTGAAATATTGCAGTGAGTCGTATTTAATAGGTTGAGTTAATTGAGGTTGAGTTAAAAAATGTAATATGACGGATCTAAGTGATGTAATAACATCCTATGGAAATAAATGATTTTGACTTTGACTTTGATTACCCTTCGCCGGCCAAGCGTCTTATACCTACCATCTCAAATACTCCATGTCAAGTGAGTCACATTGAAATATTGAAGTAAGTTATTATATACGAGAGAGCCTGCGATAAGACCTTCGCTAGCCGAGCGTCTTATACCCATAACCTCAAATACAATGACATGGTGTATTTGGGGTACTTGGTCCGTGGGGTTGTCCCATGTAAGTACGGACATATTGAAGTGAGTCACATTAAATTGGATTGAGTTACATTAATGAAGTCTCACAGCATCGCGATATCTTTGATAGCCAAACGTCCTATACCCATCATCTGAAATTCAGAGTATTGACGAAGTGAGTCACATTGAAATGTTGATTAACTTTCACCAGTCGAGCGTCCTATACCCACCACTTCAAATACACCATGCCTCATGCGAGTACGGATATATTGAAGTGGGTCACATTGATTAAGTATCACAGCAACTCAAAGTCTGCGTATTGAAGTGAGTCACATTCAATTTTGCAGTGAGTATGAATCGTATTGATATATTATTGACCATGTCCCACAGTTTACATGTTTATAATTTGTTTTTACATAAGTATTATTATTTCGTGTCGGTGGTGTAGTGACTTGGAGGCTAAACTGGGAAACGTGAATCCGAACCTCACCACGTACCAATTACGTATTTCAACACGTATTTTTAAAAGAGTTCGTATGTTTATCCGACGCGACGCCCGGTCAAAGAAACCTGCACATACCTAAAAAATCGAAAGCTGAAGTCGACCAAATTGGCGCTGGGCCAGCATAGTATATACTAAGACTCGACCGTCCTAATAGGGGATCGGACTACTTTTGTTTTTTATAAATCCAAACTTCTTAGTTTCTGCTATCGAATACTAAAATAATTATTGCTCTATCTTTAAAATTGACCGAGTTATAAAGGTTTGAAATTCAAGATCAGACAGAGAGGCACATACCCACTTGTGACGTCATTTGTTAGTAACGCCATAATATAATCTCCGTACAAAAATCGTTTTGAAAGAGACAGACATATTGAAACTTCCAAAAATTACTGTATATTCGTTTTTCAACCGATTCTGTTTTTTCTTCGCGGATCGTCTGCTACTAATCTATATTTTAAAAATAATTCATAAAATATGGTAAATTTAGGAACAGTCCGATACCCTATTCAGGGTAGGCTCGAGCCTCTCAGTGGGACCGTCTGTATTGAACTGTTGATAACATCAGTTTATTTGTTTTCCATTGTTAGCAGGTACAAATGCAGCGTGTGCGAGAAGGGCTACCGTTCGCGCGGGGAGCTGCGTGATCACGAGAACTACCAGCACAAAGGACACACCCGGCACCAGTGCCCCGTCTGCGGGAAGGTCAGTGGGGCGCGTGATTAGATTATTAATTCTTGGAGAAGATGAAGTTGTCAAGACATTAGGTATGCAATGATGCTAATTCTCACCGTCACGCTCTAATTCTTAATTTCGTCCGTTCTTTTCACCTTTTAAAGATTAAAAAGGTGTCATTTCCCGCCGCGAAACTTAAATTTAAATTTAATCTTAGTCTTGTCACTTTCTGACCAACGACCATGAAAAAGGACGGGAGATTGTCGGCTCTTTTGAACGTCAAATTTTATGTCACAAATGTCAATTTTAAGCAGGATCCTAAAACAAGCCGTTTAAAATTACATGGCACACGTCAAAACTTGACATTTGCGCTATAAAATTTGGCGCTCACAATGGTTGACAATCTCCTGTCCTTTTTCATCGTCGTGGGTCAGAAAGCAACAAGACTAAGATTAAATTTAAATTTAGTTTCGCTGCGGGAATCGAAAACATTGTCCTTTTTTTCGGTCCTCCCGCGGCTGCGCTTGCGTTGGGAAAAATTTTCCCGTGGGAATAAGACTTTTACCCGTAAAAATACCTTATGTGTTCATCCAGGGTACAAACTACAAACTATCTCCATTCCAAATTTCGTCCAAATCCATTCAGTAGTTAAAGCGTGAAAGCGGAACAAACAAAATATGTTTTCACATTTATAATATTAGTTTGATTGTCTGGTTACTGAATTTCAAAACTGACATACAGCATGTTAGCTGAATAATGCAAAACCCCTCTGATGGTGGCTCAGCCCGTGAAACTGAACAAAACCTCAGATGGTGGCTCAGCCCGTGAGTGAACCTGAACAAAACCTCAGATGGTGGCTCAGCCCGTGAGTGAAACTGAACAGAACCTCTCAGATGGTGGCTCAGCCCGTGAGTGAAACTGAACAAAACCTCTCAGATAGTGGCTCAGCCCGCGAGCAGAGCAACTTTTGTTTCAGAAGCTCCACAAAATCACAAAAATAAAAATTGACTTTTCATACTACTGATCAGCTAATCGAGTCAACTTGTATGAAAGTTCAATTTGTTTTTTTTTTTTTTTTTTTGAAGAGTTGTCTTACAAAAGTGGTCAGTTTCATGGCCTGACCTACCATTCGAAAGGGTTTTGTGTTATTTAGCTAACACGTATTTATTTACGGTATTTGACGAGTCGCGTGTTTTAATCCCATTCAGGTATTTCTGCATAACATATTTTTCTCCGACACGCTCGAAAATGTGATCATTACTGCGAAAAAACAGTAAGCGAAGCCACTCATTTTTGGACGAAACATTTCCCCATACAAAACAGCAAACGGCCTAAGCCAGCAAAGTAACTAACGTCTAGAAACTTCTAAGTTTTTGAGTCTTTTTACAGCATACTCTTATGTTCTAAATTCAAATTAGACATGAATCGTAGACGAATCTTAGTGATTGGAGTTGGCTGTATGCTCTGTATGTCACTGGCACAGAACAAAAAAAAGAAAAGCGCGTAATATGGCGGTTTGTATATTTTTGCTCTTTTAATTTTATCGTAAGCACTATTTTGTTAGGTAGGTACTTATTTTTCATGATGGAGTTAATTACTAATCATTGACTGAAGGGAAATATTATAACAATGAATGGTTCAAGAAGTTTAGAGAAGATTATTTTTATTTATTTATTTTATTTATTTATTAGGTTGTTATTAGATTAGAACTTGGTTATAAGTTTAGTATGATACGAGTAGACATCTAAATCCAAAGTTCCACATTTTTTAGTATTTTATAATTTCCTCGCATATTTCATAGAAAAGCACTATACAAGCCTCGGCCGCAATTACACTTTATGGACTCGTACACAATAAAACTTAAACGTGCCCTCGTCCAGCAATAACTAATTTTGCGGCCGCGGCAGTAATGTACCTATAATAATTTATTTCATTTAACAATTTATTCGTTCATTGTACATAAAAAATAACAATAATATTTGAAAAAATGACACAACAGGCCTACTTATTTACTTATTTATTGTTGGAACCCCAGGCGCTGGCGACGCGTAAATGTATCACTCGTCACGTGCGGCGCGTGCACCACGGCGTGAAGGATAGCGCGCGCGACAAGATCTGCCAGCAGTGCGGCAAGGCCTTCCGGGTACGTTCCTTATCGTGTGATCCCCCGCTCCTTATAAAGTCAAAGTCAATATTATTTATTAGGATGTTATTACATCACTTAGATGCTGACGCATCTTTTTTTTAATTGTTTTATTTATTTATAGCGTGACCCCCTGCTCCTTATAGCGTGATCCCCCGCTTCTTATAGCGTGACCCCCCGCTTCTTATAGCGTGATCCCCCGCTTCTTATAGCGTGATCTCCGCTCCTTATACCGTGATCCCCGCTTCTTTCCTTATAGCGTTATTTATTTACTTATTCAAGGTTTGCCAACAGGTAATACACCATATGCTTATATTTATTACATGAGATGAGGAAACTTAAGTAGGGTTACACCCAATTATAGGCAAACACGACCTAAGTTTTACAATCTTGTCTAAGGACAAATTACCACTTACATAGTATTCATACAAAGCTGTATATACTAAACACCATTACCTATATTAAGTTTATGTTGTATCATAACTATTATTATATAGATTTCGCTAAGAACCTGTGTAGTTTTGTTCTAAATGAATAATAACTTACATTGAATATGTCAATATTCTCCTTCTGAAAGAATAGAATAGAATAGATTTTTTTTTATTGCGCTTTAAGTGAACTCTTAGTTCATTGTGCTGGCGGCAAATACGGTTCAAGACACTGTGGAACCCTATGTTGGTCCTGGTGATACTAGGCGCAAAAGGCTTAAAGTTACATAGACAAGAGCCACGACGAGGTACAGTAAATTTTATATGAGATATTAAGGAGGGGCAGTCTAAAAATCCACAAACAATTTTATAAAGGAGCAGCTGATCATTAATCCACCTTCTGTTATTTAACGATACAATCCTAAAATGAACCAATCTTTCGTTGTAAGAATTGAGGTCATGTCTCTTCTGGTGGCACACGCAAGAAGAAATAGGAAGCGCTTCTGAACTCTTTCTATCCTATTGCAGGTGCTCTGGCAGAAAGGATTCCAGACACTTGAACAATACTCTAGGTTGCTCCCCCGCTCCTTACAGCATTATCCCCCGCTCCTTATATATATATATATAAAAAAAAAAAGCGCTTTATTTATCAACAATACATCAAGTATCAAGTAATGCTACGTAACAAATAAGTAGTACAATTGCTGATAAAAGGACAAGAGTCTCAGCATGATTGCTGCTTTTCAGAATCTCCCCATCTTCGCTACACTGGAAAATGCTCCACGCAGTTAATCCCTTCAGCTCCAAACATACGTCTTGAAGTCTATATTAAATTAAATAGAACAAAAAAATAAAAAACATAAAATAAAAGTACTATCTATATGTCACCGTACATTACACACATACAGACATAGGGTATCACGACCACGACAATTGCAATATTACCCCACCCAATTGCTCTCTGTTTTTTGTTTATCAAGCAACCACAGCCTACACTTTTGCCTAAATGTATATTGCGATTTAATCGTTTTAATAGGAGGAGGTAAATAAATCATTCCAACATTTTGAGGCAGCAAAAGAAAAGCTGCCTCGAAACAGTTTCAAGCGAGGCCGTGGCATATCGATAGACGGGAAACGGGATACTCTACCCCCATCATTTCTGATATCGTGATCCCCCGCTCCTTATGGCGTGATCCCCCGCTCCTTATGGCGTGATCCCCCGCTCCTTATGGCGTGATCCCATGCTCCTTATTACGTGATCCCTCGCTCCTTATGGCGTGATTCCCCGCTCCTTATAGCGTGATTCGCCGCTCTTTATATCGTTATCCCCCGCTCCTTATTGCGTGACCCCCCGCTCCTTATGGCGTGATCCCCTGCTCCTTATAGCGTGATCCCCCGCTTCTTATAGCGTGATCCCCCGCTCCTTATTGCGTGATCCTCCGCTCCTTATAGCGTGATCCCCCGCTCCTTATGGCGTGATCCCAGGCTCCTTATTACGTGATCCCTCGCTCCTTATGGCGTGATCCCCCGCTCCTTATAGCGTGATCCCTCGCTCCTTATAGCGTGATCCCCCGCTCCTTATAGCGTGATCCCCCGCTCCTTATAGCGTGATCCCCCGCTCCTTATAGCGTGATCCCCGCTCCTTATAGCGTGATCCCCGCTCCTTATAGCGTGATCCCCCGCTCCTTATAGCTTGATCCCTCGCTCCTTATAGCGTGATCCCCCGCTCCTTATAGCGTGATCCCCCGCTCCTTATAGCGTGATCCCCGCTCCTTATAGCGTGATCCCCCGCTCCTAATAGCGTGATCCCCCGCTCCTTATAGCGTGATCCCCCGCTCCTTATAGCGTGATCCCCGCTCCTTATAGCGTGATCCCCCGCTCCTTATAGCGTGATCCCCCGCTCCTTATAGCGTGATCCCCCGCTCCTTATAGCGTGATCCCCCGCTCCTTATAGGGTCGCTACATCACATTTTTTCTTTCATCATCATCAACAGTTCATATATTATGTCCCCACCGAGAGGCTCGAGCCAGGGGCGTAGCTACCGCCGTATCTGCCGTATCAATTATACGGGGCCCCCTGGCCACGGGGGCCCCCAACGTGCGTAAGGAAAAATTAATAAAAAATTCCCAAATTATTTTTTATTTCAGAAATGACAAAATTCAAAAAAGCAATTTCTTTTTTTCCCGAGTATATATTTAATTTGAATTGTTTGTAAATATTTTGGAAAAAGTGACCGATAGGATAATTATGATGAATAAATATTTCTTTTAATTTTATGCAAACATTTTTTTTTTGTTAGAAATCTTTACCCTTCCTAAGGGCTTCCAAACAAATTTTTATACGGGGCCCCGCCAAGGCAGGCTACGCCACTGGCTCGAGCCTACCCTGAATTAGGGCGATCAGGCATTAGTCGATCACGCTGACCCAGTGTGGGTTGGTCGACTTCGCACACAACCTTTAAATTTCTTCTAAAACATTTTTCTGTATGGAGATTGTATGGCGCTGCTTGCTTATGACGTCACATTCACTCAAATTCAAATGTTTATTGCTTTCATGTTGTATATGTACAATGGTCTTAAATGTAAGAAGTCTCAAACATGAGCCCTGCAAGGGCACTGCAAGTAATATTACTAAGGTAGTACATCTTTATATTAAATATTTACAATATAATAATTAAAAAGTAATATTATAATGAGGTACGATAGGTACCTTAAAACTTATCCTCTAAAAACTCCTGCAGCGTATAATAACACTTGTCTATAAGAATTGATTAATCAATTTTTGAATTGTTGTATGTTCTGTATATTTTTTATTTCTACCGGTATTTTATTGTATATTTTAACTGTCATTGAAAATGTTCAATCTTGAATTTCAAACCTTTATAACTCGGTAAATTTTAAAGATAGAGCAAAAATTATTTTATTGTTCGATAGCAAGAACTAACAAGTTTGGATTTATAAAATAAATAAAAAATGTAGTTACCCCATTGCAAACCGTGTATTCATAGTTCGCGTGTGTCACATCCTATATTTTCATTACAGGAGAAGAAACATCTTCGCGAGCACGAAACGATTCACACCGGCGAGCGGCCGCTGTGCTGCGAAGTGTGTGGACGCACCTTTAGACAGTATTCGTCCTTATACACGCACAAGAAGAGGATGCATAAGATACACACGCCGAGGAAGCAGGTCCAAGTGTTGGAAGACTGGCTTTAGATCGTTTCTATACAATCGCAAGCAGAGGGTGCACAAAATGCACTCGTTGAGAAACCAAAAACCATTCATCATCGTCATGGTCAAATTAAGAATAAAACTGTCTTCAGGCTATCAGTATGTACTCGCAAGAAGAGGACTCACCGAGAAAACAACTGCAAGCGGGTCAAGGTCATGGTCAAATTAAGAATAAAACTGTCTTCAGGCTATCAGTATATACTCGCAAGAAGATGACTCACCGAGAAAACAACTGCAAGCAGGTCAAGGTCATGGTCAAATTAAGAATAAAACTATCTTAAGGCTATCAGTATATACTCGCAAGAAGAGGACTCACCGAGAAAACAACTGCAAGCAGGTCAAGGTCATGGTCAAATTAAGAATAAAACTGTCTTTAGGCTATCAGTATGTACTCGCAAGAAGAGGACTCACCGAGAAAACAACTGCAAGCGGGTCAAGGTCATGGTCAAATTAAGAATAAAACTGTCTTCAGGCTATCAGTATATACTCGCAAGAAGAGGACTCACCGAGAAAACAACTGCAGGCGGGTCAGGGTCATGGTCAAATTAAGAATAAAACTATCTTCAGGCTATCAGTATGTACTCGCAAGAAGAGGACTCACCGAGAAAACAACTGCAAGCGGGTCAAGGTCATGGTCAAATTAAGAATAAAACTGTCTTCAGGCTATCAGTATGTACTCGCAAGAAGAGGACTGACCGAGAAAACAACTGCAAGCGGGTCAAGGTCATGGTCAAATTAAGAATAAAACTGTCTTCAGGCTATCAGTATATACTCGCAAGAAGATGACTCACCGAGAAAACAACTGCAAGCAGGTCAAGGTCATGGTCAAATTAAGAATAAAACTATCTTAAGGCTATCAGTATATACTCGCAAGAAGAGGACTCACCGAGAAAACAACTGCAAGCAGGTCAAGGTCATGGTCAAATTAAGAATAAAACTGTCTTTAGGCTATCAGTATGTACTCGCAAGAAGAGGACTCACCGAGAAAACAACTGCAAGCGGGTCAAGGTCATGGTCAAATTAAGAATAAAACTGTCTTCAGGCTATCAGTATATACTCGCAAGAAGAGGACTCACCGAGAAAACAACTGCAGGCGGGTCAGGGTCATGGTCAAATTAAGAATAAAACTGTCTTCAGGCTATCAGTATGTACTCGCAAGAAGAGGACTCACCGAGAAAACAACTGCAAGCGGGTCAAGGTCATGGTCAAATTAAGAATAAAACTGTCTTCAGGCTATCAGTATGTACTCGCAAGAAGAGGACTCACCGAGAAAACAACTGCAAGCGGGTCAAGGTCATGGTCAAATTAAGAATAAAACTGTCTTCAGGCTATCAGTATGTACTCGCAAGAAGAGGACTCACCGAGAAAACAACTGCAAGCGGGTCAAGGTCATGGTCAAATTAAGAATAAAACTGTCTTCAGGCTATCAGTATGTACTCGCAAGAAGAGGACTCACCGAGAAAACAACTGCAAGCGGGTCAAGGTCATGGTCAAATTAAGAATAAAACTGTCTTCAGGCTATCAGTATATACTCGCAAGAAGAGGACTCACCGAGAAAACAACTGCAGGCGGGTCTAGGTCGTGGTCAAATTAAGAATAAACTGGCTTTAGACAGTCTCTATCACAGGTCTCTATAGTCACAATAAAAACTAAGAAAGTGCACAAGACACACGTGGCGAGAAAACTGGTGCTGGTTTTTGAAGAGACGCACTGAGGCCAAGGCCAAACTAACAACTAATTGGGGTCTGTTTTCAGACGAAGCACAAGTTGTGAATCAATACGTTTATCACGTGGTTCTTCAAGTAAAGTTATTTTATTTCTTAAGTTGTACACCCGCGTCTATTGTTATCTCCCTTTTCTCTTACGTAGGTCTGTTCTTTAGAAATAAGTCGGCCTGTTGTGTCGTTTTTCTTTGTGTTATTGTCATTTTCTTGTTTAATATGTATAATAAATGGTTAAATAAATAAATAAATAAAATAAAAAAATATAAACAATAATAAAAGACATTGGTAAATAATAAAGAACATAATTTTATTTACTTATTTCCTATAATAACATTTATTATTTGATTACATTTTCTTGCACTTCAATAAGCTACTGAAAGTGTAAGCTGCTTGTTTGAAAGTTGCTTAGTTGACCGAGCGAGCGAAGCGTCTCTGCTTCAGCTTGGCCAAATTTGCTTTTGTATGTCCATCTGTTTGTGGATTTGTTTGTTTGTTTCACTCTACAGGTCGCGTTTCTCAACCGATTCTCGACAAATTTTGTGAGCAGGTTCGATAAATTAATCGATTTTTTTTATCGAGCCAGTTTTTGGAAATTTTAAAAATGACGGAGTTATGGGGGCTGCCAGCTTACAAGGTCTACCGCTGAGGCTGTTTTCCTCTACAGGTCACATTTCTTAACCAATAAAAGATAAAATAAAAAAAATAAAATAAAAAAAAAATCTTTATTAGCTTATGAAAAACTATAACAGTTTGTTGTCAGGGTCTCCTGTTAAGCAAAGCCTGTGTTAGGAGGCCCTGCTCTTCCTAATGACAAGTTGTATCAAAGCCAGCTAACCATGAGTGAGTATAGATGTGCATGTGTGTGTTTGTGTGTGAGGGTGTGTATGTATGTGTAAAGGTAGGTGTGTGTGTGTGTGTGTGTGTGTGTGTGTGTGTGTGTGTGTGTGTGTGTGTGGATTTGTGTATGTTACTTTAGGTAATATCTGTAAAAAGTATTTTAGTATTTGTCTTATATTATTATCATATTATTTTATAAAGACTATTTAATTTAGTTTTATTCTTTAGTTAACTATCCCACCTATTTATCGTAATTCTAAGTGTATTTGTATAATAATATATTTATTTAGTCTCTTTATTGTATTAATTTTATATTTATATAGATAGAAGTATTGCTTCAATATCATCATTGGTTTTATTTTCAAGCCATATTTGTATATTTCTTCTGCATTCATAGCAGTTTTTATCATAAATACCTTTATCTCTATCTAACAAGTTGTATAGAACTCCAGAACGATTCTCATATTTCCTTCTTGCAAATAAGGTTTTACATATGCTAACACTTATTGCTGGATCTTTCCTCCTTTTCGTGTTTTGTTTATGTATATACGGTGTATTTTTGTGTTTCTTTAATACTGTACTGATTATGTATAATTTCCTAACTGTTAGCAAATTTCTTAACCGATAAAGTTCCTGTGTGGGAAATCTTCTCTTTTTAAAAAACATTATTTAATTAAATTTCGTTGTGCACGTTCAACGTCAATAAACCGCGTTTTTGCAGCTCCACCCCAAACTGGAATACAGTACATCAGGATGGACTGGACTAATGAGATATATATTTCTTTGAGAATATCTCTTGATGAACCATTTAATTTAGTGTGTTCTCTAGGTACAATATGTCTTAAAGACTTAAAAATCCAAACTAATTTTCTTATTCTAAGAATAACGTTTTCAATTTGCGGATACCATGACAACCGTTGGTCTATTATTATTCCTAGATATTTAGTTTGAGCGACTTTCTGAAGTATTGGACAATCGCATTGTAATTGATTTAATGTAGAATCACATGTATGTAATTTAATATCGAAGCTTTCATATGGTTGTTTGTCATTGTATATACTGTAACATAAATAGTTTGTCTTTGAGATGTTTAACGTAAGATAATTATTCTTGAGCCACTTTCCTATCTGCTGAAGACCTTGCTCAGCGTTACTTTTTACAATGTCCCAAGTGTCGCCAGCGAAGAATGCGGCAGTGTCATCAGCATATGACAATATTTTAGAATTATTAATTTGTAAGTTGTATATATCGTTTATGTATATTAGGAATAATGTGGGCCCAAGGACGCTACCTTGAGGCACTCCGAAAGACACTTGAACATCCTCACTAACGCATTCCCCTAACTTAACTTTTTGAGTCCTGTTAGATAGGTAATCCTTCAGTAGGCTTAGAGGGATTCCTCTTATACCAATTCTTTCAAGCTTGTGCACAAGTATCGAGAGAGAGACAGTATCAAATGCTTTTTTCAAGTCTAGGAATACTGACATACATCTTTTACCATTATCTAGCTGTTCCGTAATTAATTTAGTTAAGGTTAATACTGCGTCTTCTGTAGATTTACCACGTCTAAAGCCAAACTGAGAAGGAGATAAAATTTGAAAATTTTCTAGAAAATTAAGGAGTCTTACGTTGATTAGTTTTTCTAATATTTTTGATATAGCTGTTAGCACAGAAATAGGTCTGTAATTTGTGATACTGTCTCTCTCGCCACTCTTGTGCACAGGGGTAATAACAGATTTTTTTAAGGGTACAGGGAAAACTCCCTTATTGAAACAGAGGTTAGCCAGGTGAGCGATGATAGGGATTACTTCCTGCTTTGCCAGTTTTAGAAATCTGGTAGGGATTCCGTCCCAGCCTGCAGCACTATCTGATTTCAGACTAATGAGTATTTTATGTACTTCGTTGCACTCAGTAGGCAGTAATACAAAAGTATTAGGCAGATATGGTAGGTTTTGTAAATATGCAATTGATTCCTCTTCAGAGTTCTTAATTTTTTGTGCTAACTGCTTACCCACCTCCGAGAAATAGTTGTTTACATGATTTGCCGAATCCAAAGGAGTTGGTCTTAGATTAAGTAATTCTTTTGTAGTAGATACTGTTTTGTTATTATATGTTACAGATTTTATATTTTTCCATAAAAGTTTATTATTATCTATGGATTTGGTTATTAATGTTCTCTCATAGTTTCTTTTTAGTTTTTTAAGTAAATTATTACAGTAGTTTCTATATCTAGTGTAGGTAGTTTGTTTTATATCATTCAATGGATCAGCTCGTGCTGTTTTTTGTAAGTTATTTCGATTTCGGATACATTTTAAAATACCCGTGGTGATCCAGGGTTTTATAATTCTAAATTTTCTAGGAATATTACATGTGGTCGTGCTATTTCTTAAGGAGTAATTAAGTTTATATGTCAACTTTTCGATTACACTTTGGGGGTCATTACAGTGCAACAATTCATATAAATTTTGATTTTTTAATTCTATCAGAGCATTTTCGTAATTTATAGTAGTTTTAGTTTTATTATCAAAAGAGTTGTTTTTTATTTTTGAGATGGCTAGGAACGTTGTGTAATGATCGGTGATTGTAGTTTCGAATACAGCTATAAAAGCTTTAAGTTTAGTTTTGTTGATTTTCAACATAAAATGGTCTAAACAATTTTTCTCACGGGTTGGTAATACATGTCCAGCTAATATACCATATAGAGATAGCATATCTAGATAATTGCATCTATTTTTTTGTTCCTGAGGTGTTTCTTCTGGTTTTAGCCTAATATTTATATTTATATCTCCAGCAATAATTACACTATTGTTATTACTACTTAGGTTTAGGGTTTCTAAATGTAAACCTAAGGAGTCTATGAAGCTGTCAGCGATTTTATTTGAAGGAGACCTATATATACATAAGATAGTATTATTTAATATATTAAGTTGTAGACAAGATGCATGACTAATATTTATTTCCCGAACCGAATGTTTTAAGGAATCCTTAACATATATGACTACTCCATCATTTTGGTTTAATTGGTTTAGAGTATGATAGCAGCTGTAATTTGGTAGTATAGGTAAAGCCTTATTATAGTCTATCCTACATTCTGTTAAAATAAAAACATCTACATTAAAAGGCAAACATGTTATGTTTAATAGAAAGTCTTCAAAGTTATGGTATATACTACGTATATTCTGTGATATAATCGTAAAGTCATTTTTAGCAACTTTTATGTAATTTTTAATTTCATTTAGGTCACATACCACAGAGTGAGCTATCTCTAAATCATCTATATCATTTAACGTTTGTCTTGTGTCATCCATTTGGATTAAACTTAGTGTTAAGCAGAGTGTAATAATAAGGGGAGTTAAATTTCAAATTTAATGTTATTTTATGAAGTACTCTAGAGTCTTTAGCTAGCATTTTGGAGTTTTTATATAGTGATGATAAAGGTGCAATGTAAGAATTGTTATTATTTTTTGTGGTTAGGTATTGTATGTTTTGCTTGAGTGTGCTATGGGAGTTGTGTGTACAGTATGTCAACTGTGTGTGTAAATCTAATATATTTTGGGTTGTAGTATTTGGGCTTTGCAGTGGATAAGAAAACGAAATATACAGGCATTTTAGTAAAATTAATTTAGAAAATAATATAGCTTTAACGTGTAATAAAAACAAATCGTTGGGTCCTTTCAATGGCAAGAATAGTCAGGTTTCTTGAAAAAGGTGCTGCACCTGTTCTTCACTTGTGATCATTATAGCCGGAGATTGTTCATTCTTCTTTACAAACACTCTTCCATATGAAGTCCAACAAAATTTGTAGTTTTTGGACTTCTTGAGATCCCGAGCGAGAAAGTATAAACGAGATCCTCTAGGAGTAAGGTGCTCGGAGATAAAGATTGGCATGTCTTCATTTGTTTTGTGGCCAAGGTGCTTGGCACAGAGCCTAGACTTATTTCTTAAGTTGAAGGATTTTGCCATCTTTAAAAAATCATTCTTTAGCAGCGCAGAGTTGGTTTCTACAATAATAGCCGTGTTTCTTTGGTCTGAATTTTTCCCGCGTACACGGTATATATCCTTGAGATCAGCTTTTGTCACTTTCAGGTCTATATTTTCAGACAGGCATACGACCATCTCTATCAAATCCTGCTTCGTTTCACGTTCTTTTTTTGGCACGTTTTTTATCTCGAAATTTGTTTTTCGGCTACCTGTTTGTAGGTCTTCAATCTTGTCCTCTAAATAGGTAATATACTGTCCATCATCTTTTACTTTCTTCTGCAAAATTTTTATCTGGGATTTTAGTTCTTCATTTTGCGCGGCTAAGTGTGAGACCGTTTCCTCAATATGTTGGTTTGTAGATTTAATATCTTTTAGAGTTGCATGCATTTCCGACATATCTGTTTTCTGGGCTGTAGTGTAGTAGGTAAAAAGCTTTCTCATTTCCTGTTTAAAATCTTCCAGCTGTCCGTTCGATATATATTCGATTTGACTCTGTCCGGCTCCGGTCAGAATCGGATCGCGTCCACGCTTTGTTACGTAATCAGGAGACGACTGGTCTTGTAGGCAAATCGACATATCTAGCTCAGACTCATTTGCGTTCTTATTAAGCTGATCATTCGACATGATGTGCTAGGACAGTAGAATTGTTATAGAGGTGGTAAGAAATACGTCCTCGAAGGCAGCCAAGTGAGAATTTGCAATTTATTTCACCAAGTTGTTGAGGCTACAGTACTAGGTTTGCATAGCCTCCAGATGGTTGATTGTAATATTTCGGAGCAAAGATAATAATTAATATGATTGCAACTTCGTAATTTCTCCGATCACTAGTACCAGGATAACATGAATAAGAGGAGGTTCGTCACATTTAAAGGTTCTTCACTATTAGGTAGTTTCAAAATTCTTCACTCAGTCGAATGACCTAGGTACCAGGATCACATAAGCATGTAACAGTCAATCGCCAGAGGCTGGCGGCTGCGGGCAGCACGCGGTGCGACGGCGGCGGCGGTGACACACAGTGGGTTTGTTTTGAATCTGGTTCCCGGAGTGTGTGCGTGCTCACAATACAATACAGATGCACTCGACGATTGGTTGGAGAGGCAAAGCACAGCTCGGGTACCAGGATCGCATAAACAGGTAGCAGTCAATCGCCAGAGATTAGCGGCGGCGGTGTAGTGTGTACGTGCAGTAGGCGTATGATGTAAACAAGAGACACTCACACAGCAAAGTCACTCGGCGGTGCACACATTCGTCCAATGGTCCTTCCACAATGTTAAGCACAACCTCTTGAAGAGTTCTGCACTCCTATTTTTTAATACTTATTTTATTTGTAGAAATACGTAATTATATTATTTAAATTTGCCAAACGCGGAGCTAGGTACGACTACTCTCAATCGAGGTCCGGGGGGAAGAGGATATAATAATAATAAATAAATAAAAAAAAGAAGAATAAAAGAAAATAATTTAATTTATAAATAAAAAATCAAGGGGTTGGGGATGTTTGTGGATAAAAAATAAAAATAAATATGAAAAGATATACAGACTCGCGAGGTCTACAGCTCACAGAGCTACTAGTTTAGGATCAGATTGAACTTTCAATCTTTATTTATTTATTTATTTATTTATGCTACATGTACTAGCTTAGGATCTACATAGGTTACATTGCAGTTATGTACATGTTCCTTGTCAAGACGTTGCATAATTGGATCAGAGGCATGCAGTGAGAGGATTATTACAACTCTAAAACAAATTAAGAAATAAAATTCACAAAAAATAATAACAATAAAAATAATAAAATTTATAAAACATTGGGTTATGTATAAAGTTTGAATAGATTTAAATTGTAAACATTCAATATTGTAAAAAGTAAATAAGATTTAAATTGTAAAATTAAAAGTCATAAATAATAAAACTGTACTATACTAGCTATACCTACACCTACTATATTTTTGTAAATAAATTATTCTAGTTAACAGTTTAATAAAAAATTAAAACTAATTTGTAAACTGTTTAGGGTAAAGACTAGATTAGAGTATGATACTTTTATAAAAACTTTTTTAAAGGGTAATCAATGTTTTAAATAAATGACTTAATTTTATTTTAACTAGATTAGATCATGATTCACTTAAAAATTCACTAACGGAGTAATAAGACTTTGATAAAAGAAATGCTTTTAGTTTTGTTTGAAAAGGTATATCATCTGTTTCGTTTTTAATTTGATCAGGTATCTTATTGTATATTTTTGCAGCTTTGTAATGTGGCCCCTTTTTTACTATTTCTAAATTTGCTTTGGGAAGTTCTAATTTATTACTTCGTCTAGCACTTTTAACGTAGTAAAATTTGTTTATATTTTTCCGTACAAAGACAGCAGCTTCCATAATAAAGATTGTAACCCCACAACCCTAATGTAAAATAAAACTATGTCTAACAACGTGTGTCTGTTGAATGGCATAGAAAAAATCGAAATAAGGCTAAATAAAAATCATGGCGCGGAGCCGAAAATTTTATGTTTCCTAAAAAGCGAATTATTTATATGTGGCTGAGAGCAGACGATGCCAACGAACGAGCAATAGCTATCCCTGTGCATGGGAACTCCGAATACAAGGTTTAAAACCGTATTTGGACATTTTTCACTTCCGTTATACGTTCTTGTATTGAACTTTTTCGAATAACTCAAAAACTAAAAGAGATAGCGCCAAACTAAGAGCATATGTGTGATGCCGAGACCGACTTACATCTATATTGTGAGTTTCAGCAAAATTGGGGAACTTTGTTGGAAAATCCGTGTTGACCCTACGCGTACCGTCGATGCGACTCTCGAATATATGTATGGGGAAGGCAGCCGTCGGCCAGTGATGGTCGGAGGCGACAAGTATTAATGATAAAAATCATAATATGTTAAAGTTTGGATATTGACTGAAAAGTTCAATATAGGTTTGGAAAATATGAAAATATTTGCTATAACCAAAGTTACAGGCGCTGCTAAAAACTTCCCCTGTTCGTCTCTTACGCCGCCTAGCTTGAGACGACGGCATCCTGAGAGGCAAAGGGGCCACCCTTAAACCTTTATTGACTAATCCAAACTAACCAGTGTGGTCTGCACATCCTGGTAGAATATATTATGGTGGCTGAGTGGATGATGCTAGATAGCGGATACAGATGCCGGCTGGAGCCTATACCTCTAGAGTTACTTAACAGAGGACAAGCATACGTAGACCATCGGCCGCAACGCATTATGGATCTGGAACCTCTCACGAATCCGCGTTGTCTCCAATGCCGCTGTCCTAATAAGAACCACCTCACGTGTCGCCCAAGCACGCAGAATGGGGAGAGGAAATGGCAAAGGCCCATCCGCAATGTATTCTAACTATTAACGAGGGCCATGACTAGGGAAGAGGATTCGCGACCCTTTACCCCGGACATGGGCACTCAAAACCATGTCTGACGCTTGAAGATGTGGTATACCCGTCATTAGCTGATGTTGACACTGCATGCCCAGCTCTGAACCGCTGATTGATCGAGACACGTAGAGCAACTTGAATACATCTTCGCCGATGGGACTTGTTCACATCTGTGCGCTGTGGACCTCAAGATGCTTAGTATCGATGAAGGTCTTTCAAGTATTACCCCCGGTAGTGGCATCGGCGAAGGCTAATGACTCCTCTGAGACGCAAGTCTGCGGAGCGACTTTCTGTGAAGTTTTCTGCTCTGGACGTGAAGCTGCTCGAGTTATGCTCTAATTAATGTATAATCACAAAGCAGAATAAGACCCGAATATCGTAAAGCGATATCAGTGCATATGATTGTAAATGCATCTGCTAAATGGGCTTTGGTGAATGAATCTATGACCACATGCTGCTGTGGCTTAGATCACGCTAGACAAGGGATAGTTATGCAAGCCCAAAAGAGTAGTGTCCCCAAAAGGACCGGGTGCATATAGCACCGTTCCCTTCAGAGAAATATTGTTGCACTCAGCGAAGGGAACATGGAGCATACTCGAACCAGTGGATCAGTTCGGCAGGAGATGAGCAGAGAGTTGGGAGTTATTTAATATGTTTAAATAAGTATTTAAATGTATATATAAGGGGTTATATTCCCTTCACTCCCATCGAACGCAATACGTCGGACACTTCGGTGGAAGACCAGGATTAGCCTCCTAAAAGGTTACCACAGCGGCTCAGCCGTATCGGGAACGCTACGGCTAGTATCGATTGGACGTAGTCCACTAGCTTCGGCTTACCACGAGAAGCTTATGCTTTCAACGAAGAGACTTTGGTCTCCAACCAACGCTTAAGGCGCACCGGTCGGACCAGAGTCCGCTGTAGACAATCCTTCGGGATTGTCTATTTTTTTAACCTTTTCCTACACCTCTGTGGTGAGGGGAGGTCAGGAGCGTTCTGGAGGACAGAATGGGCAGTGTCTCACAGAGAGCGCGTTGGCGGGGCGTTTATTCTCGCTCGCCTCGTAAATGCTTTAACAGTTGGTTTGCTGTAAAGGTGTGAGCGTATCGGGTCTTTGCTTCTGAGCTGTTGTCTTGCTCGGGATCTGGGGTCTAGCAATCAACTAGCTGAAGGAACTAAAACTAGTTCCTTCGTCAGGGCTGGATCTTGCTGGATCTTGCTGGATCTCTTGTGGGATGGTAGTAAGGAAGACACAGAGAGATTATGTAACTGTATTTTTCAATACGGTTGACATAGCTTAAGGAGAAGGTTGTCCAGGGCGAGGGCAAGGATGGCCGTCTCCGAGCAGTATCATTAGAGAGACTTGGAGCACGGCTATTCTGTTGAGGAAGAGAGACTCAACGAAAGTTCTTATGAGAACTAGAAGCTCATAATGAGCTAGAGCTTCCAAGGAAGCTCAGGTCAATAAAAGACCAAAACCAGGGGCGATACGCTATGTGGGAAATACATTGTTCATTCAATGATATTTCCTACTTTTTATAACTTCCCTGATGATCGAGCAGGGAGGAATTGATAGCTAGGAATTACATAGATGTTGTACAGAGACACTTTGTTTAATTTCGTAGTTAGAATGTCCAAGAAAAACGAGCTCACTGTAATCTTCTAAAAGAGCGTGGGTTACTCACACAAAGTAGTACGATTCCGCTACTAGATGATCATTGGCCAATTTTAATTATTATAGAGATCAAGTGTGCAGTTACAATTTGGTGCCTAGAAACCAGGATTTCAGGACCGTAACAAGAACAGTGGCCTTAAGCCACAATTTGTTGCTAGTGAAATGGAAAGAAGATTACAGTGTGGTTGTTGAAAATACCCGTAGAGATTTGTAGAACAAATTGGATTGTAGTAGAAAAATACTTATGTGCGTTTCTTTTGTTACAGAGTCTTGGCTGCAACAGAAATAAAGAATAATTAAACAGTGCATATAAACAATATTGACAAAGTCAAAAAAAAAGTGTTAAAAGAACAATTAAGTGAATAGGATTTGGTGCATGACAATGGGCAGTAGATCCGATTATGAGGAGTGCCGCGAGGAGAGGGAAGAAGAGAGAATGCAAGAACCTCCTCGCAAGAAGGCCAAAAAGGCCAATAAACAAAAGAGAAGGGAGAGAATGGTGGTTGAGCCAACGGAGGACGTTGGCTCTAACAGTAGGGAGTTTATGCTCTTGTACAAACTCATGACAAAGACAACTAGAACTCTCACAGATAAGATAGAGGAGTTAGAGAAGGAAATGTCGCGAACAGCGACAGCGCACAAGGCGCTTGAGGTGGAAGTTCAGAAAGGAACGGGGGGTGAGGCCAGTAGTGGCACCCTATCTCCATTAGGGAACAAGAAGGAAGAAAAGAAAATTGTCTATAGCATTACCAATCTCAATTCTGAGAAACCAAAGTTCTCAGGAATTGGTAACAAAGACAAGTACGGGAAAATAGTGCACCCGGTTACATTCCTAGAAGATCTGACCGCGTATTTGCGGAAGATTCCTGCCCAAGGAAGAGAACTAGATATAGTTCAGGAATGTCTGATGGACCAAGCGAGGGATTGGTCGCGTATATACATGAGTCGTTGGCATTCTTTTGATGATTTTAAATCAGATTTTTTGGACACATATTGGAGTGAAGTGGAACAGAACAGAGTCCGTAGAGACATAGTCTCCAATAAGTGGGATAAAGGGAAATATCCCACGATGTTAAGTCATTTCCTAGGCTTAGCAGGCCAGGTAAACTTATTGACATTTACAATCCCCGAAAGACAGTTGGTGGCTGATATAATGCGCCACTATCCCAAAGAAGTGCAACAACTATGGGCGCTGTCCAGAGAGGACTCTATACTGGCAGCGTCAGAATTTCTAAGGAACATGGATATGATCAATCAGTCAGAAGGGGAATCAGCCAAAATAGTGAGTCAGTCGATGAACTCCCATCCGGGAGGGAGACAGGACCCTAAACAATACAAGAGGAGATTCGAGAACTGGATTCGACCGAGAGGAGGGGCGCCACGCGACCGAGGCGGAGTGCAAGCGACGAAACCATTCGTCGCGACCAGTTCAGCAGCAGTCGTGGAGGTGGAGACTCCGAAGGAGAAGCCCAGTTTAAACTAGAAAGTACTATTTGTCCAACCCCCGGGCAGGTAGTCAATGTTATCAGAGACGGGGGGCTGACCGATTTGGACTCGACTTCGGTCGGTTATAAAATCATGTCAAAACAAGGTTGGAAGACAGGCCAACCTTTAGGAAAAACCTTTAAAGGAATCTTAAAACCGATCATAGCACGAGGCCAGAGAGGGAGGGCCGGAATCGGATATCATACTGGCGAAGATGAAATTATATCAGAGCTGATTACAGCCCGATTTGATTTGCTATCAATGGAAAAGGTCGTGGAAGCACATGCCACAACAATGACCAGTACGGTCTTTAATGATGACCAAAGAAATAAAGAACTTATGGAAGGGCTGCGGCCTGATATAATTG
The DNA here is from genome assembly GCA_951230895.1 of Carpatolechia fugitivella. Classification (NCBI taxonomy): domain Eukaryota; kingdom Metazoa; phylum Arthropoda; class Insecta; order Lepidoptera; family Gelechiidae; genus Carpatolechia; species Carpatolechia fugitivella. The sequence continues at coordinate 6,416,787 of OX579672.1, forward strand.
TGATCTGTGAAGGACTTAGAATCATGGCTTTGTTAGATACGGGGTCAGAGATTACATGCATCTCAGAGGACTTATATGTGGAATTAAAATCGAAAAATGAAAAAGTCCCCGTGGTACCAGTCAAAGGGTTCCAAGTAAAGGGGGCTGTCGGTCAAAGATCGTCAAAAATAACTATACAGGTTCATCTTAAAGTTGAACTGACGAAGGGGTTTGACATGGAAATACCCTTTTTAGTGGTGCCAGGTCTTACAAGACCCATGATTCTGGGTTTTGATTTTATGTGCCAATATCAAATCCGAATCTTATTAGATAAAGCCGTTGGAATGTATGTCAGACGTGGCGTGGAGCCAGTATTTGTACCGTTTGCACATTATAAAGAGAGTCTAGAAACGAAAAAGCTAAATTCATTAAATTCTAATTCGATTAAAGGTGATTGTTTTGAAAGCGCGAATTTGGACCGAACTGAGATCAAAACTGGAGCAGACATAGGGTCGGAGGGGATGGAGAAATTGACAGCTTTGCTGGACAAGTTTAACACGCTTTTTTCGGCAAAGTTGGGTCGAGCAAATTGTTATGAACATAAGATTGTTATGCAACATGGGACACCGATTGTTAAGCAATCGTATCCTATACCATACGCTTACAAAGCGAAATTGGAAGAGAAGTTAAATGAGATGGAAGAAATGGGGATAATCTCAAGACGATCAACGCCATACTCTAGTCCGTTGACGTTTACACTGAAAAAGGATGGTTCAGTGCGCGTTTTATTAGATGCGAGAGGGATAAACCAGTACATGGTACCCGAAACAGAAAAACCACCAATGCAATTGGATGTGTTGAACTCGTTTCACGGAGCGAAGTTTATTACTACCATTGATTTGAACAATGCGTATTTTCAGATACCAATAAACGAACAAGGGAAGCAATATACTGGCTTTACATTTAATGGGAAAAGCTATGTATACAATGTTTTACCGATGGGCTTAAGAACGTCAGTTGGAAGTTTCTCTCGAGCCATGGATGTGATACTGGGTCCTGAAGTTAGAGAGTTTTGTGTCAATTATCTTGATGACTTAGCTGTTATAACGACAGGGACTTTAGATACACATCTTGAGCACGTCGAAACAGTCCTACAGAAGTTGTTGAAAGCTGGACTTACTTGTAATTTACGGAAATGTGAATTCATTTGTAAGGAGGTAAAGATGTTGGGGTTCATTATTTCAACCGATGGGATCAGGACTGATCCTGACAAGATACGTGCGATACGCGAATTTCCAATTCCAAAGAAGGTAAAACAAGTTCGGGCGTTCCTTGGCTTATGCAACTTCTATAGACGGTTTATTCCGGATTATAATCGAAGTATAATGCCCCTCTGCGAGGTATTAAAAAAGGGACGCAGCTGGATATGGGGAGATGTTGAACATCAAGCATTTGAAGATCTGAAAAGGAGATTCATTAATACAATAATGTTACATCATCCAGACTTTTCCAAACCTTATTATATCCAAACGGATTGTTCAGGAATAGGTTTAGCTGGAGTGTTGTTTCAGAAAGATGACCAAGGAAGCCCAAGGATCCTGGGATTTAACAGCAAAGCTTTAAGAGGAGCCGAACTTAATTGGACCACCACGGAACAGGAGTTCTTCGCAGTTATTAGCACAGTCAAGAAGTTCGAGACTTATCTCAGAGGGGCGAAATTTTGTGTACTAACTGACCACAAAGCACTCTTGTTCGTGCAGAATATGAAGTTATATAACAGCCGTATAACAAGATGGATATTATACCTAGAACAGTTTGATTATACTGTTGAGCATGTGGCGGGGCGATTGAACACAGCAGCAGATGTGCTCTCTCGATATTTGCCTAGTAGTGAGTTCATACAGGAAGAAAAAGCTGTATGCCCAGAGATAGCCTATCTGGGAACAAAACCTAATCGAGGTTTGAACGAACAAATCAAGCAACTAGATCGAATGCAAGAGGAAGATGAGTTTTGTGGCAAAAAGATCGAATTGACAAAACAAGGCAAAAAGTCCAGATATTTTATAAAAGAAAGTAAATTGTATATTCAGTTTGGAGAAAGAGAGGTGATAGTGTTGCCGGAAATTATGAGAGAGGAGTTGATCAAACAAGTGCATCTAGAAATGGGTCACCAGGGAGCCTATAAGGTTATCAAGTACATTAAGGACAGGTTCTTTTGGCCCAATTTGGCAAGGCAAGTTAAGAAGCAAGTTAGAGGATGTCATATTTGTCAGTTAGCAAAATGCAACAATTTCAAATATGTGGGACCATGTAAATCAATAGTTACACAGAATATTGGGGACTTGGTAATGGCAGATTTGTATGGACCACTACCTTCAGGGGTGTTTGGTTTTCAGTACATTCTGGTTGTCCAGGATTCCTTCAGTAAATTTGTGAAACTATTTCCGCTAAGAAAAGCAACGGCGAAAGCTTGTATCACCAAAATGTTGCAATTTACGGAGATAATTGTACCCAAAGTAATCATGACTGATAATGGAAGGCAATTTAACTGTAAACTTTGGAAAGAAACATTAAATGGAATAGGTGTAAAGACCGTCTACACCACGATAAGAAATCCTCGACCAAACACAACTGAAAGGGTGAACAAAGAACTGGGACGGATGTTTCGAACATACTGTCATGAAAAGCATTCTAGTTGGGCCACTAGATTACCTGAAATTGAAGTACTATATAACAATACTAGACACGATAGCACTGGGTTTACGCCGTGTGAGATCTTGTATGGAAGATCGATCAACTTCTCATTTGACGAAGATCTGCAAGCCCAAAACTCAGCCTTAGATGTGGGAGAGGTAAGAAATGAAGTTCGAATGAATTTGGAAAAGCAAAGCAAATATCGGAGAGAGAAGTTCGATAGGAGCCACAAGTTGATACAATATCATATTGGAGACCTAGTCAAAATTCGGCGGCTAAATATTTCTAACAAGTTGCAAAAACACATAAGCAAATTTGATTTGTTATACGAAGGACCTTATCGGGTTGCTTCCGTCCCCTTCGACAATGTGTATGTTCTGGAGGATCTAGAATCGGGTCGAATTCGAGGGAAGTATAATGCTATACATTTATCCAAATATTATAAATAAAAATATTTGTTTTAACTAATTATTGTGAATTGGAAATGATGAAAATCAAACTAATTATTGTGAATTGGAAATGATGAAAATCAAACTAATTATTGTGAATTGGAAATAATGAAAATCAAACTGATTATTGTGAATGTTTAAAGTTGTTGTTGCAAATGATTGTAAATATTTACTTTTTAATGCCTGATTATTGTGAATTAAAATTGTGCTATAAGAAACTTGAATAAGTACAAGTGCACTGAGTAGTGTTATGCTAAATGTTAACGTGGTTAACATACACGATCCCTGTGATTAATAAATATTTAAATTGAAATGTCAGAATTATAAAGAAAGGCGACATGCAACGTCTTTATTGTATCAATTTACTTGGGAGTTTTGGGTTACAAAACCCCCAAGTACATTGAAACAATGGAATATGTATAACATATTCAAATTTGTACTTAGTAGGTAAGTGAATTGTAAAGATTAAACACTGAACTCAAGGTTGGTAAATCAGTGTCTAATCTAAGAGAAAAATTGTTTATAATAATAAAACAAGATAAAAAAAAAAAAAAAAAAAAAAAAAAAAACTGTTGAATAAAAGGATAGCCGTTGGCGACAGGGAGTGGCACAATCAAATCGATTGTGGAAGATCGAATTTAGTACAAGTTGAAAAAAGACTAAATTCGAGTAGCATATTAAGTAAGACAAAGGTGGGACTTATGTCCGCGTCTCACCAGGTCATTAGCTTGGACTAATGAAGATTGTGAAACAATCGAAGTGTTTGTTGGGGAAGGAGGCGGCCACTTAGGGAAGAGTAGGAAATCAGAATTAATAGGTTAGAATTTAGGATAGGGACGTAGAGTTAGGTACTGTAATGTTTTGTATTATTAGTAGATAGTTGTGTTTGTTAGGAAAAGGAATAGAATTTATGTCATTTAGGAATTATTAGTGTTATAGTATCAGTAGTTAGGTAGTCAAATAAATTTTATTCCATTTAGGGATTTTAAGAGTTAGATTTAGTATAGGTAGGGAAAAATCACGAAGGCATAAAAAGAGAACTATAAGTACCCTGCAAAGGGGAAACAGAAATAGTTCTCTATTTTTTTGAGCTGAAAATAAATAGTGTCATTGTACTATAATAATAAACAATGGAAAAGCGAAATATTTGATGATGAAGATTGGGAGAAGGAAGACCGGAAACGGTCTTCAACAATTATTGTAACAATGTCGACTTATTTAGCGATGTCTCAGGGGCCTCTACGGCTTCGGATGTATATCACAAAAAGCTAAATTCAGAAGTCGTTTAAAAGCTGGGTGTCGAGCGTACTGACGATTGTATCGTTTACGTTTTCGATGCTCTAGCGAATTGCGCGTCAACTACAAGGTTAGTGGCGGTTTGTCATTTTAATGTGGAACTCATCTAATTCCGGGCGGAATCGTTTTTGTCTTGTTGATGGTAAACAAATGTTTTCAGTGAGTTCGACAAACTCGCAGGGTTAATTGGCTTAACACTTGGGTCGTTGCAATGGAAGAGAAGTAGTTGCAAGCAAGTGAATGATGCACATTGTGCACATTAACGAAGAACTTTTAAGTAAGTCTTCGAAAACTGATGAGGGGATCAGTAAGAAGAGATGGTTATTGTTCCACAGTACCTCGAGCGAGGGAAATAATAGATGGATCAATATTGATGAAGAGAGATGGTTATTGAACTACAGTACCTCGAGCGAGGGAAATAATAGTTAGTTCAAGTTGTAAAACACACAATCCTATTGAATGAAATTTATTGCACCTAAGGGTTAAAAGGTAAACCTATGTAGAACAACGTGTGTCTGTTGTATGGCATAGAAAAGGTTGATTGGAAGTTTTAGATGAAGGGAATTTTAGCTATTTAAAATTTTTCTTCATAAATTCCGTCAAATTTTGGGGGCTGGATGTAACCCCACAACCCTAATGTAAAATAAAACTATGTCTAACAACGTGTGTCTGTTGAATGGCATAGAAAAAATCGAAATAAGGCTAAATAAAAATCATGGCGCGGAGCCGAAAATTTTATGTTTCCTAAAAAGCGAATTATTTATATGTGGCTGAGAGCAGACGATGCCAACGAACGAGCAATAGCTATCCCTGTGCATGGGAACTCCGAATACAAGGTTTAAAACCGTATTTGGACATTTTTCACTTCCGTTATACGTTCTTGTATTGAACTTTTTCGAATAACTCAAAAACTAAAAGAGATAGCGCCAAACTAAGAGCATATGTGTGATGCCGAGACCGACTTACATCTATATTGTGAGTTTCAGCAAAATTGGGGAACTTTGTTGGAAAATCCGTGTTGACCCTACGCGTACCGTCGATGCGACTCTCGAATATATGTATGGGGAAGGCAGCCGTCGGCCAGTGATGGTCGGAGGCGACAAGTATTAATGATAAAAATCATAATATGTTAAAGTTTGGATATTGACTGAAAAGTTCAATATAGGTTTGGAAAATATGAAAATATTTGCTATAACCAAAGTTACAGGCGCTGCTAAAAACTTCCCCTGTTCGTCTCTTACGCCGCCTAGCTTGAGACGACGGCATCCTGAGAGGCAAAGGGGCCACCCTTAAACCTTTATTGACTAATCCAAACTAACCAGTGTGGTCTGCACATCCTGGTAGAATATATTATGGTGGCTGAGTGGATGATGCTAGATAGCGGATACAGATGCCGGCTGGAGCCTATACCTCTAGAGTTACTTAACAGAGGACAAGCATACGTAGACCATCGGCCGCAACGCATTATGGATCTGGAACCTCTCACGAATCCGCGTTGTCTCCAATGCCGCTGTCCTAATAAGAACCACCTCACGTGTCGCCCAAGCACGCAGAATGGGGAGAGGAAATGGCAAAGGCCCATCCGCAATGTATTCTAACTATTAACGAGGGCCATGACTAGGGAAGAGGATTCGCGACCCTTTACCCCGGACATGGGCACTCAAAACCATGTCTGACGCTTGAAGATGTGGTATACCCGTCATTAGCTGATGTTGACACTGCATGCCCAGCTCTGAACCGCTGATTGATCGAGACACGTAGAGCAACTTGAATACATCTTCGCCGATGGGACTTGTTCACATCTGTGCGCTGTGGACCTCAAGATGCTTAGTATCGATGAAGGTCTTTCAAGTATTACCCCCGGTAGTGGCATCGGCGAAGGCTAATGACTCCTCTGAGACGCAAGTCTGCGGAGCGACTTTCTGTGAAGTTTTCTGCTCTGGACGTGAAGCTGCTCGAGTTATGCTCTAATTAATGTATAATCACAAAGCAGAATAAGACCCGAATATCGTAAAGCGATATCAGTGCATATGATTGTAAATGCATCTGCTAAATGGGCTTTGGTGAATGAATCTATGACCACATGCTGCTGTGGCTTAGATCACGCTAGACAAGGGATAGTTATGCAAGCCCAAAAGAGTAGTGTCCCCAAAAGGACCGGGTGCATATAGCACCGTTCCCTTCAGAGAAATATTGTTGCACTCAGCGAAGGGAACATGGAGCATACTCGAACCAGTGGATCAGTTCGGCAGGAGATGAGCAGAGAGTTGGGAGTTATTTAATATGTTTAAATAAGTATTTAAATGTATATATAAGGGGTTATATTCCCTTCACTCCCATCGAACGCAATACGTCGGACACTTCGGTGGAAGACCAGGATTAGCCTCCTAAAAGGTTACCACAGCGGCTCAGCCGTATCGGGAACGCTACGGCTAGTATCGATTGGACGTAGTCCACTAGCTTCGGCTTACCACGAGAAGCTTATGCTTTCAACGAAGAGACTTTGGTCTCCAACCAACGCTTAAGGCGCACCGGTCGGACCAGAGTCCGCTGTAGACAATCCTTCGGGATTGTCTATTTTTTTAACCTTTTCCTACACCTCTGTGGTGAGGGGAGGTCAGGAGCGTTCTGGAGGACAGAATGGGCAGTGTCTCACAGAGAGCGCGTTGGCGGGGCGTTTATTCTCGCTCGCCTCGTAAATGCTTTAACAGTTGGTTTGCTGTAAAGGTGTGAGCGTATCGGGTCTTTGCTTCTGAGCTGTTGTCTTGCTCGGGATCTGGGGTCTAGCAATCAACTAGCTGAAGGAACTAAAACTAGTTCCTTCGTCAGGGCTGGATCTTGCTGGATCTTGCTGGATCTCTTGTGGGATGGTAGTAAGGAAGACACAGAGAGATTATGTAACTGTATTTTTCAATACGGTTGACATAGCTTAAGGAGAAGGTTGTCCAGGGCGAGGGCAAGGATGGCCGTCTCCGAGCAGTATCATTAGAGAGACTTGGAGCACGGCTATTCTGTTGAGGAAGAGAGACTCAACGAAAGTTCTTATGAGAACTAGAAGCTCATAATGAGCTAGAGCTTCCAAGGAAGCTCAGGTCAATAAAAGACCAAAACCAGGGGCGATACGCTATGTGGGAAATACATTGTTCATTCAATGATATTTCCTACTTTTTATAACTTCCCTGATGATCGAGCAGGGAGGAATTGATAGCTAGGAATTACATAGATGTTGTACAGAGACACTTTGTTTAATTTCGTAGTTAGAATGTCCAAGAAAAACGAGCTCACTGTAATCTTCTAAAAGAGCGTGGGTTACTCACACAAAGTAGTACGATTCCGCTACTAGATGATCATTGGCCAATTTTAATTATTATAGAGATCAAGTGTGCAGTTACAAGATCAAAGGAAAAGTTAATATCTTTTCTTTTATAAAATATGGCTTACAGGTTTCTCTAGGTTTAACGTTATACAAAATGCGTACGCATTTCTTTTGTAATAAGTATAAAAATATCGTGCGATTCTACACTATCACCCCACAGTAGAACCCCATACTTCATATAAGAGTATGCGTACGCATAGTAAGCCGACAGGGCCGCATCCTGATGAGTGTTTCGTTTTAAAGTTGATAAGGCATACGTAAATTTTGAAAGCTTCGATTTAATTTTTTGTACATGGCTCTTCCAAGTTAAGTGGGTATCCAATGTAATTCCCAATAAGGTAAACTCGCTTACTAATTCATCTACATTAATTTGGTGGGCAACACTGCGCAAATCAAGGCTCGACTTTTGTCTAGGTTTAAATTGAATTAGTTTTGTCTTATTGAGGTTTATATCTAAGTTATTTTCCGTTAGCCAGTTCTTGACAATTTTGAAGCTTTCTACTATATTTTCCCGGCTCATCGTTTATGCATTTAAAAAGTATTGACACATCGTCTGCGAACATTATACATAGCGAATTTAATAATTCAGGTAGTTCGTTTATATAAATTAAAAACATTACACACCCTGCGACACTTCCTTGAGGTATGGACCAATTTGTATATTTAGTACACGACTTCACTGTTTCAATCATGCTTTTCTCTTTGTTGCAATATTCCATTTCAACGTACTGACTTCGATTACGTAAATAAGATCGAAACCATCCATGCACCCTACCACGAATTCCAATGTTGTATAATTTGTTTAATAAAATACTGTGAGATACTTTGTCATAAGCTTTAGTCATGTCTAACATTATACTAACTGAGTAATATTTATTTTGGATAAAATTTAATATTTCATTGACATATTTGATGACAGCTTGTGTTGTAGAATGATGTTTCCGAAAACCGAACTGATTTTTGTTTAACAAGTTAAATTTTTCGACAAAATTATAAACGCGTGAAATCATTGCTTTTTCGAAAATTTTAGAAAATACAGACAAAAGCGCAATCGGCCTATAGTGACTTACATTAGTTCTGTCCCCACCTGTTTTAAATAAAGGTTTTATTTTAGCGGCTTTCAATTTTTCTGGGAAGCATTCCTGTTCAAAGGATTGGTTGATGAGTAGTGTCAATGGTGGAGTTAATTCCTCAATGCACATCTTTACTAACTTAATATTGATAAACAACATCTAGAAACAAGGCAAACACAAGTGCTCATCAAACGAAGGGTAAACACCTCAACCGGATTCGAACCCGCGATCTGTGCTTCGTAGGCAGCAGGCGTACTACCAATTATGCTACGAGGCCATAGTGTGAACGGGATGGCAAAATAATGGCTTCACGTTCACGCGCCAAGTGATCGCGAATGAGTGAAAATGAAGTCGTTCCGTTTGAAAATAGGCTACTCGATACAAGATGTCGCTGTTCGAAACCTATCTCTATTCTATAGTGGTGGTGATGTCGCAAGTAGCAAGAAAAAGAAAACGCAACTGTCAGTCAGATGTGGTGGGCGCATTCCGAATCAGACTTTCAGTGCTGTCAGCGAACAGGAGAGCTAACCTTGCGTTCCGAGACACGCTGAAATCGATTAATCACGTTCCGAATTACTGTCAGCAGGCAAAACTCATACTTTTTTTGCTTTTCTGATCACTGACAGCGCTAAAAGTCTGATTCGGAACGCAGGGTAAAAAACGTATGAGTTTTGACAGCCGGGTGCGAATTCAGCGCGTCTCGGAAGGCAAGGACAAGAATTTGGTTCTTGATTTGGTTAGTTTAGTATGCCAAGCTTAACAAAATGTTCTTAACATGACTATTATGATAGAATAATTATATATTACTGTTTAAACTTGGTTTAAACGTCCTTGTTAGTTATTATAACTTTCAAAACCTATTAAGCTTGTGTGTAAAATTGAAATTACCAACTTTGATTATAACGGACTAAAAATTATTGACTTTCTAAAGGGATGTAATTGACACGCAGTTTTGTGGTTTTACATAAGAATAAGCTATATTTAAGCCATTTACAAATCTCGTGTAGCTCCATATATATCAGAAGGATCTAAAAGTGCCAAGGGACTGGTGCAAAATATCGGCAAAACATATGTAATGTTGACATGGTCAAACCAAAACAAGTTAATGCTTTGTACCGTTGGAGGAAATAATAACAGGTAAGTTCAACTTGTTACACCTTACTCATACAATACGACTTTTAGTGCTATGTCTAAACTGCATTCTATGCATGCAAAATAGTTGAGTGCTACTCTAGGAAATGCACCTTATTTTATTTTAAACTACAGAACACCAACACCTTACATAGCAGTTAATTTAATTTAAAAAGATTACATTTTGGTTAATGTCAAATCTGGGATTAAATAAATAAATTTAATATACGAAAAAGCGCGGGAAACTTCGTAGAAGGCGGTTGATTCTTTCGTGTTGATATTTTAATTTAATTTTTAACTGGTAAAATAGATCAGGACAGTCTGGTAGTATAGTTAATTCTTGTATTTGTTGTATTTATTTCATTTTGTGTGTATATTTGCTGAAATTAGGGTAAGTCTTTGTACATTATTGTAATATAGTTCCCCTCGTATGAATAAGCCCCCCGATTTGTATAGGGGGATGCAGGTCAGGCTCAGCCAGGCCTGAATCTCCCTGTGGGAAGCTCGATTGCTATAGTTTCGCATGATGAATTAAGTAAAATGGACACAGATGGTTCTGTGTCATCTAAAACAAGTGAGAATGGCCAGACAGGGAAAAAACGCACACGGTACATTAAAGTTTGCCGTGGGTGTACAAAACGCAGACGAAAGTGCGAAAATGTGTCAAATTGCGATGACGATACAATTTTAATAAAGAAAATTACTCCAGTTTCAACTTTTACTGAATCCCAAACATCCTTTCAGCAATCACAAGAAAAGGCTTCTCAGCCTAAAACATTATTAACTCAAGAAAAAAAAACAAAATTCGCCTAATCTGTCATCTCAGTCTACACAACAGAAGACTCGCCAGCTAGGTCGGAGTGCGTATCTTGCAACAGATAAGTACTGCCCCGTATTTAATACGCATGCAAAAGATTGAATCTTCGCCAAATGATGGAACCATCTTGCATCCCATTTCGTTTGGTAATTTTCTAAAAAAGAACCGTTTTCAAAACATTATCCCAGGCAGTGTAAAAAGAATTGGTCGGAATCATTGTGTTGTTTCATTTTCTAAATATAATGACGCAAATGATTTTCTGCAGAGCAGCCTTAGAAGTGCACAATTTCAAAGCCTTTGTACCTACTTTTAACGTAAATCGAATGGGGTTAGTCCGTGGGATCCCTGCAGACTGGAATGAGGAAGAAGTCAGGGCCAATATTTCCGCACCAATAGGCTGTGGAAATATTATAAAAGTGAGAAGATTAAATTATGAAGTACCACAACATGGAAACCTTCCCAGTCTGTAGTGATCACCCTTGATGGTCAAGTTCTACCAAGAAGAGAAGAGAGACACCTACCCTACACCTACCCTACACCTACCCTACTCCTATCCAACACCTATCCAATACCAACCTACACCTACCCTACACCTAACTTACACCTACCCTACACCTGCCCTACACCTATCCAACACCTATCCAACACCTATCCAACACCTACCCTACACCTACCCTACACGTACCCTACACGTACCCTACACCTACCCTACACGTACCCTACACCTACCCTACACCTACCCTACACCTACCCTACACCTACCCTACATCTACCCTACATCTACCCTACACCTACCCTACACCTCCCCCTACACCTACCCTTCACCTACCCTACACCTCTTATTCAATTATATTCCATTATACAGGTATACTGATTCATTTACTGCAAATGTAACTTTGTAATCCTATATAATGCCCCAAGATTTATATGGGGTTACAAAGTTATCTAGCAAATGATGTATCTAGAAAACTGGGCCGAAATTGCAAAATATTTTAGTTTTTCCTTGGTTTATACACTAAACACTAATTCTGTTCTAAATTTGAAGCTTCTATGTCTGCTAGAAGTGCCTTAGAGTTTTGATGATCGGTCAGTCAGTGAGTGAGTGAGTGACAAAATTAAGAAACTTTGACTAGTTATAAATCTTAAACTACTGGTTCAAATTAAATTAAATTTGAAACATACTGGGTTTATACAATGCCTGCTTTATTACTGAAAATTCAGGTTTCTAGTTTTATCCACAACAAAGTTATAGGGGGTCCAAAATGGCCCGAACTGCTTCGAGAAAAGGATGGTACGGCCGTGCCGCTTTTTTGCTCGACTTGGCGGGGGCACTGCCGTGCCCCCAGATTGATATTCGTCATAGATTGCATTTGTGTACGTCTAAAGGACTCTCTGTTGTGTTTGCTTGGGTTCCCAGTCATTGTGGAATCAGGGGTAATGAAAAAGCCGATGTATTGGCTAAAGAAGCTATGCAGGATGATGACATGTATCCATATAAACTGTATTCCCACGATTTGGTTACACTGCCTAAGGTTTATCTTCAGGATTCCTGGAATAGCCTTTGGGCGGATAGTAGCCATTTAAAGGGAAAATCATATTATAAGATTCAACCAACTATTCCAGCAAAACCATGGTTTTCGAAAGTAAAGTGCACTAAATTGATAACTTCTATTATATCTCGAATGCGATTAGGCCATGTATGTACTCCTTCCCATTTGGCGCGCCTTCATATTGTAATACTGACATTTGTGAATGTGGATTGGATGTAGGTGATTTGGATCACATATTTTTCGCCTGTCCTCGCTATAACCGTTCTTCTTTTTTCCTGTCCTGTTGTTATTATTATTATATAGGTATAAAAACATTAATGATTAATATATTATTAATATTAAATATAAATCATTAAAAAAAAATCATTAAAAAAATGATAATTATATAATATAAAAAATAAATAATAATATAATATAAATTATATAAAAATAAATATTTTATTATACTTTATTATTTTATTTATTACAGATTTGAATTCGCTGTTGATCGTCCATCTTGGGCTAACTAAAGAGCTTAACTACTAAAATAACGTGTAAACACTTACTTAAAATTTAGTCGCTTAAAATTTAGTTAAAATTTAGTTGCTACTTGACAACTTAATAGTTTAGTTAGTTAGTTAGTTTAGTTTATTAATTCCATAACAACATACATTGTGTCGGAAAAAAACAAATAATACGTGTAAACCAGCCATTACTCTTTTCCAAATTATTCCGTTGATATTATATTTGTTTAAGCGCGTTTAGTTTCCCAAACTTGACACTGGCACAAAGTTAATCTAGTACCATAACAAAAAAAAAATTAATATACCTAAACAAGAAGCATTAGTAATATTGCTTACTAAATAAGATCCTTTATAATTCACTTAAAGTAAGTCAAAATTATTTTTATCATAAAACACTAAAATAAGTTACAGAAGCTATCAAAGTAGTTTTATAATATTTTATTTTAAATTAATATTGTTTGAATACAATAACATTAAAATTACCATTACCTACATTATAACTTCATATTGTCATGTGAATTGGAATGTATATGACTGCATTAGACTGTGTTTTAAGCCGCGTTTCCATTATGCAAGTAGCTTGCATGCAAGTAGCATGCAGCTTGAGTAATGGAAACGTAAACTTGCATGCAGGCTGCAAATTGCATGCAGGTAGTTTTGAACTTGTAAACATAATGCGCAACTAACGCTTGTCTGCGCAAGTGATATGCAACTTGCATGCAAGTTTCAAATTAAAGTTTACAATACAAGTAACTTGTACGCAAGTGTGACGTCATACTTGCATGCAAGAACTTGCACAATGGAAACGCGCCTTTACGGTGTTTCCCTACAAACATTTCGCCAGTAGCAAGTGGCTATGCTAAATAAATAGCTAGCTATATTGCATTTTACTTTTTTACGGTGTCAGGCTGCACCATGTGGCTTTAGTAATTTTGCTATCAAATTACTGGACTTATCTTAAGATAAGGGTTGTTGTGTATCTCATGTTACTTACTTAGCAAAACCACTTGATCTTGATACTGGCAAAATGCTTATAGTTAAACACCATAAATAAAAATAAGATTTAGAATAATATTGACTGTGAATTTCAAAATAAATTATAATATGCAAAATCATAAATGAGCTATTTCACAGTTTCAGGTAGGTACATAGTTTCAAGAAGAAAAACAAAATACACAGTGCAACCTCAAAATGGAGAATTTGAATGATCAAGAAACAAAACCCAGTCAACATAATATAACAATAACGAAAATTCCAAAAATCTATGTCAAAGATGAACCTCCTATCGCAGATATATTATCCAACAAAATGATGATTAAACGTGAACCGGTTGATGATTTGGATTGTCAAGAAACAAAATCCAATCAAAATGTAATGGTACAACTACCAACATTTATAAATACTGTTGAGAAAGAGGACTCTTGGCCAGAACCTTCATCGACAGTTGTAATAAAACGTGAGACTGATGATGATAAAAGACTTGAATGTAGTGACGATGAAGGGGATCATAAAATAGACAGAACTAAAATTATGCTTGACAATGTTCTACAGAACATGTTTGTGGCAAAGGTAAGATATGATATTGTGATGTTATGGAATGTTTGCTTAAAATATATATTGCTAGTAATAGTAATTAGCATATTAGATTTTAAATAACACACTAATATTATAAATGTAAAAGTATTTTTGGATGTTTGTTACACTTTCATGCTTAAAGTACTGAATGGATGTGGATGTTTAGAATGGAGATAGTTTGTGCCCTGGATTATCGAACCTGCTCACAAAATTTCACGAGAATCGGTTGAGAAACGCGACGAGAACAAACAGATTGACAGATAGACATACAAAAGCAATTCTGGCCAAGCTGAATCGGGGACGATTCGCGCTCGCTTTTCCCCTGGAAATTATATTTTTCTATCAAAATAAGTGGTTTGAACTCTCTATACTTCTTGGACCATAATCTATCTATCTCTCTCTGCTCTGTGCAAAAACTGATTGACTATCATAATCCATCACTTACGCATTTGTAATTGTAT